>JAPVLO010000439.1:1800000-2120401 GCA_027257055.1 Cephalopachus bancanus | reverse complement strand
AAAGGTTTCCCCCACAGGTAAGTGTTCTAGGCATCAGTGTACCAGCTAGTGTTGTTGTGAGAGGCTGCATTTGGCTTCAGTGAGCTTTTTTTTGGAGAATCTTTCGATGTGTTTGCCCATGTTTTTTTTTTTTTTGAGTTGGAGTCTCACTCTGTCACCCAGACAGGACACTCTGTCACCCAGTCTCACTCTGTCACCCAGGAGGTGGCCGCTCCTGGCCACCGCAGCCTCGACCTGCTGGGCTCCAGCGATCCTTCCGCCTCAGCCTTCTGAGTAGCCGGTATTGCAGGCACGCACTACCACGCCTGGCTGATTTTTTATTTATTGTAGAGATGAGGTTTCACCAGTTGCTCAGGCAGGTCTCGAACCCGCAGGCTCAGGCAATTCACTCACCTCGGCCTCCCAAGGCGTGGGATTACAGGCTGAGCCACCGAGCCCGGCCGTGTTTGCCCATTTCATGATGAGTGATTTACAGTGCACTTGCCTACACTGTGCTGAGTGTTCAGCAGTTTTTGACTAAAAATGGCAGGACCACCATGTGCTGCCCTCCCTATTCTCCTGATCTTGCCCCAGTGACTTTTTGGTTTCCTTGGATGAGAAAATCCTCAAAGGGAAACATTTTGCCGATATGGAAGAGGTGAAACAAAAAATGGCAGAAACACTAACAGCCATCAAAATTGATGAGTTCAAAAACTGTTTTGAGCCGGGCGGGGTGACTCATGCCTGTAATCCCAGCACTTTGGGAGGCAGAGGTGAGAGGATTGCCTAAGCCCAGGGGTTCGAGATCAGCCTGGGCAACTTGGCAAGATCTCGTCTCTACAACAAATCAAATTAGCTGGGGTGTGGTGGTATGAACCTGTAGTGCCAGCTACATAGAAGGCCGAGGCGGAGGGATCACCTGAGCCCAGCAGGTTGAGGCTGCAGTGGCTGAGTGTGCCACTGCACTCCAGGCTGGGTGACAGAGCGAGACTGACTCAACAACAACAACAACAACAACAACAAACAAACAAACCAAAAAAAAAAACAAAGAGAAACCAAAAACTGTTTTGAGCTGTGGAAAAAGTGTCTCAATAGGTATATTGCATCAAATAGAGTACTTTGATAGTGACTGAAGTTTAAACATATAAGACTAAGTACACAATTTTTTTTCTTTTTTTTTGAGTTGGAGTCTCACTCTGTTGAACTCGTGGGCTCAGGCAATCCTCTCACCTCGGCCTCTCAAAGTGCTAGGACTATAGGCATGAGCCACTGCGCCTGGCCCACTATATATATATATATATATTTTTTTTTTTTGAGTTGGAGTCTTACTCTGTAGCCCAGGCTAGAGTGCAGCACAATTAAAAAAAAATAAATTCCTGGGGGTTTTTTTGGTCCCCCTTGTATATGGATCCTCTTGTTGGTGGGTTTCAGTTTCATCATGGGTTCTAGTCGCTGGTTCTTTGAGGGAGGGGCCTTGGAGGGGGGCTAGTGCTGTGGGTGGGGAGAACAGAAGATCTGACTTTCTGAGGAATGTGATTGTCCCCTCTTCCCCTCCAGAGCTGCACACCGTGATGGAGACTCCTCTCGAGAAGGCGCTGACCACGATGGTCACCACGTTTCACAAATATTCGGGGAGAGAGGGTAGCAAACTGACTCTGAGTAGGCGGGAACTAAAGGAGCTGATCAAGAAGGAGCTGTGTCTTGGGGAGGTAGGTGACCGTTCCCTCACCACCCTCCACACTCCAAGTCTGGGTGCTTCCTCTGGGAGACACATACCTGCCCTCAGGGTACCCTAGCCTAAGCCAGGGGCAGGATGGCCAAGGGTACGGACAGAGACAGAGGAAGAGGGTGGGCATCTTGGAGCAACCAGAACTCTGTCCCTCTGTGTGGGAGGATGAATCAGGGTCTCATGGGGAGGAGGGGAGGCTGAGTCTGGAGGGTGGACCTTGGCTTGTGTGGGGTTTAGAGAATGAGATCCAGGAGCCTTGGAAAATGGGACCAGGCTCTCGCAGCAGGGTCATGGGTGGTAAAGGGCTGCAGGACATTCAGGTCAAGCGGTGTACAACCCAAGGGGAGGGACCCTGTCTGATTTCTCCTCCACGTGTCTGGCATGGCCAGGGCTCTCAGCTGGTGCTGACAGGTGAACTGAAAGGTTAGTTTATGAACACAGGGTAGCAAGGAGACAGAACTGAATCTTACCAGATGGAGGTGGTGGGAGGGAGGTGACTGACAGAGGGGAAGGCCCATGAGGAGGATATTATATCATTTTTATGGTTAAAAAAAATCGTGTCGGGCACAGTGGTGCACACCTATAATCTCAGCACTTTGGGAGGCTGAGGTGAGAGAACTGCCTGAGCCCACGGGTTTGAGACCAACTTGGTGAGGCCTCGTCTCTACAATAAATCAAAAAGTTAGCTGGGCATGATAGTGCGCACCTGTAGTTCCAGCTACTTGGAAGGCTGAGGCAGAAGGATCACCTGAGCCTGGCAGGTCGAGGCTGCAGTAGCCAGGAGCATGCCACTGTACTCCACCCTGGGCGATAGAGTGAGATGCCAACTCCAAAAAAAAAAAAAATTAGCTGGGCATGGTGGTGCGCATCTGTAGTTCCAACTACTTGGAAGGCTAAGGTGGAAGGATTGCCTGAGCCCAGCTGGTCGAGACTGTGGTGGCCGTGAGCATGCCACTGCACTCCATCCTGGGTGGCAGAGTGAGACTCCAACTCAAAAAACAAAATCGAGGCTCAGATACAACAAATAGTTTTTACAAGGACACTCAGCTAGTGAGAGCCTAAGTGGAATTCCAGGCCAGACCCGTGAATCAACCTCTCCTTTCCCTTTAAAATTCAGCCTGAGAGCCGGTCTTGTGGCTCAGCCTGTAATCCCGCGCCTTGGGAGGCTGAGGTGAGTGGATTGCTTGAGCCCGCGGGTTCGAGACCTGCCTGGGCAACTTGGTGAGACCTCATCTCTACAATAAATCAAAAAATTAGCCAGGCATGGTGGCTTGTGCCTGTAGTTCCAGCTACTTGGAAGGCTGAGGCGGAAGGGTTGCTGGAGCCCAGCAGGTCGAGGCTGCGGTGGCGGAGAACGGCCACTGCACTCCAGTCTGGGCGACAGAGCGAGACTCCAACTCAAAAAAAGAAAAGAAAACAAACAAACAAACAAACAAAAAACAAACAAAAAAACCAGACTGCTAAAATTCAGCCTGAGGGGTCTCTCTATCACATTCTGAACCCTGGTGAACCTCCTCAGAGGGAAGGTTCCCACGGTGCCTCCATGAACAGGGGACCGAAGCAGGTGTGGGTGTCCCCAGGCCTGCCTGCTCTCTGGCCTTCCTGCCAGCCTCTCTGCATCCTGGAGTTAATGAGGGGGAGAGGGAGGAGCCACGGGTCTAGCAGGGGTTAATTACAGGCGAACAGAGGCACAAAGAGGGCCTGGCTATGACAAGAGCTCAGACTGGGGACCAGGATCACGTCACAGAGAGGCAGTTTCCATCTCCGTATGGCCTGCCGTCCTGTCTCCTATGAAAACCTAGAGCTGAGGGCATGGAAGAAGGGAGGGCAAGATCTGCCTGTCTGTGTTTTCCTCCATCCCCCCCAGGACCATAACTCCATCCTCCTGGTGCAGCCAGGCCAAGAGGGCAGGGGACCAGACAGACAGCACAATAGGGGCCAGGGTCTCCTTGACACAGCTCTCCTAGGATGGGAAGGAAGCAGTGGCTTCTCAGCGTCAACACAACTGGTCTCATGGAGAGATGTGTTGTCTGGGTTTATTCTCAACTAGTCGTTCACATGTGAACAGAGTAAGTTGGAGCTGTGGATAATACTCCCTGCCACATCATCAGCAAGCTGTTTTTTTTTTTTTTTTTGAGTCGGCAGAGTCTCACTCTGTCACCCAGGCTGGAGTGCAGTATGTCACGCTGCTCACGGCCACTGCATCCTTAACCTGCTGGGCTCAAATGATCCTTCCACCTCAGCCTTCCAGGTAGCTGAAAACACAGGCATGCACCACCACACATGGTTACTTTTTTGATTTATTGTAGAGACAAGGTCTTGCCATGTTGCTCAGGCTGGTCTCGAACTCCTGAGCTCAGGCAATACTTTCGCCTCCGCCTCCCAAAGTGCTGGGATTACAGGCTTCAGCCACCGCACCTGGCCAGCAAACTATTTTTATTAGGTGTTGGTATAACATCTAGAGGATTATTTCTTTGGGTGAGGAAGGAGTAGAGGGGAAGGGAGGCCAGGCTAGCGTTCCTACTGTAATTTATTTCAACTCAGGAGTCAGGTGTTGGGTCCCTACCTGGTGCCATGCCCTTTGCTAGGTGTGGGCTGGGGATCTGCTCACATGTCGCTCAGCTGGGAATCACCCTGAGGCTGCAGGGCTTGGGGGTGGCATCATGCAGGGGTGGGGCAGGGCGGGAAGGGGTTGCTGAGCTGTTTCTCCACCTCTGGCCCTTAAAGAAGATGAAGGAGAGCAGCATTGATGACCTGATGAAGAGTCTGGACAAAAACAGCGACCAGGAGATCGACTTCAAGGAGTACTCGGTGTTCCTGACCACACTGTGCATGGCCTACAATGACTTCTTCCTAGAGGACAGCAAGTGACGGGGGCTCCCCTTTGCCCTCATCCTCAGCCTCTTGTCCCGTGGCCTCCGACAGGAGCTCTTCGGTCCCATCCCCATGCCTTGCTTTCCTTTCCATATGGGTCCTTCTAGCAGAGAAAATAAAGATTTTTCCATTCCAGGTGTTGGGAGGCTGGTTTTGAAGGTGTCTCATCTGTCCACCTTGGCTGGGCATGGGGGGAGGGTGAGGGAGGGATGGGGGAGGGGGTAGCTTCTCCTTGAGTGGGTTGGGCGACCTCTGGGTGTTTAGGGTCCTGGGCTGCCACTCTGCTTCCTGTCCTTCTTCAGTGTGGTCATCAAGGAGTTTGTCCTGGCCTCCTGGACAAAGGGGACGTCAGATCAGGCTTTTGCTTGTCTCCCAGAACTCTGCAAAGATGGAGAGATGGAGAGAGAGAGAGAGAAAGAGAGAGAGAGAGAGAGAGAGAGAGAGAGAGAGAGAGAGAGAAAGAGAGAGAGGAGAGAGAGAGAGAGAGAGAGAGAGAGAGAGAGAGAGAGAAGAGAGTCTGACCACTGAGAGGGAAAGTACTTTGAGAGAGGATTCCAGGAGGGATTGGGGTGTGGCTCTTGAGGGCCGCCGTGGGCAAGCAGGTCTGACAGGTCGCTAGCTCCTAGCAGGCTACCTACCCAGCAGCCTCCAGCCAGCCCCCTTTCCTTCTCTTTCCTTTCTGTGTTAGAGCACCGCCATCATCTATCTCTGGGGCAATGGGCTTGTGTCTCTCGATCTCACCCATCAAAATATTTTCTCAGGGGAGGATCTGGAAAACTTTTCACTCAAGGGTAAATAGCTAATGATACTTACAGGGCTTGGCTGGGACGTGAGTGCACATTAACGAGCAGGGTGCTAAAAGGGTGGAATTCCGGGTAGCGGAGGGGGAGGGGTGTGTGGGGGTGCCGGCAGGAGCTTGATGCCGGTGGAGGATGGGCGCTCTAGGTATCCTTCACAGCTCACCCTGTAGACCACTGGCTGCTCCCCCTCCCTCATCCGGGCTTGACCCTGAACACCCTCTGGGGAGCACCAGATCCTCTGAGACTCCCACCCCCACGTTGACGCCACGCTTCAGGGACACATTCGTGCTCTGGCAGGCAGAAGGCTCAGGAAGAGGCAGGAGGGACCGCCGCCATTCTCCTCCTCTCCCCCGTGGAGTGTCACGAAGCGCAAACCGGGCGACGGAGACTAAGGGGGAACTCTCCATCCCCGGCTTGCCCCGGGCTCCCCCATCCCCGCCCTAACCCGGAACAGCCCCTGGTCGGGAGGCGTGGAGAGTCGAGGGGGAACACAGGGTGTGTTGTGCACGCCACGGCGGGTGGGCGCTGGGGCGCGGGGCGGGCCGTGCGCGGGCGGGGTGGGCTCGCCGGGAGCCAGCCTCCCGACGCGGCCTCTATAAGGCCGCCCGGACTGCGACACAGCCCAGCCCCTCGACCGCTCCCTTCGAGTCTCGCTGCCTCCCTGTCGGTGAGTTCCTGCCGGGACAGCCCTGGGTCCTTACGGCCACCCCTGCCCCCTGACGGCCACCCCGGCACCTTCAAAACCGCAGTGCCCGGCCGCTGGGCACTCCGCGGGCGCTGCGCACTCTGCTGGCGGCAGTCCAGCCTGGGGCCCGTTTGCCGCGCTCCCGGGCAGGAGGGCGAGTCAGAAGCGGCCAGGCTGTGCCAGGCCCGCCCCAGGATAAGGCATCCCGATGGGGCAGCTCCCTTGAGTGTGCTCTTTTGGGTGCGGAAGGGTGTGCCCTGGGTGTGTCACTGCATGTGGCCTGTCATGGCTGCCCTTAAGGCTGTGTGTGCAGCCGCTATTTCCCTCTCCTGTCACACTCCTGGCTTTCCTGGGACCCCTGGTTCTCAGCAGTGCTCAAAGCTCCTGGCCCTATTTGCTTCTTAGAATCCTTTGACCACCTCTCCTGCTTTGGTCCTCTCTGCCCTCTCCCTCCTCTGGACAGCCCTGTTCTGTCTCTTGATGCCATGGTGTGTGGCCTGAGCCTGCGTAGTTCCACAGGGGTAGTGAAATGGAATGTGTGTGTGTGTGTGTGTTGTGTGTGTGTGTGTGTGTGTGTGTGTGTCGGGGGGGAGTAGTGGCAGAGCTTCTGGGGTGTGTGGGTGAGAACTTTCTGCCCATGGCATTGACCAGCCCCTCACCGCCAGCTCCAAGCCCAGTCTTCAGCCATGGCATGTCCCCTGGATCAAGCCATTGGCCTCCTGGTGGCCATCTTCCACAAGTACTCCGGCAGGGAGGGTGACAAGAACACCCTGAGTAAGAAGGAGCTAAAGGAGCTGATCCAGAAGGAGCTCACCATTGGCTCGGTGAGTGGCCCTCTCCCCAGGTTCCCGCTACTCACCTTCTGTCCTTGGGAAGCAGGTTTAGGAGAGGAAGGGGTGCCAGATGCATCTGACTCATACTTACCCACACTCCAACGCCCTGGTCCACGTGCCTTACTGGTGGACCCACTGGACCCACTGCCCCAGGGGCGGGGGAATGTGCTATCCACCCCCCACCCCAGTGAGGAGCCGGAGGTGGGCATGGCACCTTGGTGGCCAGTGAGCACCGAGCCCCTTGCATGAGAGGGCTGCCTGGGAGCAGAGAAGGGAGAGAATTCAGGATTCTCATTCTCACTGAGTCTGTCTTTCCCACTCTAACCCATCAGAAGCTGCAGGATGCTGAAATTGCAAGGCTCATGGACGACTTGGACAGGAACAAGGACCAGGAAGTCAACTTCCAGGAGTATGTCACCTTCCTGGGGGCTTTGGCTTTGATCTACAATGAAGCCCTCAAGGGCTAAAAATAAGTTGGGAAGGTGAAGACACCCTTTAGGGGGTCTCTCTGGGTCTGATCCAGTGATGGGTAACTATAATAAATATATTTTTTTGGGGTCAAATCTACCCTTGTGTCCTGGCCTCCCAATGATTTCTGATTTCTCCTTGGCTCGGTGGGGTACCAGCCATCAGATTTGCTCAGTCAACCTCTGAGAGTGACTGACTCACCAGGCCAGAGCACCCACTCTGACAAGGCCACCACATAAAGGTGCCTTTGTGTGAATTAGAGGAGATGCCCCCTCTTGGCAAAGTCACCTTAAGGAAAGGCTCGAGTGCTCTCCAGGAGAAGGCTCTGGGATGAGCTTGGGGATAGAAATGGTGCCTGGAGCCAGGCATGGTGGCTCACGCCTATAATCCCAGCACTTTGGGAGGCTGCAGTGAGAGGATTGCCTGAGCTCACAGGTTCGAGGCCAGCCAGGGCAACTTGGTGAGACCTCATCTCTACAATAAATCAAAATATTAGCCAGGCATGGTGGCGCGTGCCTGTAATTCCAGCTACTTGGAAGGCTGAGGCAGAAGGATCCCCTGAACCCAGCAGGTTGAGGCTGTGGTGACCATGTGCGTGCCACTGCACTCCAACATGGGCAACAGTGGGACTACAACTCAGAAAAAAAAAAGAAATGTTGCCTGGGCTGGGCTGTGATGGGGTTTGGGTCCTTAGAAGAAAGGCGGACATAGTCCTAGCAGGCTCCTGGGTGCGGTGAGAGGGGCCTTGGTATGGAGCCAGTCCTGTTTCTCACCATAGTGAAGTAGGCAGAGAGGATGCCTCTTAGATGTCTGAGGCCTGGCACAGAGGATTTTTCCAAGACCAATAAGGGAGCTGCATGACTGAGTTTTTCGTGGTTGCCCATGTCCCAGTGGGAAGTCGGGCGGCACACTTCAGGAGTCTGTCCCTGCATTCAGAGATGGGGTCATTTTTGTTGCAGGGTTGGTTTGAGGAGCTGGCAGCTGCAGAAACACAAGAGCCATGGGGCTCTCACGGGTAGGGTGGGGGTTAGTATTGACCCAGCCTGGCCCTGCGGTCTCAGCAGAATGAATCATCCGGTTAGTCCGCTGGAGCCAAGCCTGGTCCTCAGCCCTCGTCAGAGAATATGACTAATTGAATTATTGTCCATTGTCTGTATTAGTGTTTTTAGGCAAAAGGGAAGGGGGGAAAAACGGGGTAAACTCTGGCTCAGGGTGGTGGGCCATTTGCCACCACATTCCTTCGCTCTGGGTCTGGTCCCAGCCGGGCAGGTTCCTCTCTAGGTGCTGAGGAAAATATCTCAGCCTCAGATGGAGCCCACATTCTTCTTCCCCTGTTACTCGTTACCTCACTCCCTTCGGCCCCAACTTGAGGAATGAAGTCGTCTTCTGTCTCCACTGGGTACGGATTGGTAAACAGCGGGGAGCCGCACCTTCTGGGAGCCCTTCCTTCTTGATAGCCTCCTCTGCCCTGCAAGAGGTGGAAGCCACACCGGTGGCAGCAGGAGACGACCCCCGGCCGAGCTCCTCCCCGGTACAGGGTTGTCCAAGCCTTGGCTCTGTTCAGCTTTTCAGGTCCCTCGGAAAAGTACGCGATCCCTCCTCAACCCCCGCCCTGGCCTCCCAGCCGCCGCCCAGTGGGGGTGCGGAGCGAGCGCCCTCGTGTGGCCAGAGAGCAGGACGCTGGGAGAGAGCCGGGTTGGTTTTCTTGGACTCTTGGGGAGGGGCCAACTGTGGTGGGGCGTGGCCTGGTGATCAGGGAGCCCTTCTGACCTGGAAGACAGAATTGGACGCCCAGGGAATGTCAGGGAATCTTTGGTTCCCAGCAGTCAAACCCAAATAAAGCAGCTCAACTTCGTCTGCGACACAAAGGAAAGAAATGAGGGAAAGGCGGTTTGTAAGACACAGAATCTGCATCCTGCCCTTCCCCTCCCCAGCTTCAGGGGCTAGAGGGCCTTCCCATAAATCAGTGCTGCCTTAGGAGAGGCAGGGGAGTTGTTTCTTTCCTTTTTTTTGTGAGCCAGCTCTGTTGCCCAGGTTGGAGTGCAGTGGAACGCTCATGGCCACCGCAGCCGCGACCTGCTAGGCTCAGGCAATCCTTCCTCCTCAGCCTTCCAAGTAGCTGGAACTACAGGCATGTGCCACCATGCCTGACTGGTTTTTCTGACTTAGTGTAGAGACGAGGTCTCACCAAGTTGCCCAGGCTGGCCTCGAACCCTTGGGCTCAGGCAGTTCTCTCACCTCGGCCTCCTGAAGTGCTGTGATTATAGGCGTGAGCCACTGCTCCTGGCCTAGGGGAATTGTTTCAATGGGCCTTGAAGACCCACTGCTGCAGGAAAGGTTGCTTAGGCAAGGTCATCGCCCTGCATTCCAGGGAGCTCTGGTGGGTGGGCAGGCCCAGGGGTTGAGGGAGTCCGTGCAGGTGCACAGTCCACCTGCTGAGTAAACAGGCGTAGGCCTCTAGCTTCTGCTTCTCCACAGTGGAGAACAGGAACACAGATGTCAAGAATAAAACCAAACAAACAATGGCAAATCTTTTGTTCGTTTGGGGGAAATAATTTGTAAATTTTTTTTTCCTGGGCGGGGGGAGCAAGCATTTATAATGGAAACACGTGGGTGTAGCAGTCAAAGGGAGGGATTGGGTGTGGGGAGGAGCACAGATTGTCATTTTTATGGCTCCAACCAATTTAAAGCCAGAATTGAACCTTTCCTGCTCACTGGTGAGCATGGTCTGGGCTTATGGGTGGGGGCTGGAGGGAATGTTCGATGTGAGCTGGAGGCTTCACTTCCAGCCTCTTTGTTTTCCTGAGGGCTGGGCAGTGAGAGTGGCTCTGTGTTTCCCACTTCCTTTAGTTGAAGTCCTCCTCATAATTGACATTGATCCTACAATCAGACATCCTTACACACCTGTGTGCTTTGGTGACCACCACCTATTTCTGCAAACTGGGATAGGTCTCAGGTAAGGGGGTTCAGGACTGAGTCATAGGATATAGCTCTCTGTTCTTTGCCAAGCAAATAGGACATTGTCAAGAATAATGCCACTATATATTTGTATAGCACTTTTTTTTTTTGAGTCAGAGCCTCAATTTGTCTTCCAGGCTGTATTGCAGTAGTATGATCATGGCTCACGGCAGCCTCAACCTCCAGGACTCAGGCTATCCTTTTGCCTCAGCCTCCCGAGTAGCTAAGACAACAAGTGTGCACCACCATGCCTAAGTTTTTGTAGAGTTGAGGTCTTGCTATGTTGCCCAGGCTGGTCTTGAACTTCTGAGTTCAAGCAATTCCCCCATTTTAGTCTCTCAAAGTGCTGGGATTACAAGTGTGAGCCACCATGCCCAACCTAGTACTTTTGTTTTTACAAGGCACTATGTATCCATGGTCTACCATCCTCCAAGGATCTGTGTGTAGTTTGTATTATTAACGCCATTTGACTGGTGAGTTACAGGGACTCTACCCAAGTCAAGCTCTAAGAAGGAACTGTGAGCAGGACCAAGCTTGCCTAATCCTAAACCAGCTCATTAGTGCCTATCTAACTATCTCATGGCATACTTTGACCATTTCTTCATCTTTTTTGTTTAGACTTTTTTTTTGAGTCGGGGTCTCCGTGTGTTGCCCATACTGGAGGGCAGTGGTATGATCATGGCTCACTGTAGCCTCAGCCTCCTGGGCTCAGGCGATCCTTCTGTCTCAGCCTCCCAAGTAGCTGGAGCCATAGGCACCACCACCCCTGGCTACTTTATTATTATTTTTTTGCTTGAGTTGGAGTGTCATTCTGTCGCCAAGCCTGGAGTGCAGTAGCATGCTCATGGCCACCGCAGCCTCGACCTGCTGGGCTCAGGCGATTCTTCTGCCTCAGCATTCCAAGTAGTTGGAACTACAGGCAAGCGCCACCACTCCCGGCAAATTTTTCTTGATTTATTGTAGAGATGAGATCTCGCCAAGTTGCCCGGGCTGGTCTCGAATTCGTGGGCTCAGGCAGTCCTCTCATCACCATCTTCCAAAATGCTGGGGTTATAGGTGTGAGCCACTGTTCCCGGCCTATTTTATTTTATATTTAAAATTTATTATTATTTTTTATAGAGATGAGGTCTTGCTATGCTGTCCAGGCTGGTCTCAAATTCCTGGCCTCTAATGATCCTCCTGTCTTGATCTCCCAAAGTGTTGGGATTATAGATGTGAGCCACCGTGCCCAGTTCTCACTGCAGATTCTGATCTCTGCTTATTCTGTCTTTCACTTGTACTGCTTGGTTTCTTTCTTTTTTTTTTTAGTTGGAGTCTCACTCTGTCACCCAGACTGGAGTGCAGTGGCCGCTCCCGGCCACCGCAGCCTTGACCTGCTGGGCTCCGGCGATCCTTCTACCTCAGCCTTCCAAGTAGCTGGAACTACAGGCGTGCGCTACCACGCCCGGCTCATTTTGATTTATTGTAGAGATGAGGTCTCACCAAGTTGCCCAGGTGGGTCTCGAACCCTCGGGCTCAGGCTCCCAAAGTCAAGGGATTACAGGCTGAGCCACCGAGCCGGCACTGCTTGGTTTCTTTGTGTGTTTTCTAAGTTTTGATGTTAGTGCATGTTTCTGGAAACTATATTTGTGAAAGTTTTTTTAGACCTGTAGGTTGAAGGTGAGTTTAGAGCAGATTTGCATTTGTTTTCACCAGGTGCCTGGGCCATTTTTTTTTTTTTTGAGTCTCACTCTGTTGCCAAGCCTGGCATGCAGTAACGCGCTCATGGCCACTGAAGCCTTGACCTACAGGGCTCAGGCGATCCTTCTTCCTCAGCCTTCCAAGTAGTTGGAATTATAGGCATGTGCCACCATGCCTGCCCAGCTGTTTTTTAAAATTTTATTTTATTGTAGAGACAAGGTCTTGCCACATTGCCCAGACTAGTCTCGAACACATAGGCTCAGGCACTCCTCTGGCCTCTACCTCCCAAAGTGCTGGAATTACAGGCATGAACCACCACATCTAGCTCTTACTGGGTCATTTTAGACAAATTATTTTGTTTTGTTTTGCTATGTTTTTTTGAGCTGGAGTCTCACTCTGTCACTCAGGCTGGAGTGGTGCAGTGGCATGCTCAAAGCCACTGCAGCCTTGACCTGCTGGGCTCAGGTGATCTTTCCGCCTCAGCCTTCCAAGGAGCTGACACTACAGGCACTACTAAATTTTTGCTTGTACTGTAGAGACGATTTCTCTCCTTGTTGCTCAGGCTGGTCTCAAACCCCTGAGCTGAGGCAATCCTTTTGCCTCTGCCTCCCAAAGTGCTGGGATTACAGATGTGAGCCCCCATGCCCTGCATAAACAAATTATTAATTTGACGGCTTTTATTTTAACAAATTTTTTTGAGTTGGAGTCTCACTCTGTCACCCAGGCTGGAAGGCAGTGGCAGGCTACTGGCCACGTAGCCTCGACCTGCTGGGCTCAGGTGATTCTTCCGCTTCAGTCTTCCACGTAACTGGAACTACAGGCACATACTACCATGCCCAGCTAATTTTTTTGTTTTTGATTTATTGTAGAGATGTGGTCTCGCCAAGTTGCCTAGCCTGGTCTTGAACTCGTGGGCTCAGGCAATCCTCTCACCTCAGCCTCTCCCAAAGTGCTGGGATTATAGGCATGAGCCACCGCACCTGGCCATAAAGCTTATCATTTAAGTTATACTGGTAACTGCAGGCCTTGTAGCTTTTGTACAAAAGGTAATCAGCCACCTCCCAAATTGTCAAAATGTATACCTGTCTTCACTTAATTGTTCTACTTCCTGAAGGAGGGGGGAGGTTTCCTTCAGTTATCCTTTTATTAAGCCAATTGTAATGTTTATAATCCAGCTAAATTTTGGTCCATGTCTCTTTAATTGTCTGATTGAATTTGCTTCTTCCAGAATCCAGCAATTTCATGTCCACACAATGGTCATACAAGGATTCCAGCTGGTGCCTGCAAACAATGCCACTGCTGAAACAGATCTGGATGCCTTAGGTCAGACAGGGAGAGATTTTTTATCTCTGGCTAGGCAGGACTACGCCCAATGCCAGCTCTGAAGAAGTTACAGAAAACTGACCATTACCCCTCAGCATCCCATGTGATTATGGGATTGAAAATCTTTAAGGGAGGAATAATTGAGGCAGGGTAGCTAGTACAGGTTAAACATAGATAGATAAATTTCCCATAGGTAGATTTTAGGAGGCGTTCAGACATTTTAAAATTACATTTTATTACAGGCCAAGAGGCAGCCTACCTCCAAAGAAAACACCATCAGATGTAAGACTAGGACAGCCCAACCTTTCAATCCTGTTTTAGCATAATAATCACTAGGAATCTTTAGGAGACACAAGTAAACTGAACACAAGTATTTGCAGGGTCCAAGTCAGTCCATGAAGTGGGATTAATTTAAGTTCTTTTGAAATTGTTTAGGGTTGGCTTTTTTCCTATACTTCTGAAAGAAGTGGGCCACAGACATAGGTGCTCATAAGAAAACATGTTGTCCATTTGGGACAAAATTTTTTTTTTTTTTTGAGTTGGAGTCTCACTCGGTCGCTTAGACTGGAGTGCAGTGGCCGCTCCCGGCCACCACAGCCTCGACCTGCTGGGTTCCGGCGATCCTTCCGCCTCAGCCTTCCGAGTAGCCGGAATTACAGGCGTGCGCTACCACGCCCGGCTGAGTAGCCCGGAATTACAGGCGTGGTAGCGCGTGCCTGTAATTCCAGCTACTTGGAAGGCTGAGGCGGAAGGATTGCCGGAGCCCAGCAGGTTGAGGCTGTGGTGGCTGGGAGCGGCCACTGCACTCCAGTCTGGGCGACAGAGTGAGACTCCAACTCAAAAAAAAAAAAAGAAAAGAAGAAGGGACCCTATCATGCCATACTCATCATACTCGTCACTCATCTACTGCATTAAAAGTCCATGGGAGCCCGGGCTAGGTGGCTCAGCCTGTAATCCTAGCACTTTGGGAGGCCGAGGTGAGTGGATTGCCTGAGCCTGTGGGTTTGAGACCAGTCTGGGCAACTTGGTGAGACCTCGTCTCTACAATAAAAAAAACAAAAACAAAGTTCATGGGCATCAAACCTTGGATACACCATTCCTGAGTGAAACAATATACACCTGAACAGAGAGACCCTGTTCCCAGACCAGTACCACAGCCTCAGTGGACAGTAGGGCTGGTGCAGGACTTAAAGCTGCTATTTATTTTTATTTAATTTTTTTTGAGTTGGAGTCTCACTCTGTTGCCCAGACTGGAGTGCAGTGGCCGCTCCCGGCCACCACAGCTTCGACCTGCTGGGCTCCGCGATCCTTCCGCCTCAGCCTTCCAAGTAGCTGGAACTACAGGCGCGCGCTACCACGCCTGGCTAATTTTTGATTTATTGCAGAGATGAGGTCTTGCCAAGTTGCCCAGGCGGGTCCAGAACCTGCGGGCTCAGGCAATCCACTCACCTCAGCCTCCCAAGGCGCGGGATTACAAACAAAATGATTCTTACTATTCTTCTCTGTTACCCTATGCTATAACTACCAATGGAAATGTATTTTTAGAGTGAACCTAGTCCTATGCTAGTACATTCAGTTATTCAGATTGTTGGATTTGTGGGCAACTTCCAGTCTCAGGGGCCTTTGGGCTTCCCTGGTGGGTCTCACTCTTTTGGGGAACTGACTGGAAGCAGTTGGATCTGTACATTCGAGAACTCAAGAGTAGGAAGTTGAGCAGCTAATAGTGATGACCTATCAAGGATTAGTTTGCAGCAATAGACCATTAAGGAAACTAAATAAACTAGGCCATGAATTCACCTTTTCTTTTTCTTTTTTTTTGAGTTGGAGCCTCACTGTGTCACCCAGGCTGGAGGGTAGTGGCACGCTCATGGCCATTGCAGCCTTGACCTGCTGGGCTCAGGTGATCCTTCTGCCTCAGCCCTCTAAGTAGCTGGAACCACAGGCATGCGCCACCATGCCCAGTTAGTTTTTTTTTTTTTTTTATGTATTGTAGAGACTAGGTCTCTCCACGCTGCTCAGCCTGGTCTTGAACCCCTGGACTCAGGCAATCCTCTCACCTCCGCCTCCCAAAGTGCTGGGATTATAGGCATGAGCCACCATGCCTAGCTGACTCTAATTTGTAAGGCAGCACTACAAAACCAAATGGCTTTAAATAGTCTTACCACGTCTCAAGGAAGCACATGTACCATTATCCATACCGAGTGTTGAACTTTCATCCCAGATGAATCAGGGTTACAAGTCCTCCTTTCAGGCATCGGGACGTTCTTTTTAACTATTTTTATGATAACAATATTAATATATTTAGCTATCACACTTTGTACCGGATGTGTCGTTAAAATTCTTGCACTCATAACTAAGCCTACAAAGCATGAAAACTTGCCAGTTGTGGTGGCTCAAGCCTGTAATCCCAGAACTTTGGGAGGCCAAGGTGAGAGGATTGCTTGAGCCCATGGGTTTGAGACCAGCCTGGGCAACTTGGCGAGACCTCATCTCTACAATAAATAAATTAGCCGGGTGTGGTGGTACATGCCTGTGGTTCCGGCTACTTGGAAGGCTGAGATGGAGGAATTGCCTGAGCCCAGCAGGTCGAGGCTGTGGTGGCTGTGAGTGTGCCACTGCAGTCCAGTCTGGGCAACAGAGAGAGATACCATCTCAAAAAAAAAAAAAACCCAAATATGAAAACCACCTGAAGGAAAGACCCACACGCACATTTATGTTAAGGCAGCATGACATAGCTACTCCCATGACAGATATCATGGCTTCAACTGACAGTGGGGAAAATGATACAGGGACCCATTAATGTCCCTCCATGTAGTCACAGCCCCTAGAGAAGAGCATGGCAGGGATTCATGGGCTCTTACACATTCCTGAGCACATCACTGAGAATTCCTTTGTCTTTTACACACTCCCAGTAAGTAACTTCAGGGGATCCTTGACTTCCCTGCAGTCTACGCCCAAATATGTAAATCTCTACTTACTCCCTTTCTTAAGTCATAGGTTTGAACAATATAGCATCAATGTAATTGTAAGTCTTGTGATTTGCATAACTTTTGCATCAATGTAATCATAAATCTTGTGATTTGCAAACTTCTACATCAGTGTAGTCGTAAACCTTGTGATTTTTATAACTTTTATAATGCATGATGTCTTAGGCCTTGCAAACTTCCTTCCTTCTGAGTGTTACTGGGACCATAACAGATTACAGGTGTGAGCCACCGAGCCCAGCTATAGTGGTCATTTTAAAAAGGCACATTTTCTTGAGTTTTTTTTATTTTTTGAGTTGGAGTCTCACTCGGTCGCCCAGACTGAAGTGCAGTGGCCGCTCCCGGCCACCGCAGCCTCGACCTGCTGGGCTCCGGCTATCCTTCCGCCTCAGCCTTCCGAGTAGCCGGAATTACAGGCATGCGCGACCACGCCCGGCTGATTTTTTGATTTATTGTAGAGATGAGGTCTCGCTGCCCAGGCGGGTCTCGAACCCTCGGCCTCAGGCAATCCACTCACCTCAGCCTCCCAAAGGCGCGGGATTACAGGCTGAGCCACTGAGCCCGGCTCTTCTTGAGTGTTTAGAAGAGTAGCTTTATCTCTATTTTACCCTCACTTTAGAGGTGAGGCTTTTTTTTTTTTTTTAAATTTTTGCCTTGGTATCTCACTCTGTCACCTAGACTGGAGTGCAGTAGCATGATCACAGCTCACAGACACAACCTTGAACTTCTGGGCTGAAGGAATCCTTCCACCTCAGTTTCCCAAGCAGCTGGCTGAAAGGGTAAGCTTAGGTGAGGTGGGTCGGTGCTGGTACCATGGAAATAATGCAAGAATGCAAGTAAGAAGTGAAAGGAGCCGGGCTCGGTGGCTCAACCTGTAATCCCGCGCCTTTGGGAGGCTGAGGTGAGTGGATTGCCTGAGCCCGCGGGTTCGAGACCCGCCTGGGCAGGTGAGACCTCATCTCTACAATAAATCAAAAAATCAGCTGGGCATGGTAGGATGCGCCTGTAGTTCCAGCTACATGGAAGCCTGAGGTGGAAGGATCGCCAGAGCCCAGCAGGTCGAGGCTGCGGTGGCCAGGAGCGGCCACTGCACTCCAGTCTGGGTGACAGAGTGAGACTCCAACTCAAAAAAAAAAAAAAAAAAAAAGTGAAAGGAGTGGGAGTGTAAACTAGTACAACCTCTGTGGAAAACAGTTGGCGATTCACAAAAGATCTAAAAATTGACCTTCCATAAGACCACGCAACTCCCCTTCTGGGAATATACCCAGAGGAACGCAAATCACTCCATGAAAAAGATACCTTAAAAAAAAAAAATACCTGCACACACATGTTTATTGCAGCATTATTCACAATAGCAAAAACATGGAACCAACCGTGCTGCTCATTGAAAGAGAACTAGATAAAAAATATGTGGTACATATACACAATGGAATATTATGCAGCCATAAAGGACAAAATTATGAACTTTGCAGCAACTTGGATGCACTAAAAGTCTATAATACTGAGTGATCTGTCACAGAAACAAAGAACTGAGTATCACATGTTTTCACTCACAAGTGAACCTTAAACAATTATAATACTATAAGAAAGGGATTAGCAATAGTGGGAAACAGCCAGGGGAAGGTGGGGGTGGGGGGCGGGATTGGTAGTAGTGGGAAACTGCTAGCAGGGGGGCACACCTCCTCAACAAGGGTACCTGCATAATGAACATTTGTATACTTAACCCTGAATTGTACCCCACATCTTTATTTTTCTTTTTAAATTTTTTATTGTTCCTTTTTTTTTCTTTTCCTCCCACATCTTTAAAATAATTCTCTGATTATTCTATTTATTGTAGAGATGAGGTCTCGCCGCCCAGGCAGGTCCGAACCCGTGGGCTTCGGCAATCCACTCACCTCAGCCTCCCAAGAGCTGGATACAGGCTGAGCCCGGCTTAATTTTTTTTTTTTTTTTTTGAGTGGGAGTTATTGTGCCAGATGGAGTGCAGGCTCTTCGCCAAGTTGCCCAGGTGGGTCTCGAACCCATGGGCTCAGGCAATCCACTCACCTCGGCCTCCCAAAGCCCGGGATTACAGACAGAGCCACCGAGCCCGGCCTAAAATAAAAAAAATTTAAAAAAAGAAGTGGAAGAAAATAAAGTTTATTTTTCACCTTTCACAAATTGGAAAGGGGCCCGACACTCAGAGGCAATGTGGCATCAATGGGTGAAGAGTTGGGTTTTTTTGGTTTTTTTTTTTTTGAGTTGGAGTCTTACTCTGTTGCCTAGGCTAGAGTGCAGTGGCACACTCATGGCCACCGCAGCCTTGACCTGCTGGGCTCAGATGATCCTTCCGCTTCAGCCTCCCAAGTAGCTGGAACTACAGACGCACGCCACCACACCTGGTTAGTTTGTGATTGATTGTAGAGATGAGGTCTCACCAAGTTGTCCAGGCTTTCATTTCCCAACTCTTGGTTTTTTCTTTGAGTTGGAGTCTCACTCTGTCACCCAGACTGGAGTGCAGTGGCCGCTCCTGGCCACTGCAGCCTCGACCTGCTGGGCTCCGGCGATCCTTCCGCCTTAGCCTTCCAAGTAGCTGGAACTACAGGTGCACGCTACCACAGCCGGCTAGTTTTTTTGATTTATTGTAGAGATGAGGGCTCGCCAAATTGCCCAGGCGGGTCTTGAACCCGCGAGCTCAGGCAATTCACTCACCTCAGCCTCCCAAAGCGGGGGATTACAGGCTGAGCCACCGAGCCTGGCTAACTCTTGGTATTTTAAGAATATTATTATTTGCAACTAGGGGTTAGGGACGAGGTCAGACTCCTGCAGCTACTTCTTGCTGATCATGGGATGTAGGGCTGTCCCTACCTGTCTAGACCAAGAGGAGGGGATGAGAGGACAGGAGACCATGGAATTGTTAGGTATTTTTAAGATCTGTATACAAAGCACTGTGTACAAGCGTACACTATTAGAATTAATACTACTATGATAAAGGCCATTATAGCTGCTGGGTTTTTTTATTTTGTTTTGCTTTTTTTTTCAGTCAGAGTCTCACTCTGTTTTCCAGCCTTGACCTG
Source organism: Cephalopachus bancanus (assembly GCA_027257055.1). Classification (NCBI taxonomy): domain Eukaryota; kingdom Metazoa; phylum Chordata; class Mammalia; order Primates; family Tarsiidae; genus Cephalopachus; species Cephalopachus bancanus. The sequence continues at coordinate 2,101,032 of JAPVLO010000439.1, read as the reverse complement.
CTGGGCTCAGGCAACCTTCTGCTTCAGCCTTCCAAGTAGCTGGAGCCACAGATGAGTGCCACCACACCTGGCTAATTTTTTGATTTATTGTAGAGATGAGGTCTCGTCAAATTGCTCAGGCTGGTATTGAACCTCTGGACTCAGGCAATACTCTTGCCTCGGCCTCCCAAAATGCTGTGAGCCACTGCACCCGGCCTAGCTGTTGTTATGGCATATAGAGGCTTTGATGTCTGGTAAATTGTTTTTATACTTACCCCAGTGGGCTTGACACCCCACTACAGGAGCCCAGGCAGTTTTCACTGTTGTACCAGTGAATTCTTGAGTCCATATGTGGCTGTAACTGTAGCTTTGATACAGAGATGTCCTAATGTTCATTCATATTGCCATGGCCCCTAGAGAAAGGCACTCCCAGTAAGTAGCTTCAGGGGATCCTTGACTTCCTTGCAGACACTGTGCAAAGATGTAATCCCTATTTACTTTCCTTTTTAGTAATCGTAGGTTTGAACAATATAGTAGCAATGAGATTGTAAGTCTTGTGATTTGTATAACTTTTGCATCAATGTAATTGTGAGTCTTGTGATTTGTGTAACTTTTATAATGCATGATAAACTTCCTTGACTCTAAATGTCACTATCTAAATGTAAAATGCAGCTGTAATTTAAGTTTTATACAAGGCTCTGCTGGTCATGTGGAAAATGTATAGGTACTGACAAATCTGGGCCATGAAAGTGGGACTGTGAAGTCTGAAGGGGGAGCAGAACCATTTTAGAAAGACCTCGAGTCTGGTTCTGCTTCCTGGATTTGAACTCAGAAATAAACTTCTTTCTACCAGTTCCCTGCCCCTTGATTTATCAGTATCAAGGGTGAGCACCAGAGCGTTACTTGGACCATAACACTTGGCAACCACATTGCAGGACCTTGGTTGGCGGGATCCCCTGATAGAGACACCCTAACAGCTGCCAGATCCACTTTGTGCTCTGGGGACTCCCTGGAGAGGAGTCCCACTGACCAGGACCAGCTGGTAAGAAAGAGGCCTTGTGGGTACCAGATCTTGTAAAGCCGATGCGCTTATTCGGTGAGCCAACCCTGAACGTACGCAGGGGGATAGGGGAAGCTTTCTCACTTGGGTTCTCTGGGGTCACTTTGTAGACGCCAGAGAAACGCTGGAACCTACCCATTAGTGATTTTGTTGGGATGTCCTTTTGTTTGTATTTGAATTTGCTAAGAAAGCCCGCTGATTTGTTATGCTTTGTTTGATGGGACATGTCATATTTTAAAAACCTGATTGATGTGCATTCCTTTTATGTCATTTTATGTCTTCCTAAGTGTTGTTACTATTTCCCTTTGCGTGATATTTATGTAGGCAGTAAAAACCTCCATGAGAACAGGGAACTCCACCTTTATGAACCCAGACTCTGGTCTGGGTAGAAGATAAGAGTCACTCTTCCCTTCTGTTTGTGCAAACAGATTCCCTTAGGTGACTGAGGGACTTTCGACGTTGTGGGGAATCAACTACCATGACGTATAAAGGCCTCATAGGGGCCTCTTCCTTCTAGTCATAAAGGACTCTGCAGGCTTCGGAAGGCCCCAGGCTTGATCCGACACTGAATCCACCCCGAGATCCCGGAAACGGAGATCAGAAGGTTGGAAAAGGGCCAAGAGACTGATTGCCTAGGAGGCTCCCAGTGTTCGTGAGGGCTGCCTCATTCTGGGGGTGTGCATCAGGGCTAGTCAGTCAGGGCCCCTTGAGTACTCTCAGCACCCTCAGGGAAAACCAAAAGATATAGAGGCAGGGAGATGACTGGTGGTGTCATGGCGGACAGGGCTCCCTCTGCAAGCAGCACATTTTTATTTTTATTTTTTTGAGTTGGTGTCTCATTCTGTCACCTAGGCCACCGCAGCTTCGACCTGCTGGGCTCAGGTGATCCTTTCGCCTCAGCCTTCCATGTAGCTGGAACTACAGGCATGCGTCACCATGCCTGGCTAATTTTTTGATTTATTGTAGAGATGAGGTCTCACCAAGTTGCCCAGGCTGGTCTTGAATCTGTGGGCTCAGGCAATCCTCTCACCTCAGTCTCCCAAAGTGCTGGGATTATAGGCACGAGCCACCGCACCTGGCTAAGCAGCACATTTTGACCCAAAACACCTAGTGCTGTCCAGAGGTAAGGATCACTTGCCGGTTCTACCTCATGTCTACACTATCCTCAAACATAAGGTTTATCTTGAGTCCCTGAGCTCAGGCAATTCTCTCATCTCCTCCTTCCAAAGTGCTGGGATTACAGGAGTGAGCCACCACTTCAGGCTTCCTTTTGTTTTTATAATAGTTCTGACATATCTTCACAATGCTTGATATGCTAAAGGGTGAAACCCAGGTAACTTCTACTACAGAGAGATGAGAGATTGACATCTCTCCACTTTTGATAAGAGGAGTGGAATGGTGTTGCCTTCTTTCTTTTTTTTTTTTGAATTGGAGTCTCACTCTGTCGCCTAGACTGGAAGGCAGTGGCACGCATGCAGCCTCCACCTGCTGGGATTAGGTGATCCTTCCGTCTCAGCCTTCCAAGTAGCTGGAACTAGACTGGAAGGCAGCTGGAACTACAGGCACATGCCACCATGCCCAGCTAAATTTTTGATTTATTGTAGAGATGAGGGCTTGCTAAAATGCCCAGGCTAGTCTTGAACCTGTGGGCTCAGGCAATCCTCTCATCTTGGCCTCCCAAAGAGCTGGGATTACAGGCATGAGCCACTGTACCTGGCAGGTATTGGCCTTCTGACAGGAAAATATTACCTTAAAGTTTAACAAAAACAATTAGTAATACTATATATATATATATATATATATATATATATATATTTTATTTTTATTATTATTATTTTTAGTTGGAGGCTCACTCTGTCACCCAGACTGGAGTGCAATGGCACACTCACGGCCACTGTGGCCTCGACCTGCTGGGCTCAGGTGATCCTTCCGCCTCAGCCTTCCAAGTAGCCAGAATTACAGGCATGCGCTACCACACCTGGCTGATTTTTTTGATCTATTGTAGAGATGAGGTCTCACTGCCCAGGTGGGTCTCAAACCCGCGGGCTCAGGCAATCCACTCACCTCAGCCTCCCAGAGGCGCGAGATTACAGGCTGAGCCACCGAGCCCGGCTTAAGTATTAAAATTTTTAAGAGCATAATGTTATAACACAAGATTATAGTTTATTGCAAAAGTTACTTATTTAACCAAAGTGATAGTCCAAAGATTTTTGAAAAGTAAAAAAAAAAACCTCACTTTTTGTAACAAAGACAGCAGCAGGGGGGCTAACTGATTTTGTCACTTCCTCCCCCATTCTGTTGTTTATAGGAGAAACTTTTTTTTTGAAAAATTCTTCTGGAGATTGTTAATTAAGAAGCTCGTAGGCTGGGCTTGGTGGCTCAGCCATGTAATCCCGCGCTTTGGGAGACCGAGGTGAGTGGATTGCCTGAGCCAGAGGGTTTGAGACCTGCCTGGGCAACTTGGCGAGACATCATCTCTACAATAAATGAAAAATCAGCTGGGCGTGGTAGCGCGCGCCTGTAGTTCCAGCTACTTGGAAGGCTGAGGCGGAAGGATCGCCGGAGCCCAGCAGGTCGAGGATGCAGTGGCCGGGAGTGGCCACTGCACTCCAATCTGGGCAACGGAGTGAAACTCCAACTCAAAAAAAAAAAAAAGAAGCTCGTGCCCTGGTCTCTGGGTAGCATTTTGGCCTAGCATTACTGTAATTGATATTAATAGTAAATTCATATAACCTTTTCGTGGTCTTGAGTGTTCATAGAATTTCTTTAACATATTTCTTTCCACAAACTGTCCATATGCCATTTTGACATACTCATACCATTTTTGGCATGTTTGAATCTTCTATTTTTGTCCTATACTTTCCTTTCTTCAAATAATCAGCCATTCTATTATAGAACAAAAATGTACCATACAAGATCCTTTCCTATACAAAATTATTATTTCTCTTTCCTTTATCCTTCCTTACCAAAAACATACTTTTATACAAGTTTCTTTTTTTTTTTTTGAGTTGGAGTCTCACTTTGTCACCCAGACTGGAGTGCAGTGACTGCTCCAGGTCACTGCAGCCTCGACCTGCTGGGCTCCGGTGATCCTTCTGTCTCAGCCTTCCAAGTAGCTGGAACTACAGACATGCGCTACCACGCCTGGCTATTTTTTATTTATTGTAGAGATGAGGTCTTGCCAAGTTGCCCAGGCGGGTCTCGAACCCGCGGGCTCAGGCAATCCACTCACCTCGGCCTCCCAAAGTGCGGGATTACAGGCTGAGCCACCCAACCCGGCTATACAAGTTTCTTACATCTTTCCTTTGTTTTTTGCTTTCTTTCTTTTACCTTCTTCTTCTTCTTTTTTTTTTTGAGTTGGCGTCTCACTCTGTTGCCTAGGCTGGAGTGCAGGCGCACACTCATGGCCACCGCAGCAGCCTGGACCTGCTGGGCTCAGGCTATCCTTCAGCCTCAGCCTTCCAAGTAGCTGGAACTACAGGTGTGCACTACCATGCCTGGCTAATTTTTTGATTTATTGTAGAGATGAGGTCTCACCAATTTGCCTGGGCTGGTCTGGAAAGCCTGGACTCAGGCAATCCTCTTGCCTCGGCCTCCCAAAGTGCTGGGGTTACAGACTTGAGCCACTGTGCCCAGTCTCTTTTACCTTTTTATAGATAACTTTTTTTTTTTTTTTGAGTTGGAGTCTCACTCGGTCGCCCAGACTGGAGTGCAGTGGCCGCTGCCGGCCACTGCAGCCTCGACCTGCTGGGCTCCGGCGATCCTTCCGCCTCAGCCTTCTGAGTAGCCGGAATTACAGGCATGCGCTACCACGCCCGGCTGATTTTTTGATTTTTATTGTAGAGATGAGGTCTCGCTGCCCAGGTGGGTCTCGACCCCGCGGGCTCAGGCAATCTACTCACCTCAGCTTCCCAAAGGCGCGGGATTACAGGCTGAGCCACCGAGCCTGGCTTATAGATAACTTTTTACATTTACATGTTGAATTAAATTTTTTTTTGAGTTGGAGTTTCACTCTTGTTGCACAGGCTGAAGTGCAGTGGCACGCTCACAGCTACCTCAGCCTCAACCTGCTGGGCTCAGGTGATTCTTCTGCCTCAGTCTTCCAAGTAGCTGGAACTACAGACGCATGCCACCACGCCTGGCTAGTTTTTGTGTTTTATTGTAGAGATGAGGTCTCACCAAGTTGCCCAGGTTGGTCTCGAACCCCCAGGCTAAGGCAATCCTCTCGCCTCGGCCTCCCAAAGTGCTGGGATTATAGGCTGAGCCACTGCGCCTGGCCTGAATTAATCTTTAGTAACTTTTGATTAAGATAAGGATATGATTCCAATATGGCTGGCCAGGACCAAACAGCTGGCACCTGTGTTAATTAAGAAATTAATTAGACTAGGTGTGGTGGTTCATACCCATAATCCTGACACTTTGTGAGGCCGAGGTGAGAGGATTGCTTGAGTCCGCAAGTTCAAAACCATCCTGGGCAACTTGGTGAGACTTCATTTCTACAATAAAAAAAAAAAAAAACTTCGCTGGGGCATGGTGGCTTGTGCCTGTAGTTCTAGCTACTTAAAAGGCTAAGGTGAAAGGATAACCTGAGCCCCGGAGGTCAAGACTGTGGTGGCCATGAGTATGCCCCTGCACTCCAGCCTGGGCAGCAGAGTGAGACTCCAACTCAAAAAAAAAAAAAAAAAAAGAAAAGAAAAAAGCAATTAATTTGGGTCCCAGCATCCAAATATTTACGTGAAGGTTTTTGGGGTGATGATGAACCTGTCCAAGGCACTTTAGCAGATTTGCAGGCTTCCTTAAACAGCCACCATTTCTTTTTTTTTTTTTTTTTTTTGAGTTGGAGTCTCACTCCATCGCCCAGACTGGAGTGCAGTGGCTGCTCCCGGCCACTGCAGGCTCCACCTGCTGGGCTCCGGCGATTCTTCTGCCTCAGCCTTCCAAGTAGCTGGAACTACAGGTGCGTGCTACCACGCCTGGCTAATTTTTTTTTATTTATTGTAGAGATGAGGTCTTGCCAAGTTGGCCAGGCGGGTCTCGAACCTCACCGGCTCAGGCAATCCACTCACCTCAGCCTCCCAAAGGCGCAGGATTTCAGGCTGAGCCACCAAGCCCGGCAACAGCCACCATTTCTGAGCCAGGTGTTCACTCCTCTTTTCAGAAGAGAGTGTACCGTCTTTCCAATGGCTCTTTGGTCTGCACAATGGACAAGGTCCAGGAGGTTTAGGCCTCTTTGGGGCAACTATGCTTCTAGTGCCCCCTGCAGACTGTACCTATAGACAATGGACACCATCCCCTCAGTAGGTTCCTTCTTAGCAGGTTTCTGATGAGCAGTTGGGGTTTTGTCGCTAATTATGACTGCCAGTTGGAGTGCCTCTTTGGCCCCCTGCTTCTATAGGCCTCCACGTTGGCATCCTGTTGCTTTTCTTTTCTTTTTTGAGTCAAAGTCTCACTCTGTTACCCAGGCTGAACTGCTGTGACACTTTATGGCTCAGAGCCACCGCAGCCTCGACCTACTGGGCTCAGGTGGTCCTTCAGCCGGAACTACAGGCACGCGCCACCATGCCTGGCTAATTTTTTGATTTGTTGTAGAGATGAAGTCTCACCAAGTTGCCCAGGCTGGTCTTGAACCCCTGGGCTCAGATAATCCTCTCACCTCTGCTCCCCAAAGTGCTGGGATTATAGGTGTGAGCCACCACACCCGGCCCTGTTGCTTTTCTAATGTCTCAGCTGAAAAAAAAACCCCTCAAAGTTTAAAAAAAAATTGGTTATACATATGAAACTTTTTACCATCTCTGTCTGTTAACAGTCTGATGTAAAACCATTTAGAGCGAACAGACCACATGGATATAAAATGATTTTTTTTTTTTTTTTTTTGAGTTGGAGTCTCACTCTGTTGCCCAGACCGGAGTGCAGTGGCCGCTTCCGGCAACCGCAGCCTCGACCTGCTGGGCTCCGGCGATCCTTCCGCCTCAGCCTTCCAAGGAGCTGGAACTACAGGCGCGCGCTACCACGCCCAGCTAATTTTTAAAAAATTTATTGTAGCGATGAGGTCTGGCCTGTCCAGGCGGTTCTCGAACCCGCGGGCTCAGGCAATCCACTCACCTCAGCCTCCCAAAAGCGCGGGATTACAGGCTGAGCCACCGAGTCTGGCTAAAATGATTTTTAAAATTACAATTTAGCCCGGTGTGGTGGTGTGTGCCTGTAGTTCCAGCTACTTGGAAGGCTGAGGCGGAAGGATCATCTGAGCCCAGTCGGTCGAGGTTGTCGTGGCCTAGAGCATGCCACTACCCTCCAGCCTGGGTGACAGAGACTCCAACTAAAAAAAAAAATCATGCCAGGCTCAGTGGCTCAGCCTGTAATCCCGCGCCTTTGGGAGGCTGAGGTGAGTGGATTGCTTGAGCCCACGGGTTCGAGACCGGCCTGGCAGTGAGACCTCATCTCTACAATAAATCAAAAAATCAGTCGGGCGTGGTAGCGCATGCCTGTAATTCCGGCTACTTGGAAGGCTAAGGCGGAAGGATTGCCGGAGCCCAGCAGGTCGAGGCTGCGGTGGCCAGGAGCGGCCACTGCACTCCGGTCTGAGCGACCGAGTGAGACTCCAACTCAAAACAAACAAACAAAAAATTATAATGACCTTTTCAGTTAGTCAAGAGGATTAATTAACACATGATACCTTTACTTTTGTCCGGGAAGAGGGTTGATTGTCCCAGTTTAGATCTCATTTGAGAGATTTATCTTAGAAAAAAACCCATGAACTTTATGATCTTTAATATCTTTTTGACCAGGTCACCTCCCTGAGGGGAGACCTTTAAGCCTGCACATGTTAGTTACAGTAGGGTGGGGGAAGGAGAGGAGGCAGCGCACATGGTTTGACTTGCTGCAGCTGGTAGGGTTGCTGCCAGTGGGTTATCAGGCAGTAGGGGAGGGGGACGAGAAGGCTGGAGGTTGGGGTCTGGCACCATGGCCTTTGGTGCCAGCCCCTCCTCCACAAGTAAAGTTGGAGGGTGAGGAGGAAGAGCAGGAAGGGAAACTTGAGGGAGAGCGGAGTGGTGAAAGCGGATTATAAGAGACAGGAGAAATTACACCAGTTGGGTCAGCACCTGAGTTGTCAGAGAGAAACAGGAAGGAGAGAAAGTCATCAAAGGAGTGTGGGAGTGCCACAGGAAGAACAAGGGGTCCGGGTGGTGCACCGTTTTGCAAACCTGGGACCTTTTGCCCTCATGGCAGCAACAGAGGTCAAACTGAAGGAGAGCATCTGGGGCAAGAGAATCGCCTTGGCCCATCTCCTGGTCGCTTAGCTGATATTGAGGAAATGCTAGGGCAGATGCTCGCTCCTCTTTAGTGAGAGGATCCTGAGACATTCTGGAATGAAAAGACATGCCAATGGTGAGTCTTTTTCCATGACTGAGTATTCCCCATTGTAGAGCTCTAGAAGGTGGGGGGGGGAGAGTCCTAAGAACCACGTCTGAGAGGTCCAAGGGAGAGAAGACCATCTAGGGCCTATGCCCTGCATGGGGTGGAATTAGTCCATCCACCGCCTAAGTCTGGCATCCCAGAAGAAGGACGGTAGAATTAGACCATTCAGCATCTATGCCCAGCATAGATGGAATTAGACCATCCATTGACTATGCCCAGCATAGGCTGGAATTAGAATGCAGAGGGCCTTGGGCCCCAGAACAAAAAACAAAACAAAAACAAAAAACCATCCACGCCCTTAGCCTGTGTCCCAGGCAGAGGATCGGTGGAATCAGCCCGTGTGTGTGTGCGAATGAGTGTGAGAGAACATCCTCTGTCTCCTCGACCCACTGGAGACAGCACCTTAGCCAGTGAGGGCCCCAGGCCCCAGTGCTAGGGCTGTTCCAACTTGTGCCTTTGGGAGGCTTGGTACCAAGTCTTTTCCTCAGAGGGTCCTGGACCCTAGCAATGTGCTTCCCAAAGACAAAGAAAAAGAGCGACCTCTCAGAGTGGCTTCCAGGACCTCCCTCCTGACCTGATAAATAATGGGACTCACCCAAGGTGGTGCTTCATGTCGCAAAAGGCTAAGACGATGCAGGGCTCCATTCGGTGTAGCTCGTCTTCAGGCGAAGAAAGGACAGAGATTAGTTAGTGGAGAGTAAGAGCCGGGTACCTTGCCTCTTACCTGGCCAGGCGCTGGTGGCCCAGGACCTTCCTGTGGGGGCCTTCTTGCCTTCCGCGGGAGTCACCCTGGTGAAAAGATAGTTGGTTGCCCACCGAGATCTAGTATGGAGAGGCTCGGAGAGGCTCGGAGAGCTCAAGCACAGGTTGAGGTAGAGAATAGAACTTAGTCTCCCACCCTAATGGGCTCCAGTGTTCTGCTGTCTTTCCCCAGGGCCTACGGACACACCGGGGAGCGTCATTGGTCAGAGTGGTCAGTTGCCACCAAGTTCCAGCACAGTTCACAGGGAGACACAGGTTTGAAGAGAGGAGAGTGAGGAAAGACTGGCGGAGGGGCGACACCCCAAGAATATTGGGATGAATCCCTGTATGGGCCACCAGATGAAAGGGTAAACTGAGGTGAGGTGGGCCGGTGCCGGTAAATGGCTATGCTGAGGCAAAATGTGAACTAAGTTTATTCTAAGTTTCTTGGGGCCCCTCCTTTCACTGGGACTACAGGTGCTCACTACTATGTCTGGCTAACTTTATAATTTGTTGTAGAGATGGAGTCTTGCTATGTTGTCTAGGCTGTTCTTGAACTCCTGGGCTCAAGCAGTCCTCTCACTTGGCTTCCTAAAATGCTGCGACTTAAGGCATGGGCCTCTGTGCCTGCCTGACATAGAGGTGAAGTTTTAAAGTCTTAGCTTTAGGGGCAAGAGGATGGGGTTCTCCCTTTAAACAACCTACCTAGAGAAGATCTTGGGCTCTGTCTTCAGTTTCATCATCCTGGGAGGCTATGACAATTGAAGTTCAATTTCTTTTTTTTTTTTTTGAGTTGGAGTCTCACTCGGTCGCCCAGACTGAAGTACAGTGGCCGCTCCCGGCCACCGCAGCCTCGACCTGCTGGGCTCTGGCGATCCTTCCGCCTTAGCCTTCCGAGTAGCCAGAATTACAGGCATGCGCTACCACGCCCGGCTGATTTTTTGATTTATTGTAGAGATGAGGTCTCGCTGCCCAGGCGGGTCTCGAACCCACCGGCTCAAGCAATCCACTCACCTCAGCCTCCCAAAGGTGCAGGATTACAGGCTGAGCCACCGAGCCCAGCTCTGAAGCTCAATTTCAGCAGGTTTGACAATTGCCCTGAAGGCAGAAAACTCAGCTTCAAAGTTATGCTTATTTCTCTGGATTCCTGTTTTTATTTCGATTTAGCTGCTGAATACTTCTCGCTAAATTATTTCTTCACTGATGCACTTTTAAAAGGTTTTTCATATTTTATGCAGCATTTTGAGATGTTTCTAGTTGGCCTTGTTACCTGTTTTGCCATTATTTATTCTTTTATTCAACAAGAGTGCGCTCTGTGTGCCAGGAATTATCCTCATTGTGAGGCTGCCGTGATGGATGAGATCTGCACTCTGACCTGAGGGAATTCCCTGCCCGCAGCAACTCAGAGGAAGTCATTTCGGTTTACTTGGATAGTTGGCTTTAATGGATTTCATAACTGCAATAAGATGTCTCACAAAAAGACATAGCCCAACTGCTTTGGCCAGGAGTGAGGCTGTGTTTCTGAAGAAGTCTGATATATCTGTGCTGGGTGGGATGTCAGAATGGTCTAGTCTGGAGTGTGAAAGCTGTGTTTCTTGGAGTTACTCTAGGCAGGGCTGCTGAGAACAGTCTTACAACCTGTGTTGTGCACAAAATGACCCTGCCAGAGGTGTGAGTGGGGGCTGAAATTCAGCCTAGGCTGAGTTTTTTTTTTTTTGAGACTGCTCTGAAATTCCTTTCAGTGCCAAGTTAAAGAACCCACTGCACCCCACCCGGCAACACATATATACGATGGAATATTACACAGCCATAAAGAAGAACAAAATCATATCCTTTGCAGCAACATGGATGCAGTTGGAGACCATCATTCTAAGTGAACTATCACAGAAACAAAAAAATGAATACCCCATGTTCTCATTCATAAGCAGGCCCCAAACACTGGACGTGTGAGCATAAAGTGATACCGGGTGGGGTACAGCACAAAGTCTGAAGATTTGTTGCCTTGTCTCTAAAACAAATTTTAAAGCAGCCTGCAAAGTTTTAAAGCAAAGTGTATTAAAGAAAAAAGAAAAGAGAGGGAGACATGGTATGGGCAAGAGAAACTGTACCTTTTGCTCTTTATAATAGACCTGATATATCTTCATAATGATTGATAGGCTAAAGAGGTGGAGCCCAGGTAACCACCACTCTGGAAACTGCCATCTGTGGGCTCCTGATGGGAGAAGGGGAGGAGTGTTCTTTTCCTGATCACTTGTCTTTTGCAGGAAACCTGCCCGGCTTTCCAATTCACAAGTTCCTGAGCTAAAAGGTGGTCTTTTTTTTTTTTTCTTTTTTGTTGTTGTTGAGTGGGAGTCTCACTGTTACTCAGACTAGAGTGCACAGTGGCATGCTCACGGCCACCACAGTCTTAATTTGCTAGGCTCAGGCAATCTTTCCGCCACAGCCTTCCAAGTAGCTGGAACCACAGGCATGTACCAATATGCCTGGCTAATTTTTCGATTTATTGTAGAGACAAGGTCTTGTCATGTTGCTTAGGCTGGTCCTGAACCCCTGAGCCCAGGCAATCCTTTTGCCTCAACCTCCCAAAGTGCTGGGATTACAGGCGTGCGCCACCACATCTGGCAAAGGTGGTCTTACTTATCATTTCTATGGCTTTGGGGTTAAGGGGTGGTACTCAGCTTTCCTTCTATAGGGAACTTGAAAGTTTCTTAGTGAGTATTATGCTAAACCATGAATTGAAAGGTTGGGCTTGGGCTATCCTATTCTTACATCTCATGGGTTTTGATTTGCTGAGGGGGTGGGGTAAGCTGTTGCTTGACCTGCAGTAAAATGTAGTTTTTTTTTTTTTTTTTAGTTAGAGTCTCATTCTGTTGCCCAGGCTGGAGGGCCGTGGCACACTCATGGCCACCGCAGCCTCAACCTGCTGGGCTCAGGCGATTCTTCCGCCTCAGCCTTCCAAGTAGCAAGAACTTCAGGCACGCACCACCACGCCAGCTAATTTTTTTTTTTTTTTTGAGTTGGAGTCTCACTCTGTCACCCAGACTGGAGTGCAGTGGCCGCTACCGGCCACCGCAGCCTCAACCTGCTGGGCTCCGGCGATCCTTCGGCCTCAGCCTTCCGAGTAGCTGGAATTACAGGCGTGCGCTACCACGCCCGGCTAATTTTTTGATTTACTGTAGAGATGAGGTCTCACCTGCCCAGGCGGGTCTCGAACCCGCGGGCTCAGGCAATCCATTCACCTCAGCCTCCCAAAGGCGCGTGATTACAGGCTGAGCCACTGAGCCCGGCTACGCCAGCTAATTTTAAAAAAAATTATTATTGTAGAGACGAGGTCTCTCCAAGTTGCCCAGGCTGGTCTCAAACCCCTGAGCTCAGGCAATCCTCTTACCTCAGCCTTCCAAAGTGCTGAGATTATAAGATTATGAGCCACCATGCCCTGCTATTTATTTATTTATTTATTTATTGAGGCAACGTATCGCTCTGTTAACCCAGTCTGGAGTGCCGTGGCACAATCACGGCTCATTGTAATCTCGATCTCCTGGGCTCAGGCGATTTTCTCACTTCAGGTGCTCATCACCATGCCTGGCTAATTTTGTTTTTGAATCTTTTTTTGTAGAGATGAGGTCTTGCTATGTTGCCCAGGCTGGTCTCAAACTCCTGGGTTCAAACAGTTCTCCTGCCTCTGCTTACTAAAATGCTGGGGTAACGGGGTCATCACTGTTGGCTGCATTTCTTATTAATTACCTTACAGTAAATAATCAGTGTCAGGGCCCACCCTGGCCCAGGGACAATGTAAGGAAAGCCAGATTCTATTTTAGGGCCAAATATCCAAAGGCTAGGAACAAGGAAAAAATGATTTTTCTCAACTTATAAAAGGGAAGAGGGCAGTTGTCCTCTCCTTCTGAAAGGATCTCCTGGGAAATTCCAGGGACCTGAATCCTGACACTGACTTTTTGGAATGTAAACAAAGTCTGTCTAGGAACCAGGTAACCCCAGGTGTCTCTGGCTTGTCCATCCTAGAATTGTCTCTAAGTTCTGGGTCTTTATCCCTTTTGAGGTGTAAATCCCCAGGGAGACAGCACTCTAGTCTTCCTGGCCTGGGGCTTCACCTAGGGACCTATTTCAGGTGGTAAGCAGTTGACTGTCTCTTCTGGAGATAAGATAATTTTGTTTTTGTTTGAGTTGGAGACTTACTCTGTCACCCAGGCTGGAGGGCAGTGGCGCACTCCCGGCTACCGCAGCCACGACCTGCTGGGCTCAGGTGACCCTTCTGCCTCAGCCTTCCAAGTAGCTGGAACTACAAGCACGCGCCACCATGCCGGGCTAAGTTTTTTGGGGGGACTTATTATAGCGATGAGCTCTTGCTAAGTTGCCCAGGCTGGTCTGGAACCTGAAGGCTCAGGCAATCCTCTCACCTTGGCCTCCCAAAGTGCTGGGATTATAGGCGTGAGCCACCACGCCTGACCCACAAGAAGTTTTTTTATTTTTTGAGTTGGAGTCTCACTCTGTCACCCAGACTGGAGTGCAATGGCTGCTCCCGGCCACCGCAGCCTCGACCTGCTGGGCTCCGGCGATCCTTCCGCCTCAGCCTTCCAAGTAGCTGGAACTACAGACGTGCGCTACCACGCCCAGCTAATTTTTGATTTCTTGTAGAGATGAGGTCTAATCAAGTTGCCCAGGCAGGTCTCGAGCCCACGGGCTCAGGCAATCCACTCACCTCGGCCTCCCAAAGTGCTGGGATTACAGGCTGAGCCACCGAGCTTTTTTTTTTTTTTTTAGTTCGGTGTCACTCTGTCACTAGGCTGCAGTGCAGTGGCACAATCATGACCAGCACGGCTTATAGAAACTTAGAACTCCTGGGCCCAGGCGATCCTTCCATCTCAGCATCCTGAGTAGCTGGGACTAGGAGCATGGCTAATTTTTTAATATTTTGTAGAGATGAGATTTCTCTACGTTGTCCAACTCTTGGGCTCAAGTGATCCACCTGCCTTAGTCTCCCAAAGTGCTGGGATTTCAGGTGTGAGTCACAGATGGTTCCCAGCTCATTATCCCCTTAAATCACAGCAATTAACTACTCAAATGGCTACAAACTGAATTCTCAAGGTATGTGAAAAATCGCAGGAGACCAGGGCTTTTACTGAAGCATTAGGAAATTCACTGATATTGAGTGTTTTATTTCCCCACACTCAACCAATGTTAATGGATTAGAATGTATTCTTTCATAGTTTTTAAAAACGATCACGTCACTATACATACATTTAGTTTCACATATAAGAGATGTTTTTGTATAATTGCATCATAAAAATGGATCATCATGAATACTTTCTGTATTTTACTTGTTTTTCATTTAGCAATGTGTCATGCAAATGTCTTCAGGTCAATGGATACAGATAGCTTTAAATCATCCTTTTTAGTAGCTGTATATTGTTCCAAGGTATGGAAGCACTACAATTTATCTGACTCGTTCCTATTTCCCTAGTGATAGCCTTTCCTACTCCAACTTTTTCTCATGACAAGCAATAATATTGTTGAGTAAACATCTTAGCATTACACATCCTTTAGAGCTGATGCTTTTGTTTCTATGGTACAGATTCCCAGGAGCGAAACTGCTGGGTTGCTGGGCATATGTATATTTAATTTAAATTGCCATTGCTATATTACTTTCCAAAACAGCAATCATAATTCACAATTCCCATTAGTAGTGAGAGCAGAGCAGTTTTTCCCAGCATCACTGACAGCCTGAGGCAGTACCATTTTTAGAAGTTTTGGCCAATCTAGGTGGATGCAGTGGATTTGAACTTCAAGAGCTCTAGGGCATCCTCATAGGTGGCTTGGGGGCTTCCCCATGATGGGGTGGTGACTCAGAGGGGTGAGTCTTCTGGCCCCTTTCTCTGTTAGACACAGCCTTATATTTTTCACGTATCAGGATTTCTCATAAGCTTTTATCATAAGGAAGGATCTAGGAATAAAATAAGATATTTTTTGAGTTGGAGTCTCACTCTGTCGCCCAGACTGGAGTGCAGTGGCCGCTCCCAGCCACCGCAGCCTCGACCCACTGGGCTCCGGTGATCCTTCTGTCTCAGCCTTCCAAGTAGCTGGAACTACAGGCACGTGCTACCACGTCTGGCTCATTTTTGATTTATTGTAGATATGAGGTCTCGCCAAGTTGCCCAGGCGAGTCTCGAACCCGCAGGCTCAGGCAATCCACTCGCCTCAGCCTCCCAAAGCATGGGATTACAGGCTGAGCCACTGAACCTGGTAAAATAAGTTTTTTTTAGATTAGAAAATATAATTTATTTAGAAAGTTAAGTGTGTGGGGGGGGTGGGATTCACCTCTCCAAGGTAGGAGAGCCCAGAACTTAGGAAACATGGCAGTAGCTACAGCTCAAAGAGCACATGGCCACACCAGAGTCTAGTAAATCAGTGGCCGCTTTTCTTTTTTTTTTTGGTCAGGATCTCACTCTGTTGCCCAGGCTGGAGTGCAATAGCATGATCATGGCTCACCACAGCCTTGACATCCTGAGTGGCTGGGACTATAGGTAAGCACCACCACACATGACTAATGTTTTGATTTTTTTGTAGAGATGAAGTTTTGCTATGTTGCCTAGGCTGGTGTTGGGTTCAAGCAATCCTCCTGCCTTCTCCTCCCAAAGTGCTGGGATTACAGGCTAGAGTCACAACATCTGGCTGGGGATTATTTTTTGTTTTTGAGTTGGAGTCTCACTCTGTCGCCCAGGTTGGAGTGTAGTGGCACGCTTATGTCTGCTGCAGCCTTGACCTGCTGGGCTCAGGTGATCCTTCTGCCTCAGCCTTCCAAGTAGCTGGAACCACCAGTGCACACCACTATGCCCAGCTAATTTTTTGATTTATTGTAGAGAAGAGGTCTTGCCAAACTGTCTGGGCTGGTCTTGAACCCTGGGCTCAGGCAATCCTCTCACCTCAGCCTCCCAAAGAGCTGGGATTACAGGCATGAGCCACTACGCCCAGCCGGAACAAATAGTTTTGGGTTCTATGGTTGCATTTTATAGAGATGAAGAAGTCTGTTTTCTTTTCTTTTTTTTTTTTAGTTGGAATCTCACTCTGTCACCCAGGCTCACTCATGGCCGCTACAGCCTCGACCTGCTGGGCTCAGACAATCCTTCCACCTCAGCCTTCCAACTAGCTGGAACTACAGGTGCACGCCACCATGCCTGGCTAATTTTTTGATTTATTGCAGAGATGTGGTCTCGCCAAGTTGCCCAGGCTGGTCTTGAACCCCTGGGTTCAGGTCATCCTCTCGCCTCGATCTCCCAAAGTGCTGGGATTACAGACTTGAGCCACCGTGCCTGACTGAAGTCTGGGTTTTAAGTGTACCCGCCACCCACCTGTGCACATTATACCCGAGAGGTGATTTTTCTTTTCTTTTCTTTTTTTTTTTTTGAGTTGGAGTCTCACTCTGTCACCCAGACTGGAGTGCAGTGACCGCTTCCGGCCACCACAGCCTCGACCTGCTGGGCTCCGGCGATCCTCTGCCTCGGCCTTCCGAGTAGCTGGAACTACAGGCGCATGCTACCATGCCCGGCTAATTTTGATTTATTGTAGAGATGAGGTCTCGCCAAGTTGCCCGGGCGGGCCTTAAACCCGTGGGCTCAGGCAATCCACTCACCTCAGCCTCCCAAAGGCGCAGGATTACAGGCTGAGCCACCGAGCCCGGCTGAGAGGTGATTTTTCATCCCTCCAGCCCTTTCCCTCACCCCCTTCTGAGTCTCCAGTGGAATGTTTGAAAGCCCCCTCTCTAAGCCATGGGGTGTGGGTGAATCATGAAGGTTTTGAACAGGGCAGTGACTTGATGAAAGCCTGGACTTTAAAGAGATCCTCATCCTGGGAAAGAGGTCCTGGAGTAGAGGCAGAGGACAGGAAGCTGGTGCCCTGCACCGGTGAGGCAATGAGGATATGACCTGGGCTGGAGTGGGGAAGCAGGAAGAGGGTAGACAGGTGCCGGAAGATGAACATGCATGGTTCCTGGCACATGAGGTAACAGGGTGGGGAAGAGGTGGGAGGGAGACTAGGATGCCTGGGTTTGGCTCTTCCGTGGCCAGCAGCCTGTGATGGCCCTCCTGGAGACAGAGCTCCAGCCTTCCTGCCACTTGGAGCCTGATGTAGGGACCTAGACCAGGTGGTGAGCAGGGGTAGACTCAGTGGAGCCTGAAGAGAGATGGGAAGAGGAAAGATGTCTTACCCATATTACCTCCTAGGACGTGCTTGCGGGGAGGGAGCCAGCGTGGGGCTCACTGCAAGAGCTCATCTGGCTTCCTACCAGGAAGGATGTGGCTGTGGGGCAGGGAGCAGATGAGGAAGCTAGTGAGTCATTGGCCATTGCCCAGTGGAATGTCTGAGGAGACCCTTCCCCTGTCCTGTGAGTCCCCCAATTCCTGGCCTGTGTTCTCCCAGAGAGCAACCCAGCCCTCTGTCTAGAAGAAGGAGGTGAGGAGGGTCCCCAGGGGCCCTCTTTCTACCTTTCCCCAGGAAGGCAAGAGTGACAGCATCAGGAAGCACCTCTCCTGCGCCCAGGCTCAGTTTAGGGCTTTCAGCTGGGAGGGTTGCTGCATCTCAATGGACATCTTCCCTTTTGTTAGGGTCACACTCCCAGCGGGGCCTCCAGAATGATAGGTCAGGCCCGCCGGGGGTGAGGGTGTCTGGTGTGCGATCCTATGCCACATGAAAGATGCAAAAAATTGCACAGAAGTTAGATGAGAAAATATAGTTTATTTAAAAACTAAATTAAAAGAGAGAAAGTAAAGAAGGAGATTCACCTCCCCAAGATAGGGAAGGTGGGCCAAAGCTTAAGAAAACATGACCGCTGAGGTGACTGGATTGCCTGAGCCCGCGGGTTCGAGACCCGCCTGGGCAACTTGGCGAGACCTCATCTCTACAATAAATCAAAAATCAGCCGGGCGTGGTAGCGCATACCTGTAATTCCGGCTACTCGGAAGGCTGAGGCAGAAGGATCGCCGGAGCCCAGCGGGTCGAGGTTGTGGTGGCCGGGAGCGGTCACTGCACTCCAGTCTGGGTGACAGAGTGAGACTCCAGCTCAAAAAAAAAAAAAAAAAAGAAAACATGACCTAGCTGGGCTCGGTGGCTCAGCCTGTAATCCCGCACCTTTGGGAGGCTGAGGTGAGTGGATTGCCTGAGCCTGCAGGTTCGAGACCCGCCTGGGCAACTTGGCGAGACCTCATCTCTACAATAAATCAAAAAATCAGCCGGGCGTGGTAGCGCCCGCCTGTAGTTCCAGCTACTTTGAAGGCTGAGGTGGAAGGATAGTCGGAGCCCAGCAGGTCGAGGCTGCGGTGGCCGAGGAGCGGCCACTGCACTCCAGTCTGGGCGACTCCAACTCAAAAAAAAAAAAAAGAGAACATGACCTGGTCATAGCTCTAAGAACACATTACACCACAGCTTAGCAAGGCAATGAATGGGAAATGGCTGTTCGTGGCTGAGTCCTTTTAATCCTTCCCTTTGATGGGGGAAGGTCATTAAAGTGATTGGGTGGTCATTTCTCCACTTCATCATGAAGGGGTAGGAAAGTGCAGGTACTGACGTCAGGTATAGCAGACAGATGGGTGGGTTGAGTCACAGGATTGCTGACATGGTGGGTTCTGTCTGTGCCACATAGGTCATGAAGGGCTGATTAGGTTAACTTGGGTCTGATGAGTGGAGGCAAACAAGCAGGGGAGAGGGGTTGTAAAACAATCATCAGTAGCTACCTCTGAGAAATCGGTTCTGTCCTTGGCTAGTGATTAGTGGGCTAAAGTGAACCGCTAGAAAAACATGAGATTTAGGCAATGTTAACATGGCTGCTCATTGGGTATATTAAATCTGTGTTATGTCTTTTCACCTCTCCTCTCCTGTGTTGCCATGCTCTTCCCCTGGGACACTCCACCGTGCCTCACGTGAGGAAGTCCCAGCCTTTAGGCCCTTGGCACTGTAGAATGCTGATGGAGCCAGGCCAGGAGTTGCCAGCTCTGAAGTGGGTGGTGTCCTAGACTCAGGATTGGGGAGGATGCCGAGCACTCCAATTCTGATTATTCTCTACAGCGTGTGAAGGCTGTGGCTGATTTCCTTGTGAATTACCTGGAAACAGGGGTGTTTATGACTTCCATGGACCCAGGTATTTCTGCCTCTGTGGGCTTTTTCCTCCATAGAAAAATATTTTAAAAAATATATTTTATTACTGCATCGGGATAAAGACAAATATAGGCCAAGATGAATTTATTATTGTGGCTTTATTATTATTATGTTCACATTTCTTCTGTTTCATGAGAAACAAAAATGAAGACCTTTTTGTAGACCATCCGAGCTGTGCTCCCAGTGCCTAATAGGTGTTCCACCCCACCTGGAGACCAGCACACCTCATCATGAGGAGTTTCTTTCCAAGAAAAAAATGAGGCTGGGCACGGTGACTCAAGCCTGTAATCTCAGCACTTTGGGAAGCCAAGGTGAGAGGATTGTCTGAGCCCAGGGGTTCGAGATCAGCCTGGGCAACTTGGTGAGACCAAGTTTCTACAATTAAAAAAATAAAATAAAATAATTAGCCAGCGTGGTAGCGCATGCCTGTAATTCCAGCTACTTGGAAGGCTGAGGTGGAAGAATTCCCTGAACCCAGCAGGTCGAGGCTGCGGTGGCTATGAGTGTGCCACTGCACTCTAGCCTGGGTGACAGAATGAGACTCCAACTAAAAAAAATTTAAAAAGAAAAAGAAAATGATAAAAGATCTAGTCTTTCTTTTTCTTTTCTTTTTTTTTTTTTTAAAGCTTTATTGAGATGTGAGGGAAGACCCAAAAAATTAGAATTATCTTTTGGTGGGCAGGCCCCTTGTGGTAGGCTCCTCCTGTTAGGTAAGTGTTCTAGGAATCCATGGCATCTGTGTATCAGCTAGCATTGCTGTGAGAGGCTACGTTCAGCTTCAGTGAAAGTTTTTTGGAGATTCTTTTTTTTTTCCTTTTTGAGTTAGAGTCTCATTCTGTTGCTCAAATTGGAGTGCAGTGGCACACTCATGGCCACGACAGCCTGGACATGCTGGGCTCAGGTGATCCTTCCACCTCAGCCTTCCAAGTAACTGGAACTATAGGCATGTGCCACTATGCCTAAGTTTTTTGTTTTATCAAAGACACAAAGTCTTGCCAAGTTGTCTAGGATGCTCTCGAATCCCTTGGCTCAGGCAATCCTTTTGTCTCCACCTTCCAAACTGCTGGGGTTACAGGCATGAGCCACTGCGCCCGGCCTTTTTTTGATTCTTTCAGCGCGTTTGCCTATTTCATGGTGGGTGATTTACTAGCATCTCTGCCCATACTGCTCAGTGTTCAGGAGTTTTTGACCTAAATCTGCTTGACCCCTGTGCCCCACCCCTCCCCATTCACCTGATCCAGCCCGAGTGACCTTTTTTTGGTATCCACAATTTAAAAAGTTCTCAAAGGGGCCAGATCAGGTGAATCCCAGCACTTTGAGAGGCCGAGGTGAGAGGATTGCCAGAACCACGGGTTCAAGACCAGCCTGGGCAACATGGTAAGACTGCATCTTTACAATAAATAAAAAAATTAGCCAGGTGAGGTGGCACAAGCCTGTAGTTTCAGCTACTTGGAAGGCTGAGGGTGGAAGGATCACCCGAGTCCAGCAGGTTGATGCTGGGGTGGCTGCGAGTGTGCCACTATACTCCATTTTGGGTGACAGAGTGAGACTCTGACGCACACACAAAAGTCCTCAAAGGGAAAGGTTTTGCTGATGTAGAAATGGTGAAACAAAAAATGGCAGTAGTACTAAAAGGCATCAAAATTGACGAGTTCAAAAACTTTTGAGTAGTGGAAAGAGTGTCTCGATATGTGTATTGCATCAAATGGAGAGTACTTTGAATGTGACTGAAATTTAAATATGTTAAGAATACCCAATTTTTAAATAAATTCCGTTTTTTGTGCCCCCCTTGTACACTTCACATACCATAAAATTGGTCCCTTTAGGCCACTGTTTTGCTAGACTCTGGTGTGGCCATGTGCTCTTTGAGCTATGACTGTCACCATGTTTCCTGGCTTTGGTCTCCCTCCTCTGCCTTGGGGAGGTGAATCTTCTCTCTCTTGCTCTCTAATTTACTTTTAAATAAACTATATTTTCTAATAAAAAAAATTGGCCCCTTCAAAGAGTACAATTCAGTGTTTGTTAATATATTCAGAATTGCGTAACCAGCACCATTGTCTAATTTCAGAACATTTCATCATCTCCCAAAGAAACTTGGTCTCAGTAGCAGTCACTTAACTTTCCTCCTTCCTCCTGGCCTCTGGCAACCTCTAGTTTACTTTCTGTCTCAATGGATTTGTCTGTTCTGGACATTTTATTATTTTTTTAATTTTAATTTTAATTTTATTTTATTTTTTTGAGTTGGAGTCTCACTCTGTCGCCCAGACTGGAGTGCAGTGGCCGCTCCTGGCCACCGCAGCCTCGACCTGCTGGCCTCCGGCGATCCTTCCGGCTCAGCCTTCCAAGTAGCTGGAACTACAGGCACGCGTTACCATGCCCGGCTAATTTTTTGATTTATTGTAGAGATGAGGTCTCGCCTGCCCAGGCAGGTCTCGAACCCACAGGCTCAGGCAATCCACTCACCTCAGCCTCCCAAAGGCGTGGGATTACAGGCTAAGCCACCGAGCCCGGCTTCTGGACACTTTATATAAATGCAATTATGCAGCATGTGGTCTTGTGCGACTGACTTCTTCCACTTAGCATAATGGTTCTCAGAGTTCATCCATGTTGCAGTAGGTATCAGTACTTCCTTCCTTTTTGTGGCCGTATGATATTCCATTGTATGGACATATCACATTTTGCTTGTCCACTCATCTGTTAAGGGACATTTGGGTCACTTCTACATTTTGGTTATTATAAATAATGCTGCTATGAACATTTGAGTACAGGTTTTTGGTGGACACATTTTCAGTTCTACTGGGAAGATACCCAGGAATGAATAACCTAGTCTTACAATTTTTTTATTTCATTAAAACAAATACAGAGCCAGGCACAGTGGCTCATGCATGTAATCCCAGCACTTTGGGAGGTGGAGGCGAGAAGATTGACTGAGCCCAGGGATTTGAGACTAGCCCGGGCGACTTGGTGATACCTTGTCTCTATAATATATCAAAAAATTAGCCGGGCGTGATGGCACACACGCTTGCAGTTCCAACTATTTGGAAGGCTGAGGTGGAAGGATCCTCTGAGCACAGGAGGTCGTGGCTGTGGTGGCTATGAGCGTGCCATTGTACATTATTACAGCTCTTAGCTCCTTTTGAGCTTCTTTATGAGGATGACCCCATTAGTTCGGTACAAATCTCTCTGAAACACTGGAATGTTTGGTTCAAGCTCCAAATAGACTCTTTCCAATCCTAACATCTCTGAGTAGAGAAATAGAGAAGGGGAGAAGAGTACTCCCATTCGTCTGTTGCCATGCTGGAAAATCTGGCTCTCCAACCTACTGGGCTGGACTCTAGAAAAAAACTCACTAGAACATTGCTGACCTGAGCACAGCTTACACGAGCACAGCTCCTCAGGACAGAGCCCATCAGGACAGAGCCCATCAGAACAGAAGTCATCAGAGGAGAGCTTACCAGAGCAGAGTTCAAGAGAACAGAGCTCACCAGAACAGAGTTCACCTGAGCAGAGCTCACCGCAACAGAGCTCACCAGAGCAGAGCTCATGAGAAGAAAACTAATCAGAACAGAGCTCACCTGAGCAGAACTCACCTGAGCAAGGCTCACCTGAGCAGAGCTCACCAAAACAGTGCTCACCAGAACAGAGCTCACCAGAGCCGAGCTAATGAGAACAGAGATCGTCTGAGCAGAGTTCACGCAAGTAGAGCTCACCCGAGCAGAACCCATGAGAACAGAACTCACCAGAGCAGAGCTCATGAGAAGAGAGCTCACCAGAACAGAGCTCGCCAGGCTCGGTGGCTCAGCCTGTAATCCCTCGCCTTTGGGAGGCTGAGGTGAGTGGGTTGCCTGAGCCCGCGGATTCGAGACCTGCCTGGGCAACTTGGCGAGACCTCATCTCTACAATAAATCAAAAAATTAGCCAGGTGTGGTAGCGCGCGCCTGTAGCTACAGCTACTCGGAAGGCTGAGCAGAAGGATCGCCGGAGCCCAGCAGGTCGAGACTGCGGTTGCCGGGAGCGGCCACTGCACTCCAGTCTGGGCGATGGAGTGAGACTCCAACTCAAACAAAACAAAACTTAGCACAATATTATTGTAAATGATAATTATTATGAACATAGTAAGAAGTAACAATACCATAGTAAATACTAAGTAGAGTTGAGTTTTTTTTTTTTTTTTTTTTAGTTGGAGTCTCATTCTGTCGCCCAGACTGGAGCGCAGTAGCCGCTCCCAGCCACCGCAGCCTCGACCTGCTGGGCTCCGGCGATCCTTCCGCCTCAGCCTTCCAAGTAGCTGGAACTACAGACGTGCGCTACCATGCCTGGCTAGTTTTTGATTTATTGTAGAGATGAGGTCTTGCCAAGTTGCCCAGGCAGGTCTCAAACCCGCGGGCTCAGGCAATCCACTCACCTCAGCCTCCCAAAGGCATGGGATTACAGGCTGAGCCACAGAGCCGGGCTAAGAGTTGAGTTTTTAAAAAAATAAAAATAAAAATAATAAAAATAAAAAAAATTAGCCAGGCGTGGTGGCCCACACCTGTAGTCCCAGTTACTTGGGAGGCTGAGGTGGGAGGATTGCCTGAGCCTGGGAGGTCAAGGCTGTGGTAGCCATGACCATGCTACTGCACTCCAGCCTGGGCAACAGAGTGAGACTCTGACTCAAAAATAAATAAATAAATAAAAACACGAAGACTTTGCAATTCTACCATGTTTACAGTGATTTCCGGTGGGGTTTTCATATTATCTCCCTGTACCTCTGGCGTTCACATTGCTGTGCTCCACTTGGCATTCTGCGATCTACCTTAAACCCAGTGGCATCAATCTGCCCCTCCTGCCACCCACCCTATACCTCAGAGGGAGCTCCTCTCCACCGAATCACCAGGTGTCTATAGGTGCCCTTTGGTGGCACCATTGTCCTGGGGTGCTATGGAAAGCTGCTCTCCTGGTATGCATACGGCTGGCTGCTTCTGGGTGAGTGGCTGATGGGTGATTGGGGCAGAAAAGGAAACGGGGAGCAGCCGGGACCTTGGGTGCCAGTGATAAGAAGATAGAGAGGTCAGCGGCGAGGGCGAGTTCTACCCCTTCTCCTGGGACCCACCAAGACCCCTCGCCTGGTTCCTTCTCTTGTCCCGTTGCCTGGCACCCTGACAATAAATGGCCGAAGCCCTGACAGTTCTTGTTTTTTTTTGAGTTGGAGTCTTACTCTGTCGCCCAGACTGGAGTGCAGTGGCCGCTCCCGGCCACCGCAGCCTCGACCTGCTGGGCTCCGGCGATCCTTCCGCCTCAGCCTTCCAAGTAGCCGGAATTACAGGCATGTGCTACCACGCCCGGCTGATTTTTTGATTGATTGTAGAGATGAGGTCTCGCTGCCCAGGCGGGTCTCGAACCCGCAGGCTCAGGCCTGACAATTCTTCCAGCCCTAATGACCTCACTACAGACTCTCCTTTCCTTCTCCCATCCCTTCCTGGCTCCCCCCACCTCTGCTCCCTCCCACTGTCCTTCATCCCCACCCCCACAAGCCCTGTCCTAACTGCAGCTTAAATTAGTAGCAACAGAAAAACTGGTCAAGACTGGGGGGTGGGGGGTTCGTTCTTAGTGATTGTTCTTTGGGAGCAAAATGTCAATGCTTTTGTCAGTGTTCTTTAGGAGCAAAATGTCAATGTCTTTTGATACTTGTTTCACACACTAATAAAATGTGAGTACCTGTGTTCTATGTAAAAGTTTTCAGAATTTATAGCATTAAAAACAAGGGGACTATATATTTAATATGTTGTGAAAAAGTTAGAAACACATTATAAAACATCAAATAAAACGCAAAAAGTAAAAATCCCCAGCCAAGCAAAAAGTCCCATGTGCCTACTCTTTTTCTCTCAGGTGAGGGAAGATGTTAGTCGTCTGCCTTGAGGAAACTGCCCCCAGGAATTTTTATTTCCTTCCCCACCCACCCTCCCCGTTTCTTCTCTCCTAGCACGGCCCTGCTGTACTGGCCAGTCTTATCTAAGTCATTCCAAAACTTCTTTTAGGCTGGGCATGGTGGCTCATGCCTGTAATCCTAGCACTTTGGGAGACTGAGGTGGAAGGATTGAGCCCAGGAGTTTGAGACCTGGCAATATAGCAATATAGCAAGACCTCGTCTCTACAAAAAATTAAAAGATAAGCCAGGTGTAGTAGCATGTGCCTGTAGTCCCAGCTATCTGGGAGGCTGAGGTCAGGAGGTTGAGGCTGCAGTGACCCATGATCGTGCCACTGCACTCCAGCCTGGACGACAGAGTGAGAACTTAACTCAAAAATAAAACAAGACAAAAACAAATTTTAGTGCATATCCCTCTTCCTCCCAAAGATAGACATTACTGTTTCTTACCAATTTTTCCTACAAATGCATTATTTTTCTCTATCAAATTTTCCTACAAACAAATAATTACCATTTTAATGACAACCTATAGCTCCCTCCTGCTGACATTCAACATTTGCTAATGTTCCTTAATTCTGGACATTACGACACTTCTGAATGTTCTTTTCTTTTTCCAATTACAGATTGCTTGTGGCAAATATATTAATTCATAAAGCTTTTAGCCTGTGAATTATTCTCAAAAGTGTGAATTATTACAGATCAAAGTCACTTCTGGGGCTTGAGCCCAGGGCTGGCATATAAAGTTACGTTTTGACAAGTGCCCTCTGTGTTCAGCTCAGAGCCACGACATTAATTTAGGAACATACAAATCTACTACCCAACACTTGACCAGGGAATTACTGAATTGAGTAAATTCCTCTTCAAGAAACCAGAAACAGGGAAGAGCCTTAAAAAAAAAAAAGAAAAAAAAAATATCCAGGCAGGGAGTGGTGGCTCAAGCCTGTAATCTCAGCACTTTGGGAGGCTGAGGCAAAAGAATTGCCTGAGTTCAGGGGTTCGAGACCAGCCTGGGCATCTTGGTGAGACCACAGCTCTACGATAAATCAAGAAAAGTTAGCCAGGTGTGATGGTGCATGCCTGTGGTTCTAGCTACTTGGAAGGCTGAGGCGGACAGGATTGCCTGAGCCCAGCAGGTCCAGGCTGCGGTGGCCAGGAGCATGCCACTGCCTTCCAGCCTGGGTGACTGAGACTCCAACTAAAAAAAAAAAAAAAAATCTGTGTGTGTGTGTGTTGTGTGTGTGTGTGTGTGTGTGTGTGTGTGTGTGTGTAATAAAAATGCCCCCCACGTTTTTGTCCTCCTGTTTGAGGTCAGACAGAGCAGGGAACTGGGAATGAAGGAGCCCGCAGGGCCAGTCTGTCCCTTCCCTCCCTGTGGCAGAGAGTCGACCAGCCTGGGGTGCCACCACCGGTGCTTTGGCTCCCCCTGCCGACCATCCAGTCTCCATTCAGCGTGGTTCCGTCTGCAAGGTGGTAGGATAGCGGGGAGGGGGTGGGGGCGGTGCAAGCGCCAGAAGTTTGCACAATATCCTCCGGGAGCAGAAGCCTTTGGTCCTCTTTAGGATCAGGTCCTTCAGCCGTGGCAGCGGGCGGTCCCACCGCATAAGGGAAAAGTCGGGCTAGGCTTCTCAGCCGCAGCGTGTCTGCCATATTGCCGCTACATTCATTGGCCTTTTTGGCAAATGAATTAGCTGGTTCCATAGCTTCAAGTCCCATATTGGCTTTCTGTCATGCTCACTGGACAAGTTCTGACTCTAGGTATGCACTCAAGGCCCTTCAGAATTTTTCCTCATCCTTCTCTCTGTCTCATCTTCTCCAATTTGCACCCTTCCCTAGGCCTGGATCTGTGCCCTGGGGAGAGAGATTTTTGGAGGCAAAAGAAACATTTGCTTTAGTTATCTGTAGAGAAACTTGGGGCTATGGCAAGATGTAGGTGTCAGATGCTGTGTGGCCTGATGTCTCTGGTAGAGGAATCAGTGCTATTGTGAAATTCTTTGAACGATTAAACTGGGAACAAGTAAAGTCAGTGTTTGTTTATTTTTTGAATCGGGATCTCACTCTGTGGCCCATGCTCATGGCTACTGCAACTGCAGCCTGCTGGGCTCGGGCGATCCTTCATGCCTCAGTCTTCAAAGTAGCTGGAGCTACAGATGCACGCCACCACACCCAGCTAAGTTTTAAAAATTTATTGTGGAGACGAAGTCTCTCTCTGTTGCTCAGGCTGGTCTCGAACCCCTGGATTCAGGCAATCCTCTCTCCTCTGCCCCCAAAGTGCTGGGGTTCCTGATGTGAGCCACCATGCTGGCTCAGAGTTAATATTTTTCAAAGAGGATATTGAAGCTGTATTCAAGGGGAAATGTGTATCCTTCGTGCAGAAAAACTGAGGTGAGGTGTGTTTGCTGACAGACATTTTAATTCATTAATTAATTGGAGACAGTCTCACTATGTTGCCCAGGTTGGACTCAAACACTTGGGCTCAAGCAATCCACTTGCCCCGGCCCCCCAAAGTGCCGAGATTACAGGCGTAAGCCACCACTCCCGGTCTTGCTAATAGGTATTTTAGGAGAAAATCTGATCACAGCACCGAACTGGGATAAAGCCTCCGCTAGCCCACTTCTGTGGAACCAAACTCACCTGCCTCACTGCACAGCCTGTTAAGGACGCCCCCTGCTGGCGGAAGCAAGGAACGCTGCGCACACGCCACACACTTGCCCGGCTCTCCTGATCTTGCTGTGCACCTCAAGATTTTTGTTCGTACAATTTCCTCTGTCTCTTGGCACCCTCCTCCACCCCAGCTCACCTCAAATGTCACCTCCGTGGGGACGTCTCAGGTTCCATGCGCAGGTAAGTACTCCCTGCACTCGTCTCTAACAGTCCTTATCACCCTGGAGTGCAAGTACCCGTTTACAAGTCGGTTCCCCTAGACTTCCCCTTTCTTCTATCCCCCTCCTACTACCCAGACTGCAGGCTACTCAGAGCGAGGGACCTTGTCATTCTTATGTTTATTCAGCACAGAGCCTGCCACATAGTGGGTGTCCAATACATCTTTTTTAAAAAATTAAATTTAACTTTTTTTTTGGTAGAGATGAGGTCTTGCTATATCATCCAGGCTGGTCTCGAACTCCTGTGCTCAAGCAATCCCCCTCTCCCCCATCCCCTCGCATCTCAAGGTGCTGGGATTATAGCTGTGAGCCACCATCCCTGGCCTATTTTTGTTGAATGGATGAACACATCTCCACATTGTTGAGAGTTGTGGGATAGAGGGCTGGGTGGGGCACCTGTGTAAAGTGTTTTTGTGTAGGACTCTGACCCTCACAATTCGTGGAGGGTGAATTCAGCCCTGAGGCAGGAGGTGAATGAATTGAGCATTTGAGACCAGGGCCAATAGGGTCTCTGAGATTGCAGTGCTAAGCAGTGGGTGTCTGCCAATCATGATCTCAGGAATACAGTGAGGGCTCGGGCCTGCTGAGAAAGCTAGGATGCTGGTTTGCTGCTGTGTCCCTCAGGTCCCCAGGCTGGCAGAGAGCAGGTGCTTACTAATCATCTCTGGCTTATGGAGTGCACTGGACATGATGATGTGCAAATGGAAACAAAACTCTGCTCTCCTCAAATGCTCTTCAGTAAGCCCATGTTCTTTTTTATTACTGGATGTAATCTTGGCAGTGCCCATAGGCTTTCTAGTCACTCTTAAGCCTGAATTTTCAGGCAGTAAAAACTCCAGTCTTGGCTGGGAGCAGTGGCTCACGCCTGTAATCTAACACTTAGGGAGACCCAGGCAGGAGGATCACTTGAGTCCAGGAGTTTGAGACCAGCCTGGGCGAAATCTTGTCTCTACAAAAAATAAAAAAAATTAGTCAAGTGTGGGGGCTTATGTCTGTAGTCCCAAATATTTGAGAGGCTGAGACCAGGAGATTGAGGCTGCAGTGAGCCGTGATCATGCCACTGCACTCCAACCTGGACAACAAAGTGAGACCCTGATTCAAAAACAAGCAAATGGGCTGGGTGCAATGGCTCTCACCTATAATCCCAGCACTTTGGGAGGCCAAGGTGAGAGGATTGCCTGAACCCATGGGTTTGAGACCAGCCTGGGTAACTTGGTGAGACCTCATCTCTACAATAAATCAAAAAATTAGCTGGGCATGGTGGCACATGCCTGTAGTTCCAACTACTTGGAAGGCTGAGGCAGAGGGATTGCCTAAGCCCAGCAGGTTGAGGCTGTGGTGACCGGGAGCTTGCCACTGCACTCCAGACTGAGCGACAGAGTGAGATTCCAACTCAAAAAAACAAAAACAAAAATAAAAACAAAACCAAGAAACAAGAACAAGCAAACAGACAAACAAACAAAAACAATTTCAGCCTGAAACTAAATTTCTCCTCACAGTTGCTCTTGTTCCTGGCCTGGGACCTGCCCCGCAGTGGGGATCGGGCGAGTGGGGAGCCTCTTCACTGTTCCCGTTCTGTTCTTTCAGTTCTCCTTCTTTGATCACGCTGTGTGTCCTCTGGCTTTAAGGGGGCACAAAGATCTCCTTATCAGTGCGTTTATTTATTTACCGAAATTTTATAGGTCGGGTGTGGTGGCTCAAACCTTTAATCCCAGCACTTTGGGAGGCTGAGGTGAGAGGATTGCCTGAACCCAGGGTTTCGAGACCAGCCTGGGCAACTCGGTGAGACCTTGTCTCTACAATAAATCAAAAAGTTAGCTGGGCATGGTGGCGTACTCCTGTAGTTCCAGCTACTTGGAAGACTGAGGCAGAAGGATTGCCTGAGCCCAGCAGATCGAGGCTGCAGTGGTTGTGAACGTACCACTGCACTCCAGCTTGGGCAACAGAATGAGACTCCGACTAAAAAAAAAAATTATTTTCTTTTTTTTTGGGCTGGAGTCTCACTGTCACCCAGGCTGGAGTGCAGTGGTATGTTCACGGCTACTATAGCCTCCACCTGCTGGATTCAGGCGATCCTTCTACCTCATTCTTTCAAGTAACTGAAACTACAAGTGTGTGTTGCCACACCTGGCTAATTTTTTGATTTATTGTAGAGACGAGGTCTCACTATGTTGTCCAGCCTGGTCACGAACTCCTGGGCTCAGGCAATTCTCTTGCCTATCAGTGCATTTATAATCTGGCCTCGGAGTCCTCACTGACTGGTGGACGTGCAAATATGTCTCCCAGGGGTGGGGTGACTTCCGTGACTTGTCAGAGCTCCCCCTACTCATGACCTCCCAATGCAGATGATGCCTCCTTCAGGGAAGTCAAGCTCTTTGCTGGAGTTACCCTGTCCTGTAGGCAGGTGCCCCCTTTTGTGGGGATCTCTATCTGGCCACGGGATCCCGGCATTGTCCGGCCATCACAGCCTCGACTTGCTGGGCTCAGGCAATCCTTCTATCTCAGCCTTCTGAGTAGCTGGAACTACAGGCATGTGCCACCATGCCCAGCTAATTTTTTGATTTATTGTAGAGATGAGGTCTCACCAAGCCTCATGCTCTCAAAGACATCTCAGCTGCTTTGGAGTGGTTGGACTCGGGCCTTGGGATTTTTTTTTAACTAGTCAATATTTTAATAATCCATAATATTAACTGATATGTAAAAATGCCTTTATGAGTTGTTACCACCAAAAATAATACATCATAGAATTTTCAAGAATGTGTACTTTGATTTCTAACCTCTGCTCTTCTTTAGAATTACCTTTGCTGCAGTCAACATATGCTCTTTATTAATGATTCCACACTTATTCTCACAAGCATTTGTCCTGGATTCTTCTGCTGATCGATGAACAAACAGTAAGCAGTTCAGATAGATCAGCAAGTCACCACTCTTCTCCAGACGGAGGTGAGGCTTCTGTTGCTTGAAGACCCGCTTGAGAAAGCCGCGGGGAGCCTTCCGCTTGACCCGCTTCCTCTGGGGGACTGTGGTCGAGAATGCCATCTCCCCTCCCCAGGGACCAGCCGCCTGGGCGTCCGAGGTCCTCCCCGCACACAAGCTCATGGTCACCGGGGCCTCGAGAACCGCCCGGCCCTTCGGACCCCGCGACAAGCCCCGAGACCCAGGTCCGAACGTTTGAATCCCCCGCCCACCGGGATTTTTTTAGGTGTGAGTCAGGCACGGCATCCCACATGCCCTGGTTCCACGGGACACAGCTCAGGCTCTCGGAGTAGCTCTTTTAAAGCTCCTCTCACGTGGCTGGTGGGAAGGAAGCACCTTGCTCTCCTCCATGGAGGTGAGAGGGGGGATCAAATGGCACCACCCAACACCCCTGGGTGGGGCTGTTGGATCAGGAAGCACCATCAGTCCCCACTGAGTGCGGTCCTCATCCTGTCTTGAGGACATGTCTGAGTCCTGCCCTGTCAGTCTTCTCACTCTGCGTCTGTGTGGGAGGATCAACTTGGTCCTCATTCCACTTGCTCTGAGCAATCTCCAGCCTTTCCTTTCCTTGAGGTGAGGAATAGACAAAGCCACTCAACTGTGTTTTGGTGCATCTCCTGCCTAGGAAATTCTCCGTAGGTGGACAAAGACTCTCCCTCTCTCTTTCTTTTTGAATCAGGGTCTCACTCTATTGCCCAGGCTGGAGCACAGTGGCACAATCACAACTCACTGCACCCTCCACTTCCTGGGCTCAAGCGATCCTCCTGCCTCAGCCTCCTGAGTAACTAGGACTACAGGCGCATGCCACCACACCCAGCTAACTTTTTGATTTATTTTTGGTAGAGATGGGGTTTCGCTATGCTGTCCAGGTTGGTCTTGAACTCCTGGGCTCAAGCAATCCTCTCACCTTGGCTTTCCAAAGTGCTGGGATTATAGACATGAGCCACTGTGGCTGGCCCAAAGCCTGTCTTAAGAATGTGTAGAAGCAGGCAGGGCACGGTGACTCAAGCCTGTAATCCCAGCACTTTGGGAAGCCGAGGTGAGAGAACCAGCATGGGCAACTTGATGAGATCTCAACTCCACAATAAATAAAAAAATTAGCCTGGCATGGTGGTGCACGTCTATAGTTCCAGTTACTTGGAAGGCTGAGGTGGAAGGATCGCCTGAGCCCAGCAGGTCGAGGCTGCGGTGGCCATGAGCATGCCACTGCATTCCAGCCTGGGCAACAGAGTGAGACTGACTAAAAAAAAAAAAAAAAAAAATGTGTAGAAACTTGGCCTGTGCAGTGCAACCAGGATAACTGGACGGGGTTACCCTGAAGGTGTGGATACCACTATGATACTGACTGGGTTCCTGGGCCCATGCTACCATGAACTGGCCAAGAATTGAATCCCCACAGTGGGCATGTGGGGTGCAGCAGGTGCCATGGGGCTGGTGTGGGCCACTGACTGGTGACAGAGTTTGGACTGGGCACTGTACATCAACGGCAGGTTCAAGAAAGACTGATGAAGTGACCCTGCACTGACCTGCTGGTGTCTAGCAGTGCTGGCTTCCCCCATCTCAGCACCTGCTGCATCTGGAATAGCCCCAACTTCAGGGGAGCTGAGGAAACCCACAGCACAACTTGAGACTTTCTGTGTTGTTGAAAACAGCTCTGATGTTTCAATGTGCCTAGCATTAAACCTCACCCTGAAACCTGAAGAAAAGAAAAAAAAACACGTGTAGAAATTTAACATTCTTTGTTCTCAGCTCTGGGACCATCATAAAAAAGAAGAAAATGACTGGGTGTGGTGGTTCCCACTTGTAATTTTTTTTTTTTGAGTCAGCCTCTCACTCTGTCACCTAGGCTGGAGTGCAGTGGCATGTTCATGGTCACCGCAGCTTCGACCTGCTGGGCTCAGGCGATCCTTGCCTCAGCCTTCCAAGTAGCTGGAACTACAGGCACGTGCCACCACGCCTGGTTTATTTTTTGATTTAATGTAGAGATGAGGTCTCACCAAGTTACCCAGGCTGTCTCGAACCCCTGGACTCAGGCAGTCCTCTCTCCTCGGCCTCCCAAAGTGCTTGGATTACAGGTGTGAACCACTGCACCTGGCAAGAACCTGACTTTCAAAAAAAAGGGGACAGTGATGAAGTTCTATTTTGGCATTCTGTTACATAAGGGTTTGTAGAATGAATAAGTGAATAATGAGGCCTGTGGGTGAGGTCTACTTCCAGGAGGCTTCCTGGGTGAGAAATGAGGCCACGAGAGTGAAAGGGAGAAGCAGCATGGAGCAGGGAGGGGAGCTGGCTCCGGACCCCCAGGCTGGCTTAGGCTTGAATCCTGGCTTTCTCATTTCTGGGTTGTGTGTTCTTGAGAAAGCTACTGGTTCTCTCTCACGTTCACCTCATCTCTAAAATAGGGACGATTGCAGAGCCTGCCTTTCAGGGCTGGGATTAAAAAGATAGTGTAAGTGGTGTTTGCCTGTAGGAAACGCTTGGCTCTGGTAGCATCATCATTTTTGGTATTTCTGATCCTGGGGCCATGGCGGAGGGAGCTGTGCCAGCGGGATGGGGGTGGGCGGGGCCTGGGCTTCTTGGGTTGGCTGGAAGCACCAGGAGGAGGATGGTGGGAAGTGGAAGAAGTGGGGTGAGGAATTCAGTGCAGAAAAGCCAGTGGGAAAAGAAAGCACCATCCGGTCCCACTGAGTGCGGTCCTCACCTGGTCTTGAGGACGATTCTCACTCTGCATCTGTGCAGGGGACCAGCTCAGCACTGGACTGGCCTCTGCAGTGGTCCTCCCTTCCCCTTCCCCCCTCTCCCTCTTCTTCTCACCCTGGCACTCATGTTGGAGTGCTGTGGCATGCTCATGGCTCACCACAGCCTCCACCTCCTGGGCTCAGGTGATCCTCTTGCCTCAGCCTTCCTAGTAGCTGGGACTACAAGTGCATGTTACCACACCCACCTAATTTTTGGATTTTTTGTAGGGATGAGGTCTCAATATGTTGTCTAGGCTGGTCTTGAACTCCTGGGCTCAAGCAACCTTTCGTCTCGGCCTCCTAAAGTGCTGGGATTATAGGCGTGAGCCCCTACCCCCGGCCCCTGCATTCATTTTCATCCATACAGGTCTGACTGTGATCTTTTCCCCTTCTGAAAACCTCTTCCCTCATTCCCAGGGGACCTTTTCTTCCCCATTTCCACGTGGTTCTGGTGGAGTCCCCAGTCATACTGCCTTATTTCTGCTTGCCACAGTGTAGACACGTGACCACAGGCCTGGCTGATCTGTCCCTTGATGTCGGGGCCCCTGACCAGGCCTGATCTGCCCAGTGCCTCTTAACCCTGGGACACAGGAAGCAATGACAGATGGTGGCGACTGCAGTTTGGAATCCTTGTCAGGTAACTGCTGGAGTTTCAGTTTGACACGGTTGAGAACATAAGGGGAAACTGGAGAGGCTTTTTAGTGAGCATCCTCCAGCCTGATCTGCTCTGGAATGTTCTGAGAATTCTTTGAGTCTTTTGCAACAAATACCAGTTTTCCACAAATGAACATCAGAGTTTTTCTCCCAGCCTCAAAGCCAGCTCTTGTGGATGATGTCACCCTAGCCACGGCGATGTTGAAGAGATGTCCATGTGACCTAAATGGGCCAACCAGGGTCTTTTCCTGATGGGCCGATACCAGAGAAAGGACGTCCTCTTTTCCCTGGATGGCCACATATGGATGACGGGAGCAGGGAGCTGTCTGGCTCCTCAGGGAGGAAGTACTGGTGGAGAGAGCCGAATCTTTCAAGAAAGCGAGAGTGACAGCATCACTGGACTCATCCATCCATCTGGAAGCCAGGTGACACCGTTTGAGTCTTGGCATTTATCCCTGTGTCTTCTAGTGCTCAGCTCTTTTATTGCCCTTCCTTTCTCCCTCTCTCCCGTCCTCTCCTTCTCTTTCCCTCCCTCCCTGCTTGTTTTCTTCCTTTTTTCCTTTCTTGCTTTCTTCCTCTCTTTCTTTTGTCAGAGTCTCATTCTGCCACCCAGGCTGGAGTGCAGTGGCACACTCACTGTCACCACAGCCTCGACCTGCTGGGCTCAGGCGAT
This sequence comes from Cephalopachus bancanus, assembly GCA_027257055.1. Lineage (NCBI taxonomy): Eukaryota > Metazoa > Chordata > Mammalia > Primates > Tarsiidae > Cephalopachus > Cephalopachus bancanus. Next base: position 2,065,850 of record JAPVLO010000439.1, on the reverse strand, counting down.
CCTTCCTCTTCAGATTCCCAAGTAGCTAGAACTACAGGTGTGTATCACCACACCTGGCTATTTTTTTGATTTATTGTAGAGATGAGGTCTTGCCATGTTGCCCAGGCTGATCTCAAACTTGTGGGCTCAGACAGTCCTCTCACTTCCACCTCCCAAAGTGCTGGGATTACAGGAGTGAGCCACTGTGCCTGGTCTTCCTCCTTCCTTCCCTCCCTTCCTTCCTTCCTACCTTCCTTTCCTTCTTTCCAGTGTCTTGCTCTGTTCCCTAGGCTACAATGCAGTGGTGTGATCACAGCTCACTGCAGCATTGAACTTCTGGGCTCAAGAGATCCTCCTGCCTCAGCCTCTAGAGTAGCTGGGACTACAGGCCCTTGCCACCATGCCCGCCTAATTTTTTGATTTACTGTAGAGATGAGGTCTCACCAAGGCTGGTCTTGAACCCCTGGACTAAGGCAATCCTCTCGCCTCAGCATCCCAAAGTGCTGGGATTACAGGCATGAGCCACTGCACCTGAAAATTAATTTTATTTTTAACAGGTTTAAATTATTAAAATATAAGTCAGGTGCAGTGGCTTACACCTGTAATCCCAGAACTTTGGGAGGTGGAGGTGAGAAGATTGCCTGAGCCGAGGGGTTCAAGACCAGCCCGGGCAAATTGGTGAGACCTCTTCTCTACAATAAATAAAAGAATTAACCGGGTGTTGTGGTGTGCACCTATAGTTCCAGCTAGTTGGAAGGCTGAGGTGGAAGGATTGCTTGAACTCAGCAGGTTGAGGCTGTGTTGGCTGTGAGTGTGCCACTGCACTCTAGTCTGGGTGACAGTGAGTCTCCTACTCCAACTCAAAAAAAAAAAAAGGAATAAAAATTAAGATCTCTAGAATGATGATTTATAATTCCTTTTTTTTTTGAGTTGGAGAATCACTCCATCGCCCAGACTGGAGTACAGTGGCATGCTCCTGGCCACCGCAGCCTTGACCTGCTGGGCTTCGGCGATCCTTCTGCCTCAGCCTTCCAAGTAGCTGGAGCTACAGGTGCACACTACCACGCCCGGCTAATTTTTGATTTATTGCAGAGACGAGGTCTCGCCAAGTTGCCCAGACGGGTCTTGAACCCGCGGACTCAGGCAATCCACTCACCTCGGCCTCCCAAAGTGCTGGGATTACAGGCTGAACCACCGAGCCTGGTTGACTTATAATTCTTGATGGTAAACCAATAAAACCGGTATGTTTATACAGTTAAGCTTATTTATTCATGTATTTATAAAATGTTCATTATTCATATTAATTTATTTTATTATTTTATTATTTTTATTTTTTATTTTTTTTGTGTCAGAGTCTCACTCTGTCGCCCAGACTAGAGTGCAGTGGCCACTCCCGGCCACCGCAGCCTCGGCCTGCTGGGCTCTGGTGATCCTTCCGCCTCAGCCTTCCGAGTAGCTGGAACTACAGGCGTGCGCTACCACGCCCAGCTCATTTTTTGATTTATTGTAGAGAAGAGGTCTCGCCAAGTTACCCAGGTGGGTCTCGAACCTGCAGGCTCAGGCAATTCACTCACCTCGGCCTCCCAAGGTGCGGGATTACAGGCTGAGCCACCCAGCCCGGCTATTTATTTTATTTTTTCAAGGGCAATTTACATTTATTTGCTGATGACCCTGACTAAACATACTTCAAATACAGCAGAAGTTGAGTCTGTTTGTTGGGTGAAGTTGCTTCTCGCCAACTGCAAATGGTGGTCCATGAAGAGTCACTCGAGCATCATCTTCAAGCTGAGGCCCCAACTGTGGGCAAACAGCTGGTGGGTGGATCTGGTCCTTTGGGCCTGGATGAGTCCTCCAAAAAACTATTCCTTGTTCTCATACTTGTGCTTGATGTGTTTCCACAGCTTCCCCTCGTTGATGTGCTCGTAGATGGCATCCGCGCCTTGATGGAAAGCGCGCTCGAAGAACAGGGCGCCCACGGCGATGGTGAGGGCGAAAGTGGAAGTCCTGCAGAACAGCAGGGAGTACAACAGCAGGGAGGGCAGTTAGCGTAGGAGCCGCCTTGTTTCTTCACTCTTATTTTATTTTTTAACAGTTAGGTTTAAATTATTAAAATATAGGCCAGGCATGGTGGCTCATGCTTGTAACCCAGGACTTTGGGAAGTGAATGCAAGAGGATTGCCTGAGCCTAGGGGGCAACTTGGTGAGCCCTAATCTCAATAAAATAAAATTAAATTAAATTAAATAAAATATAAAAGCCAGGCATGGTGGCGCGTGCCTGTAGTTCCAGCTGCTTGGAAGGCTGAAGTGGAAGGATGGACTGGGTCCAGCGGATTGAGGCTGTGGTGGCTGTGAGCATGCCACTGCATTCCAGCCTGGGTGACAGAGTGAGCCTCTGACTCAAAAAACAAAAACAAAAACAAACAAACAAAATTATTAAAACATAGTAGTACAATTCACTGTAAGTTTAAAAATATTTATTTCAAGAAAAATTGCAATGTAAGCACCATAATTATGTGGCAACAATTAGAGTTTAAATCCCAAGTCATATTGCTGAACACCAGTAAGTGGGAAGTGGATGGATTGGGAGGAAGTAATGTGTATCAGTTTCCTCATTTTACATGAGGAGAATTAAAGGATGTAATTCCATTTTGTATTTTCAAGATTAGAATAATGTTTATAAAAATTTTTTGAAGATACACAAACAGGGAAGAATAGAGAGCGAAATATGTTTTCCAAATAACTGGAGAGAAACTGAACCCTTATAATGAAAGCAGAAAACAAAGGAAAGAGCTAAGAAGTTTGAAAAGGAAAAACATTAAAAAAGGAGAAACAAGAACACTTAGGACACTACTTTCTGCACTAAGTTTGGCATCAATATGGTGACCTCCCAGGAGCAGGGGACCACTGGGTGAACCAGCCCAGGTTGGAAACAAAGCAGGTCGAAACTCCCATGTTGATAGCAGTGGGATTGCACTTGTGAATAGCCACTGCAGTCCGGCCTGGGCAACATAGCAAGATTTTGTCTCAAAAAAAAAAAAAAAAAAAAAAAAAGCAAAGCATGTTAATTATGCTATTAACTTAGGTACTGCTAAGTTAAATACTATTACACATTAAATGATGCAAAATTGTATGTACAATATAATTTCAATTTTGTGTAAAAACGATAACTCTGTCTAAATATATTGCTTTCTTAGGACACTACTTTCTGTGAGATGTTTGTTGGTAATTGTTCTGGTAAAATAAGACTGGTGAAATCTAAGCAAAACCATGCAAGTCAGGCATATTTTTGCAAGTCTTCTCAGAGCCTTACTGGATACAGTTCGGGGATATTTTTTATCCTGGGCTGCCCAGCTCCCAGACCCCCATCATATGTGTGGGGAATTTCTTATCTCATTAGGCGGCATCTGTCTCCTATGGCAGAAGCTGGAAATTCCAGTTTCTCACATTTCTCCTCCTTGGCAGTCACATTCATACATCTGCCTGGGAGCTGGATTTGACTAGCTGCCCCAGGAAGCAGGAGTGGTGGAAGATGAGGAATGACAGGGGCTAGCCACGATTCTGTGACCATGCCATCAGTGTTCAGTGTTCCTCACCAGGGTGCTCCAGTGGTGTAATTTTGGCGTGTTTCTGTTTGTGTGACTTTTCTTTGTTCCTGCTCATTTTGTAAACCCCAATTCTCTAGTTTCCCTTGTGAATCTATGAGCTATCTAATACCATTAAAAAAAATCTTGACTGGGTACGATGGCTCACACCTGTAATCCCAACACTTTGGGAGGCTGAGGTGGCAGGATTGCTTGAGACCAGGAGTTTGAGACCAGCCTGGGAAACATAGTGAGACTCTGTCTTTTTTTTTTTCTTTAATTGAGACTCATTCTGTCGCCCTGGCTGGAGTGCAGTGGCACACTCATGACCACTGCGGCTTCGACATGCTGGGCTCAGGTGAACTTTCTGTCTTAGCCTTTCAAGTAGCTGGAACTACAGGCGCGTGCTACCATGCTCGGCTAATTTTTTATTTATTGTAGAGATGGGGGGTCTTACCAAGTTGCCCAGGCTGGTCTTGAAACCTCGGGTTTAGGCAATCCACTCACCTCAGCCTCTCCTAGTGCTGGGATTATAGGCTGAGCCACTGAGCCCAGTCTCATTTTTAAAATTTATTGTAGAGACAAGTTCTCACCAAGTTGCCCAGGCTGGTCTCAAACCCCTGGACTTGCGCAGTCCTCTCACCTCAGCCTCCCAAAGTGCTGGGATTACAAGCGTAAGCCACCATTCCTGGCTGACTCTGTCTTTTTTAAAAAAATATTTTTTTGCTCAAATCAGTTTGAGGCAGTTTCTGTTGCTTTCATTTTTGAATATTGACTGAGATATTATGCTAGTGTATACTGTAAATTTCTAAAAGGGAGGCATTTTACAAAGTTATTTGTCTGTACTTTTCCCCTGAAAATATATTAATCTCTTGTGAAATTAATATGCTGTGGAACATAATCTTACAGCTATAAAAAAAAAAACCTGAAAGGGTCTGGTTTTGGTGGCTCACACTTGTAATCCCGGCACTTTGGGAGGCTGAGGCGGGAGGGTCACTTGAGGCTAGGAGTTTGAGATCAGCCTGGGCATCACAGTGAAACCTTGTCTCGACATAAATAAAAAATAAAAAAATTAGCTGGATGTGGAGGCAGTTATACTGGAGGCTGATACAGGAGGATCACTTGAACCCAGGAGATTGAGGCTGTGGTGAGCCATGATTGTACCACTGCGCTCCATTCTGGATGACAGAATGAGACCCCGACTTAAAAAAAAAACAAGCCTGGAAGGAAATCAAGCAGATGAAATATAATCAGTATTTGATTCCAAATAACAGATTGAAGACCTGTGTTTGTGTCCCCTTCCACAGATCCCATTAAGAAGGAGATCTTGGGCTGGGCGCAGTGGCTCATGCCTGTAATCCCAGCACTTTGGGAGGCTGAGGCAGGAGAATTGCCTGAGCTCAAGGATTTGAGACCAGTCTGGGAAACTTGAAAGACCTTATCTCTACAGTAAATAAAAAAAATAGTTTCAACTACTTGGAAGGCTGAGGCAGAAGGACTGCCTGAGCCCAGCAGGTCCAGGCCGTGGTGACCATTGTCATGCTACTGCACTCCAGCCTGGGTGACAGAGTGAGACTTCAACACAAAAAATAAAAACTTTAAAAAGGGGTATAAACCTGTAACAGCAAAAATGATAAGAGGCAGATCACACAGTGGGTAAGAGATTTGACATTTCTTCAAGATGGAAAGTTCCAGGGATATGTTGGCAGATGAAACAGAAGGGAGGAAACTCAGACAGATTGTGATGCCTAGAAAAGCCTGGAGTGGAGGCGAGCCGGTGGAGTGGGGCTTGATCTCCACTTTGGAACCCCAGGGAGACTCGGGTAGGAGTTGGCCAAGTAGGATGAAGATGAGGAGACTGGTAGTGCTAGGGTTAAGGAACCAGACTGGTCAAGGGACCAGTCTGCCATCAGCCCCTTCTCCTCTCTTCCTTACCAGATTGCAAAGGACCCTTACCTGGGTCCAGCTCTGTTCTAAAGAAGACGAACCTCTGTCTTGGAACCCAAAATAAAACCTTCTCAGTTCCAGCATAAACGGTTGGTTTCCTGTCAATTCAATTGTAAGTCAAGCTTGTCATGCTACAGATAGCACTTCCAGGCAACCTTCTTCTTCTTCTTTTTTTTTTTTGAGCTGGAGTCTCACTCTGTCGCCCAGACTGGAGTGCAGTGGCCGCTCCCAGCCACCGCAGCCCCGATCTGCTGGGCTCCGGCGATCCTTCCGCCTCAGCCTTCCAAGTAGCTGGAACTACAGGCGAGCGCTACCACGCCCGGCTAATTTTTGACTTATTGTAGAGATGAGGTCTCGCCAAGTTGCCCAGGCGGGCCTCGAACCCGCGGGCTCAGGCAATCCACTCACCTCAGCCTCCCAAGGCACGGGATTACGGGCTGAGCCACCGAGCCCGGCTTCCTTCTTCTTCTTTTTTGGGTTGGGGTCTCACTTGTTACCCAGGCTGGATTGCAGTGGCACTATCGTGCCTCACCACGGCCTCGACCTCTTAAGCTCAAGCAATCCTTCTGCCACAGCCTCCTGAGTAGCTGGGACTACAGGCATGCACCACCACACCTGGCTAATTTAAAAAAAATTTTTTTTTTGTCTCACTATATGTCCCAGGCTGGTCTCAAACTCCTGGGCTCAAGCAATCCTCCTGCCTTGGCCTTCCAAATTGCTGGGGTTATAGGCATGAGCCACCGTGCTCAGCCTAAGCAAGCATCCTTCTCTTGCAGGGGAGAAGCCATTTGGGAAGATAGTTGTATGTTCACGGTAGTACAGAAAAGCCTGCATCAACTTTGGAGCTACTTAGAAAAACTAACTTAATCTTTTATTTCTAAGGATATACAATCAACAAAATATAAAGAATACTCCCAGTATGAAAGATAAAGTATAAAATAACACACAAAATAACCAATGACTCTAGAAGAAAAAAGAGAAAAAGCAGGAGCCAGAAGAAAACTGAATCCTCAAAGAGATTCAACAAGGGAGTTTCCAGAAAAATGACTTTGATGGAAAAAAACCCCTCATGTAATAGAATAAGAAGCTGGAAGACATTAGTAATATAATGCAGAATCATAGATTTCTCCTTCTCCTTCTCCCCCTTCTTCTTCTTTTAGAGACAAGGTCTTGCTCTGTTGCCCAGGCTGGAGTAGAGTGATGTAATTTTACCTCACTGAGCCTTGAATTTCTGTCTCAACCTCCAGAGTTGCTGGGACTACAGGCATGTGCCACCATGCTCAGATAATTTATTTATTTTTAAGAATAGAGATAGGATCTCACTATGTTGTCTAGACTGACTCCTGGATTCAAGCTATCCTCCCGCCTTGGCCTCCCACAGTGCTAGGATTATAGGTATGAGCCACTGTGCCTGGCCCAGATTCCTTTTTTTTTGTTTGTTTGTTTTTGTAACAGAGAAAAATTCCCAGATCAATTAGAGACTTTCTATAAAACAACAGCTGGTCCAGAAAGAAAGCACACTAAAATGGGCATAAATTTGAGCAATTGAAAGAATGAATGGGTCTTAGCATTTTTAGTCCATTTGGGCTGCTATAACAAAATATCATAAATTGGGTAGCTTAAAAAACAGAAATGTATTTCTCACACTTCTGGATGCTGGGAAGTCCAAAGTCAAGGTGCCAGCAGATTCAGTATCTGGGGAGACCCTGCTTCCTGGTTCATTGATGGTAGTCTTTTTACTGTGTCCTCACAGAGTGGAAGGAGTGAAGGAACTCTCTGGGCTCAAACACTCCTCCCGCCTCAGCCTCCCAAAGTGCTGGGATTATAGGTGTGAGCCACTGTACGGCCTGGGGTCTCTTTCATAAGGGCACTAATCTCATTCATGAGGGCTTCACCTTCAATTCCTAATCACCTTCCAAACATCCCTCCTACAAATACCATCATATTGAGAATTAGGTTTCAACATACAAATTTTTTTGGGGGGTACAAACTTTCAGTCCACAGCAAAAAGGAAAAAAAAATAATTTATTTGATTTTGATGCTAGGAATATCAATTCTTTTAAAGGCCAGAAGTTGTGACCCTGGACCAAAGATAAAAAAATGTCATCTTAGAGGAGTTGGGAAGTAGGACAAAGGAGAGTGAAGTCTCCATCTTTCATTGCAGGGATTCAGCAGTTAGTGCATTAAGTAATAGAAGCATAAGACATATTATCAGAATTATCATAGCCAGAATTAGCAACTCTGGGTATGTTATAAATAACAGTTATGTTGCCATCATAATAATGTAAACACTGTTTTTTAGTTTTCAATTATTTTGTTATTATTTCTTTTTTTTGAGTTGGAGTCTCACTCCATTGCCCAGGCTGGAGTGCAGTGGCACACTCACAGCCACCCCAGCATCCACCTGCTCAGCTCTAGGGGTCCTTCCGCCTCAGCCTTCCAAGTAGCCGGAACTACAGGCATGTGCTATCACGCCTGGTTAATTTTTTAATTTATTGTAAAGATGAGGTCTTGCCAAGTTGCCCAGGCTGGTCTTGAACCTGCGGGCTCAGGCAATCCACTCACCTTGGCCTCCCAAAGTGCTGGAATTACAGGCTGAGCAACCGAGCCTGGCCTTCAATTATTTTTAATAAACCTATAAACAAAGTCTGAAAATTTAACTATGATTCCAGAAGAGAATGTCAATGTTTTACGTGACAATGTAAAATAAAGGTATAACTGAGAGAAGTTGGAAGGAGGGAGGTTGGGGGTGAACCGGAGGGGAGGGTGAGGGTGCACACGTCCTCATCGCCTAGAGTTTGCTTTTTCTTTCTTTTTTTTTTTTTTGAGTTGGAGTCTCACTCTGTCACCCAGACTGGAGTGCAGTGGCCACTCCCGGCCACCGCAGCCTCGACCTGCTGGGCTCCGGCGATCCTTCCGCCTCAGCCTTCCGAGCAGCCGGAATTACAGGTGCGTGCTACCATGCCCGGCTGATTTTTTGATTTATTGTAGAGATCGGGTCTCGAACCTGCGGGCTCAGGCAATCCACTCACCTCAGCCTCCCAAATGCGCGGGATTACAGGCTGAGCCACCGAGTCCGGCTTCTTTCTTTTTTTTTTGAGTTGGAGTCTCATTCTGTCTCCCAGGCTGGACCTGTTGGGCTCAAGTGATCCTTCTGCATCAGCCTTCCAAGTAGCTGGAACTACAGGTGTTGTTTCTACAATAAACCAAAAAATTAGCCTGGCATGGTGGCACGTGCCTGTAGTTCCAGCTACTTGGAAGGCTGAGGCAGAAGAGTCACCTGAGTCCAGCAGGTCAAGGCTGGGATGGCTGTGAACATGCCCTGTACTCCAGCCTGAGTGACAGAGTGAGACTCCAACTAAAAAAAAAAAAGTTGCAAAGGTAGTCAAGAGGAGAACTAAAGTTATAAGTGTCAAAACTTGGGAGGAAGTCCAGGGGTGGTGGCTCAAGCCTGTAATCCCAGCACTTTGGGAGGCCGAGGTGAGAGGATTGTTTGAACCCAGGGGTTCAAGACCAGCCTGGGTAACTTGGTGTGATCTCGTCCCTACAATAAATAAAAAAAATAAACTTGGTGTGGTAGCGTGCATCTGTAGTTCCAGCTTTGGAAGACTGAGTTGGAAGGATCGCCTGAGCCCAGCAGGCCGAGGCTGCGGTGGGTGTGAGTGTGGCACTGCACTCCAGCCTGGGCGACAGAGTGAGACTCTGACTCAACCAAACCAAACCAAAACAAAACAAAAAAAACTTGGGAGGAAGGTAGAGTCGTCAGGAAGTAGGATAAAGGAGAGTGAAATCTCCATCTTTTATTGCAGGGATTCAACAGATAATGTCTAAAGTTAGTGCATTAAGTAATAGAAGCATAAGACACATTATCAGAATAATGGCAGTACACAGAGTAAGTGAAGGAGAACTCAGAAAATGGTTGCATTTGAAGGGTGGGGCCGCAGGTCGGGCAGGGAATGCTTATTATTATTATTATTATTATTTTTTTTTTTTGCAAAGAAAGAAAAGTTTATTTAAAAGTAACTTGGAGAGAGAAAGAGAAGGGAGAAAGAAGATTCACCTCCCCAAGGTGGGGAAGGGGGCCAAAGCCAGGAAGCCTGGCAACAGCCATAGCTCAAAGAGCACATGGCCACACCAGAGTTTAACGAGACAATGGCCTGGAATGCTTATTTTTTATTTAAAACTTTTTTGAACAATATTATTATTATTATTATATTCAGAGATAGGGTCTTTTTTTTTTGCCCAAGCTGGAGTGTGGTGGTGTGATCATGGCTCACTGCAGCTTCGGACTCCTGGGCTCAAGCAATGCTCCCACCTCAGCCTCACTAATCATCAGAGAAATGCAAATCAAAACCACATTGAGATACCACCTAACTCCAGTAAGAATGGCCATCATCAATAAAACAAAAAACAGTAGATGCTGGTGAGGATGTGGAGAAAAGGGAATGCTTCTACACTGCTGATGGGAATGCAAACTAGCGCAACCTCTTTGGAAAACAGTGTGGTGATTCCTAAAAGAACTAGAAATTGACCTTCCATATGATCCAGCAATCTCCCTTCTGGGTATATACCCGAAGTGACTTAAATCATTCTGCAATAAAGATACCTGCACATACATGTTTATTGTGGCACTATTTACAATATCAAAAACTTGGAACCAACCGTGCTGCCCATCGAAACTGGATTGGATACAAACAATGTGATATATATTCGCAATGGAATATTGTGCAGCTATAAAGAAGAACAAAATCACAGACTTCTCAGCAACTTGGATGGATTTAGAGTCTATAATACTTAGCGAGTTATCACAGAAACAAAGAACTAAGTCCTATATGTTTTTATTTATAAGTGGACCCTGAACATTTACCATAATACAATAAAAAAGGGAAAGCCTGGCCTCTTAGTGCAGCCAGCAGTGTGTTAGTCTCATGGTAAGAAGGGGATTGGCAGTAACTGGAAACTGCCAGGGAAAGGGAGGGGAGGTACATAACATTAATATAGGTAACTGATTTCAAACCATGTAAAGTGGGCACCAAAGGTAGGCCCAAACTTTACCGGTACACTTGTATACCTAACCCTGAATTGTATCTCACATCTTTAAAATAAAATAAATTAAAAAAAAGTTAGTCCAAAATTTTTATAATGAGGATGGGTTACTTTTTAAAATTAATAAATGAAGAGAAGATAAAAAAATTAAAAACGACTTCCTCGTTTTCCTTTTCTTTTTTTTTTTCTTTTGAGTTGGAGTCTCACTCTCTCGCTGGAGTGCAGTGGCACACTCATGGCCACCACAGCCACGACTTACTGGGCTCAGACAATCCTTCTGCCTCAGCCTTTCAGTTACTGTAGGCATGTGCCACCATGCCACCATGCCTGGCTAATGTTTTGATTGATTATAGAGAGGAGGTCTCACCAAATTGCTCAGGCTGGCCTGGACCCTGTGGCCTCAGGCAGTCCTCTCACCTCAGCCTCCCAAAGTGCTGGGATTATAGGTGTGAGCCACCGGCCTTCTTCATTTTTATACTATAAGCCGAGGGGGCGGGAATCCTGCCTGTCTCCTTGATCTTTGTTTTCACAGTGCCCAGGGCAGCCTGGCCTTTAGCAGGTGCTAAGTGAATTGAATGCAGGAAGATCCATCCTGGGAGAGGAGGCATTTGGGAGAAAAGCGGGGCAGAGGTGGGCCTCACCTCATCTGAGTTGGCGGACTTGGGCCCTTCCCTGCTGGCCTCGAACTTTACCGCTCAGAGTGCTCTGAAGTCTGGATCCTCTGAGCTGGATTTGAGGCCTTGACTGAAGATTCCCAAGTGTCTGTCTGCCTTGACCTGTGCACTGTCCCATGATGTCCCCATGATGGGGAACCCAGAAGGTTATGGGAGGGAGTGATGGGTTGGGATGTGGGGTGAGGTATGGGCTTCTAGGGTAATAAAGCCATAGACCCTGGGGAGGGACAAGGTCATGGCCTGTTCTCATGGGAAACCATGCCAGCAGGCAAAGAGGAGCTTATGTGTTCTGCACTTTAACAATAGGAATAATCTCTGGGAAAAATTAAACACACCTTGGGCATGGATCTTCTTTGTCTCAGTGCAGTTCAGAGCAGGTGTGACCCCAGTCACCTGCCCCCCTGGGACCAGCCTGTTCTCACCAGCTGGGTGTTCGCCTATAATGTTTATTTACCCTTGTTTGCTGCTGTTGCGGGGGAGGAGGGGTCTGCTTGCTTTGTTCCATTAGCTTTCCCTCAGCTGGCCTGAGGGAGCCCCACAGAACGAGAGTCCATGGGCCTAATCACAGAGTGACTTCCATGAAGCTCCCAGTCTGGGGGAAGACAGCACCTGACCCCTGGAGTTACTGGTCTCATAGTAAGGAGAGAATACCATACAGCCTGTCCCTGGGGGGATCAGAGTGACCCCAATGTCCCCTTCCCCTCCAGTCAGATGCCAAGAAGACCACGATGTGTCCCTTGGCCCCCTGGGCACAGTAGTTGAGGACTAGGGTATGAGTGAGGGGTGGGGACACCAGCGCTCTTAATTCAGAAACGGGTCAGGACAAGGAAAACAGGCTAGGTGCAGACCAGGACCAAGATCAGCCAGCAGGGGGTGGAGTACGCCTTTAGTAGGAGAGAGATGGCGGGTAGAGGAGGGAGGGAAAAAGGAGGAAGTTGGTTCAGGTGGGTGGGAGCTCTCATCAAGAGAGTGGGGAAGGGCTTAGTGGGAGTTGGTGGATGCAGAGGTGAGGGGGTGCTGGGAAGGTGCCCACCCTGCTTCACACCTAGACTTTGGCAGGGGTGTGTGCGCGGTCTTTCGGGCTGCCCATGCTAGGGCTCTGCTCACCAGAAACTCACCAGCCTCTGCCTTACCAGCTTCTGGGTGGGGACAGTTGACTTTTTCTTTGCCTTCCCCTTCTAACACCTAGTTTTGAGGAAGAATACTTTTTTTCTAGAGCATTATGAATTTTCTGTGCTATCAGGAAAACCTATTAGCTTTTCTTTCTGGATGGAAATGATGCTTTCCTGATATTCCCCTTTCTAAGATTCAGCACCATCATCTACATGTATGAATACTTTGCCTATTTTTCACCTGTTTTATTCTGTTTTGGGTGGAAATTGAGGTAAGAGTTGAATTTTGCAGGTGGCTCATGGCATAGGACAGATATTTCATGCATGAAAACAGGTTCCCGAGGCAGAGACGAGCACCAGCATGTAAAGTCTCCCATGTTTGCAGGAATCTTGGTGAGGGCTTGGGGCAAATGTGGGAGGTGGGGGGTGGACCCAGGGCAGAGCGGGGTATTGATGGACAGGAGGCCCCTGCTCACATGTAGCTATCACGTGCAATTTAGAATTAAAAAAAAAATAACTTGAAACTTTGTTAGTGGATGCATGGTTTTGCAATTGATTGCTATTGAGCAATCCACGAGGAATCAAAATATCTGGTGTTTAGTCTGAAATCTGAAGTTTGTTTTTATTTTACTTATTTATTTTTTTGAGTTGGAGTCTCACTTTGTTGACCAGGCTGGAGTGCAGTGGGATAATCATGGCTCTCTGCAGCCTTGATTTCCTGGGTTCAGGCAATCCTTCCACCACAGTCTCCTGAGCGGCTGGGACTACAGGCATGTACCACCACGCCCAGCTAATTTTTTGTAGAGACGAGTTCTCGCTATGTTGCCCAGGCTAGTCTCAAATTCCTGGGCTCAAGTGATTCTCCTGTTTCGGCCTCCCAAAGTGCTGGTATTACAAGGGTGAACCACTGTGCCTGGCATAATTTAGAATTTTATTTTTTTTATTTTTAAATTTTTTATTTTTTTTTTTAGTTGGAGTCTCACTCTGTCGCCCAGACTGGAGTGCAGTGGCCGCTCCCAGCCACCGCAGCCTCGACCTGCTGGGCTCCGGCGATCCTTTCGCCTCAGCCTTTCAAGTAGCTGGAATTACAGGTGTGCGCTACCACGCCCGGCTGATATTTTGATTTATTGTAGAGATGAGGTCTTGCTGCCCAGGCGGGTCTCGAACCCGCGGGGTCAGGCAATCCACTCACCTCAGCCTCCCAAAGGCTGAGCCACCGAGCCCGGCAATTTAGAATTTTAAATTTTAGATTCTGGTAGAGAGGCATATATAAAGAATTAAAATGTTTTGGAGGTGGGAGTTGGGAAAGTTTGAAGTGGCCAGAGATAGTGTTTGTGGTGTATGAACGCTAGATATCACAGGTGATGGGCAAAGATTTTTGAACACCAAACACCAGAAGCTGACCTTTGTTAAAGACATTCGTTGCTATTTATAGGCTGTGCTTCTTTGGATGATGGAAGATTAGGCGTGGAATGGCGTGGTGCTGGAGAATGTGTTCCTACGGTCTTTGTGAACATGTCCTTCTCTGAGGCAGAACCGAGACAGGTCGAGCCTGTTCACATAGATTGGAGAATCTGCAAACCGGGGTGGCCTTTGTCTTTCCTGTGCTCTGGGCTTTTCCCCTAAGACTGGGGTCCTGGTTTTTGTGATGTGCAACCAACATGGCAGTTAAATGATAATGATGGTGTAATTATAGGCCGACTGATGTGGCGGAGGAAATACAATCTCAAGTGTTCATAGAAACAAGAGGGCAGCAGGATTGCTGTGGTTGGGCTGGCTTCAGGGAGCAGTGGGTTCTGGGCTTGGAAGGTGGAGCAGCCAGGGTGGGGAAGAGAAGGAGGGAGGACATGCTAGCTGGGGCACAGCCTGAAGGAAGACATGGGGAGGGGCTGTGGCTGTGCGTGTGGCACTGTGAGACCTGTCAGACTGGAGCAGAGTGTACCACTGCTGCTGGGAAGGAACATGCCTGGGCTGAGCTGCCGAAGGCCTTGAATACAAGGGTGAGAGGGGCTTAGAACCGATAACGCTGAGAGCCAGAGATTTAGTCAAGAGGAGGAAGTTAGCGAAGGAAGAGGTCACATATTCTGATATTTAGAAGATAGTAGAAATATCACAGCAGGCGGCGGCATCCGTGGAATAACTCAAAAGCCAAACGGAATAACTCAAGCATTATTTCTCTGTACCTTATCAGCCCAAACTTCCCACTAGGGTTGTTCTCTTTATCTGATTCAATGCTCAGTTCCCCATATATTGGCTCAATCTTTTCATTTCTTAGTGATACAAACAAGAACCAGGAGTTCAGTCCAAGAGGACCTCTTAGTCAGAGGGTGTCTGGTTGGGACTTACAGATGATGTCTGATTTCTCGGTGGCAACAAAGAGGGTAACTGGAGATTGAGTGTCCTTCTATAATTAGTCTGGGAAGAGTACCAGTTTGGTTGCAAAACATGGAAGAACGAATTTAAAGTAGATTATAAATAGAGGTTCATTATCTCACATAATGAGGAATCTGGATGTAAGGGGTCCCTGGTTTGATTAATTCTGCTGTTCAACCGTGCTAATTTATCTGTAATTCTTTTCTTTTTCCTCAAGCAGCAATAAGCATACCTCTTCCCACGACAACATCCAAAATAAGAAGAGAGAAAAGGGAACTTTTTCTTCTGATGTTTATCTTATTTTTTTGAGTTGGAGTCTCACTCTGTCACTCAGGCTGGAGTACAGTGGCATGCTCACAGCCACTGCAGGTTCGACCTATTAGGCTCAGCAGATCCTTCTACCCCAGCCTTCTGGGTAGCTGAAACTACAGGCTTACACTATCAAGCCTGGCTAATTTTTTTTGATTTATTGTAGAGATGAGGTCTCGCCAAGTTGCCCAGGTTAGTCTCAAACCCTGGGCTCAGGCAATCCTCTCACCGTGGTATCCCAAAGTGCTGAGATTATAAGCCACCGCCCCCAGCCTGTTTTTTTTTTTTTTTTTAACCAAGAAAGAAAATATTTCTTATAAACTTTCCAGAAGTTTTCTTCTTCATGTCACCGGCCAGAACTAAGTCCCATCAAGGCCACTTCTGGATGCAAGGGAGGCTTGGAAACCAAGTTTTGGCCTTCTTATTTTGTTGTGGAAGGTGGGGTCTGCCAGCAAGAAGGAAGGAGAGGGAATTGGTTGATGGTTGGTGACCAACAGTGACCACTGCAAACCCACCTGCAAGCCCACAGGGACAAAGGAGTGTCAGAATTACTGCAGAGGAAAGGCAAGAAGACCAAGTCCCTGGGGCTTGCAGAAAGCAGAAAAGAGCACTTGGGTTTAAGAATGGCTGAGCACACCATGGATTGTGTATCTGGTGCTGGTGTTGACTCAGATGGGGAGATCAAAGCCACCTCAGTCTGTTTTCCCTCTTGCTAGTTTCAACCACAAGGACCCACCTTGAACCCAGAGGGTGGAGGCTGGCATTGCATCCTTGGCAACAGAATCCCTTCTTCCTCTATGGGGAAAACCTCCTGGGAGACCAGCACTCCTGGGAATGGGTGGAAATGAAGAACTGGGAAGGGGTAGAGACCAGAGCATAGCTCCTTTTCTTGAACTTCTGGGCTGAACCCCCTGCACAGTGGGAGAAGAGGGGTACAGAGGACCAATGGCAGACATCTGCCTGATGGGGAAGAAGCAGCCCCAGCTTGGGGAGTTCCCAACTTTTTGAGGGGCAGTGGGAAACAGTGCTCTGATGGGGCTGGGTTGGACATCAAGGGCCCACTGTGAGGAGTTTTTGCGGGGAGAGGAATGCCAATCTGGATGAGGAGGAGATCAGGAGTGCTCAGCTGAGGAAAAACCTTGGAGGGGGATTTGAGGAAAGGACTAAGGGGCTTGAGATGGTGTTCTTCAAACATGCTTGGGGGTGACAGTGGAGTTTCCCAGACTTTCCACTCCAAGAGAACTGAAGAGGCTTCAGTGCCTCCTTCTTCCATCCTATGTGTCACACTCCTTGGCTTTCCACCCAAGATGGCAGCGAGTTGCATAGGTATTTCTCTCTCAGAAGTCAGCAGAGTCCTCCATGCCCCTAAAGAAGGCATGAGTGCCTGGTTTAGGGATCAGGAGCTCTGGGTTAAGTCTTGGTTCAGTTTCTCACCAGCCCTAGAGCTTGGGCGAGCCACTCCATCTCTCCCAGCCTCAGTTTCATCATCTGTAAAACAGCAGCCCTGGAAAGGGCTGTGAGGACAGATTGACTCCCATGTGAATCACAGCTCAGCCTCTGTTAGCTCTATGACTTTGGCAAGTTCCTGTTTCAATCCTCGGTTTCCTCACCCACAAGTAGCATTGAATGGCTCACATAGTTGAAACAGTGTCTGGAACTGTGTAGGCCCTCCATGAGTATGAGGTGTGAGTTTTCCTCTTTACTTGCAGTTTTTAATTTAGAGCTTTCAGCATTCACCTCCAGATGAGCACTGCGCTTACTTTTGCTAGGTGAGAGGACTAACAGCAGCCACAGCAACAGTGAGAAACCAAAACGAAGTAGATCATATGCCATTTAGTCATCAAGAAGGCTTTACATCAGACTGTGAGGTTGGTTGAAGCCACCACCCTGACTCCTGTCATAAAAACTAAATGGGATCAAGAGGATTTTGCAATCAGTGAGGGCTACCAGGACAGATGTAAGGATTAATTAATCTCTGAGGAGGAACCCAAGATGGCAGGTTTTCAGACATGGTGACAGGCAGATGAGGGCCTCCAGCCATGGCTTCGCCTTCAGGGTGGGGGCCTGGTCCAGCTCCTGGACTGGGTAGACCTGGAGGGGCATTTCCTTCAGGAAAAGGAATTTGCATGTGTCCAGAGTTCCCAGCAGTGGCAATTCCATCTGCCCTGCAGGGAAAGGGTCAGTGTCTTTCCTTCTTGCCTGGGATGCAGAGGAATGTTGGTACATGAGGAAATTGGGAAGTGACTTTTTTGTTCCACCTGTACAGGACGGCCCTGTACCGCTTCACCCATGGATCCAGAAGGAAAAGGAGAATGTGTGACTCTAATTTTAGGCTAGAGGTAGAACTTTATTGAGTCTCAAGGTTCAATTGATTGATTGATTGATTGAATCAGGGTCTCCCTCTGTCGCCCAGGCTGGAGTGCAGTGGCATGGCTCACCGCTCACCTCAGTCTCAAGCTCCTGGACTCAGGCTATCCTCCCACCTCAGCCTCCTGAGTAGCTGGGACTACAGGTGTGTACTGCCAACCTGGCTAATTTTTGGATTTTTTTTGAGAGACAAGGTCTTCAACTCCTGGGCTCAAGTGATCCTCCTGCCTCAGCCTCCCAAAGTGCAGGATTACAGGCATGAGCCACCATGCCCGGACTCATGGTTCAATTTTAGAGTCTTTAAGTTTTGCAGTTTCACTCTAGTGGTTGAATGTTCCCATTCATGCCCTTGAACTCCCTGATTCTGATGTGCACTATTGCCCTCACCCCGCCCCCTCTGCCATCCACCGCCATTTCCTCTACTGTACAGTCACAGCTCACAAGGCGACTAGCATAAGACATAAAAATAAACATAATTAAAACAGGTGTCAGAGTCCAGCAATTAAAGGAATGGATTCTAGAGACACACTGCCTGAGTTCAAATCCAGTCTCTACCATTTACTGCCTGTGTGGCTTTGGGCAAATTACTTAACCCCACTGTGTCTCAGTTTTCACATCTATAAAGTAGGGGGTGATAATAATAGCTCCCACCTCTTAAATTTGTTGTTATGATGACATGAATTCATGTATGTAAAACCCTTTGAATGGTGTCTGGCACAGATTAAACCCTGTATAAGTGTGGGCTGTTCGTATCCATGAAGATCCTCCAGGAAGCCGCTCTACTGGAGGCTGACATAGTGCTTCTCAACAAGTCTAACACAGTCAAGCTTGCCAGTTGGCTTGGTTTGAGGTGCCATATTGCATGATGAATTTACACCTATTCTACTGCTATTGTTCCTACAACCCTTTCTGTCACACATCAAACCATTTATTGAGAGCCCACTCTGCTAGGCTTCATGCTAAACACTTAGTAAGCGTTGTCTTATTTAATCCTTGACAGCTCTGTGAAGTGAATATATATATATATATATACACATATATATATATTTTTGAGTTAGGCATCTCACTCTGTTGCCCAGACTGGAGTGCAGTGGTACACTCACGGCCACTGAAGCCTCGACTGTCTGGGCTCAAGTGATCCTTCTGCCTCAGCCTTCCAAGTAGCTGGAATCACGGGTGCGCACCACCACACCTGGTTAATTTTTTGATTTATTGTAGAGACGAGGTCTTGTCAAGTTGCCCAGGCTGGCCTCGATCCCCTGGACTCAGGCAATACTCTTGCCTTGGCCTTTTAAAGTGCTGGGATTACAGGCATGAGCCACTTGCCTGACTTGAAGTGAATATTGTTATCCCATTTTACAGGTAAGGGAACTACGGCTCAGAGATGTGACTAGTCAAAGTCACATAGCTAGGAAGCAGAGGAACCAGATTCTAACCTGTGTTTTCCCCCAAGGCTAGTGTTCTTTACCATGGGGGATACACACACCAGGCTCTTCAACTGTGTTGTTTTTTCAGCATAGGGACAGTGTTTCTTGCATCTTTCTGGCACACACAAGACTTGCATCATGAGTTTGGCACTTGGCAGATATGATTTCAATACAGTAAAGACACTGGCATGTCTGGGCTTCCTTCCAGGGTGTGCCTGCTTTCCAGTGCTTTCTAATTTGTGATTTTCATACTGTGTTCAAGTCCTTGAATGAGGAGGCCCGGCCCTGGTCTGAATTTCTTTCCTGGGGACTCCAAGGCAATAATAGCACAGGAGATTCAGGGCAGGAGGGGGTTGGAGGGCCATTCTACCCATACAAATGTATGTGAACACTTGAGTAGATATTTCTCCAAAGAAGGTATATAAATGGCTAATGAGCATGTGAAAAGATGCTCAGCATCCCTGATCATCAGAGAAATGCAAATCAATACTAGGATGACATGCTACCTCACACCCATTAGAGTAATATAATTACAAAATAACAAGTGTTAGAAAGGATGTGGGGAAACTGAAACCCTGTGCATTGTTGATGGAATTGTAAGATGGTACAGCTACTATGGAAATCAGTTTGGCGGTTCTTCAAAAGATGAAACAGAATTACTATATGACTCAGCATTCCTTCTTTTGAGTATATATCCAAAATAATTTAAAGCAGTGTCTCAAAAAGATATTTGCACATCTATGGTCATAGCAGCATTATTTGCAATAACCAAAAGGTAGAAGCAACCATCAGTGTCCATCAGTGGGTGAATGGACAAATAAAAATGTGGTATACATATAAGATGAAATATTATTTAGCCTTAAAAAAGGAAGGAGGCTGGGTGCAGTGGCTCATACCTTTAATCCCAGTACTTTGAGAGGCTACGGTGGGAGGATTGCCTGAGCCCAGGAACTCAAGTCCCGTGTAGGCAACACAGTGAGACCTCGTTTTTACAAAAATTAAAAAAAATTAGCAGGGCATGATGGTGCACATCTGTAGACCCAGCTACTTGGGAGGTTGAGGTGGAAGGATTGGTTGGAACCAGAAGGTCGAGGCTGTAGTGAGCTGTTATGGTGCCATTGCACCCCAGCCTGGGTGATAGAATGAGATCCTGGTTTGAAAAAAAAAAAAAGAAGTAAATTCTGACATGTGCTACAATATGGATTATGGATAAACCTTGAAGACATTGGGCCAAGTGAAATAAGTCAGGCAAACGAAGACAACATTGAATGATACTACTCATACGAGGTGTCCAGTGTAGTCAAATTTATAGAGACAGAAGTAGAAAGGCAGTTGCCAGGGGCAAAGAGAGTGGGGGAAGGAAGAGCTAGTTTAATGAGTATAAGTTTTCAGTTTTGTAAGATTAAGAGAGTCCTGGAGATGGACAGTGGTGTTGGTTGGACAAAAATGTTCATGCACTTAATATCACTGAATCGTACATTTAAAAATGGTCAAAATGATAAATATCATGGGATACGTATTTTACCACAATTAAAAAAAGAGACAAGACTCTACAAATACAGCTGAATTCTGTCTGGTCCCACAGTTCTATTCGCCTATACCCAAAGAAACCAACATCTTGAATTTGATTTTATTCTCTTTGCATATTTAGTATTCTTTTGTTTGTTTTGAAACTTGATTTTTATGAAACTTGATTTATCTTTGTCTAGCGTTATCTTTATGAGATTTACCTAGGTTGATATATATTATGCTAGTTCGCTAACTTTCACTATTATGTTATGTATTACATTTCATTTAATGAATTCGGTGCAATTTATTTATCAATTCTCCATTTATTTATAATCTCTTGGCAGATAGACTGCTTCCTTTTTCTGCTGTAACATGATCCTATAAGTATTCTTATACACATTTCCTTGAGCACATGTATAAAGGATTCTCTAGGGAATAAGCCTAAACATAAAATTGCTGGGTCTTAGGAAATGTGCATTTTTGACTACATATAATATTGCTAAATATTTCTCCAAAGAGATTTTATAAATTTATATTCCTAATAGCAGTGTATGAGCTTTTGTTGCCCAAAATCATAATGATCAGGTTAAATATTTTTCCTAATCTGGTCTCAATGACATACTTGACTCTTTCATTTCATTTTTTTCCCATTTAACCAGAATTTTATTTTAAAGATGTTGGGTGCTATTCAGGGTTAGGTATACAAATGCTGATTCTGCAGTTACCCTTATTGATGAGGTGTGTCCCTCCCTCCCCTAGCAGTTTCCCTCAACTGCCAATCACACCCCAAATCTTTCATTTCTATTGCTCCACATCTGTGGACTGCTTGCTCTTATCTTCTAAGTATTTTTCTATTACATTGTTTATTTATCTTATGTTAACATGTTGGAGTCTTTCTACATTTTGTCTACTATATTTTTCTCCCAGTCAATGGCTTATATTTTTTTAATGGTGTTTTTTAGTGAGCATAAATTTTAAATTTAAATGTAGTGAGGTCTTTTTTTTCTTGGTTTATGTTCTTTTTCCTCTTTGCTTAAGGAAACGTTTACTGCCCTGTGTTTATAAAGATCTTTTTCTATAGTTTCTTCTAAAAGTTAAAAAATATTTACATTTTCATCTCAGTTGAAGCCTATATTAAGTATGTTATATGATATAGAATGAGATGTAATTATATTATATTTTTTCTCTACATGGATAACTAATTACCCCAGCACCACTTATTGGCTAGGTTGCCATTTCCCACTGATTCATCATCCCTCCACATCCCACCCTAATGTTTTACTTAATGCCCACCTCTCTCACAGATCACGTTTTCATGTATGTGTGGGTGTATTTCTGGGATCTCTGTTTTGTTCTACTTCTCTATCTCCATACCTTTATTTTCACGTTTTGGTGATCACTGCCTTGTAAATCTTCTACCTGGGAGAGCAAGTTCACCATCTTGTGCATCTCTTTCAAAATTACCTAGCCTCTTCCATATACATTTTAGTATTAGTGTATTTTGTTAGGTTGATTCCTAGATATTTCAGTTTTTTGTTTTATGACAAATGGCATTATTATATTTCTTTCCTTTTTTTTTTTTTAGTTGGAGTCTTACTTTGTCACCCATGCTGGAGTGCAGTGGCACGCTCATGGCCACCGCAACCACAACCTGCTGGGTTCAGGTGATCCTTCAGCCTCAGTCTTCCAAGTAGTTGGAACTACAGGCACATGCCACCATGCCTGGCTAATTCTTTTGATTTATTGTAGAGACAAGGACTCATCAAGTTGCCCAGGCTGGTCTCTAACCCCTGGACTCGGGCAATCCTCTTGTCTCAGCCTCCCAAAGTACTGGGATTACAGGCTCAAACCACCGTACTTGTCACATCCCCCCCCCGCCTTCTAACTGTTGCTTGTGTAGAGAGAGCCAAGGGAAACTTCCCTTTGGTCTTCTGAAGGTTGTCTGAAAAACCAACTCACAAAAGGCAGATTAATTGGAGAAAAGGCATACAAAAATTCATTTAATGTGTATACATGGAAGCCTTTAGAATGAAGACCCAAAGATATGGGATACATTGTTTGTTTTTATGATTAAGTTTAACAAATTAGGGACAGTAGTGTAGTGATACGATTGAACAAAAAGGGTATGATCTAATGCCAATAGACTGAGGGGGGAACCCAGCAAGGCCCATCTGTCTAGATTCTTTCTGACCTTTTTTTTTTTTTTTTGAGTTGGAATCTCACTCTGTTGCCTGGACTGGAGTGCAGTGGCCACTCCCGGCCACCGCAGCCTCGACCTGCTGGGCTCCGACGATCCTTCTGCCTCAGCCTTCTGAGTAGCTGGAACTACAGGCGCGCGCCACCACGCCCGGCTAATTTTTTGATTTATTGTAGAGATGAGGTTGCCCAGGTGGGTTTCGAACCCATGGGCTCAGGCAATCCTCTCACCTCAGCCTTCCAAAGTGCTGGGATTATAGGTGTAAGCCACTGTGCCCGGCCCATTATAGCTAGTTTTTACATAGGAGGGCAGAGGGGAAAGCTGGATTAATATTTTTTAGGCTTTATGGCTGGGTTTGTGGAAAGGGGCTCTCATTTCTGTGACCTGCCTTGGAGAAGAGGGATTCTAGTTTCTATGGCTAGCCTCAGGGAGAATGGCACTGAGAGACAGGAGACCAGGAATTTTTGTTTCTTAGGCTGCTTCTGAGCCCTTCATTTTGAGGTATTGTTTTCTGAGCCCCAACACTATTATGTAGGAATACAACTGATTTATGTACACCTAAACCTTGAGAGGACGGCATTTCTGTCTGCAGAGTGTGGAGGCATGTCATGGAGCTGTGAGGTGCCTCTGCGCACCAGGGTGGTCTGGCAATGACTGGAGGAACAAAAACCCTATTCCTAGGCAAGGAATAGCAATGTGGTGAAGGACAAAGGGGACAGAGGAATGAGGTGGCAGTGAGAGAAGTAGAATGGGAACTGGATGAGAGAGCTGGAGAGTTTTTTTTTTGAGTTTGAGTTTGAGTCTCACTCTGTCACCTAGGCTGGAATGCAGTGGCACGCTCACGGCCACTGCAGCCTTGACCTGCTAGACTCAGGTAATACTTCCGCTTCAGCCTTCCAAGTAGCTGGAACTGCAGGCATGCGCCACCATGCTTGGCTAATTTTTATTTGATTTATTGTAGAGACGAGGTCTTGCCAAGTTGCCCAGGTTGGGCTCAAACCCTAGGCTCAGGCAATCTTCTTGCCCCTAACTCCCAAAGCTGGGATTATATCCGGTGAGAACTGGAGAGATTTTTATGCTGAGATAGGGAGGTTTTAGGGAGAGGAAATGTCTCTGGTAAAATATTCTTGGAAGATTTCTGTGTGGTACTTTGGTTAAAGGACTAGGCTTAGTCCTTTAAGAAACCTGTCTCTGTAGTCAGGTTTGTGAATCCTTTGTCTGTGACTATGTGCAAATCCAGACAAGTTGATGAGGTGAGGAGGTGAGGAGGTAGGGTGGAGGTGGGAGAGTCTTAGGATTAATTGGATTAGGCTTGGCACCGAGGAGTTCACCAGTAATCGCTGATTGAGTGATTACATCCATATTAATTCTTGGGCGGGCGCCAGAGGCAAAGTCATGGGAGGAGCTACACTTAGGAAATGGGGTTTCATAGACGTTCGGCTGGAAAATAGGAAGGTTGCTTGCCTCTTCCTTTCTAGAATCATTTTAGAATATCCAGAAATAGCCTGTAAATATTTGGGTAATGTGAGGCCATGTGTGCAAAACCAGCACTTAGGAAGCCCTAAGTGAATAATAATGCCTGTCTTCTCCCTTGTGCTTCCTTGAGAGCCACTGTGGACGAAACATCCTCCAAGGAGGATGATCTTGGAGGAGGCTTGTTATGCCAGGTGCGATGGCCCTGGACCCTGGATCCACAACTGATCTCACTGAAGTCATGGTCAGTCTGTCCCATCAGAGTCTTGGGAGTTGAAATTCAGGTCAAGCCTTATATCAAAAGCAAGATGGAACCTCTCTAAGTTTCTGACTTGGCAATATTTTAAAGCTGGTTCCACTCATCTCCTTTCTTTGATGGTGTAATGAGATCCCCCTCGCCCCTCCCTCCCTGACCCTTGATTCCTGAGGAGCTAGAATGAGGGCATACTGTCTCCTTTCCTTTGCATCCCCAGGACCTTCTGTGGCTAGGGGTCTGAACCAGGGTCTGGAGAGAGAATCTGAAGGTGGGGAGGTCCTGGGGGGGGGGTCTGAGTAGGGAGACTGAGCTCCTGTCCTGGAATGCTGCCAGTTTAGCAGGGACTTGGCCTTTCTCCTGGGGATTGCCTTGGGGGGTGGGGGGAAGGGAGAAAGCTATGGGCCTTAGAGAGGATCTAGTCTGAGGGAGGAAGACACAATCTCTGCTGAGAAGGCAAGTGATAAAACAATCTGACCACCACATCTGCAGCGTTGCTCTAGCAGCTAGCCTGGGATGGGGGTGTTGTAGGAGTTGGATCAGGGTAGAGCTCCTGGAGGGGTTAGAGTTTGGGATGGGGAGAGGAGAAGCTACAGAAAGGAGATGGCTTGAGTTAGTCCTGGGTGGGAGGTGGGATGTAGAGTGAGAAGAAAGCAGATTGTGTAGAGTGAATTTGGGCAGTAAGATCACAGAACTCACTCGGTGTATTGGTGCCAACATTGTGTGCTAACCTGGCACGGGAGTCCCTCCTAAGAAAGGGTGAGAGCAGGGGTGTGGAGGGTGAGGTTCCTAATTTCCAGGGTGAGGAAGTATGTAGGCTGGCAGTGGTTCCTCCAGGGTCCCCTTTCAGTACAGCAGAGCTGAGCCAGGAGCAACCCCTCAGATCCCTCATCTCTCCCTCAGCACCTCCATTCAACTCCTCCAAATCTGGTGAGTCCTTCCCAGGGCCTTCTTCTTTGCAGTCTGCCAATTAATCATTGCCAAGTGTCAGCAGATAATGAAGGTGTGTTGACGTTTTAATGACTTAGTTGATCCAGCGCACAGACACTTTGATCTTACTGTGGGGCAGTCCCTAGGCTGGCTGCTGGGATGCGGCTGTAGACAAGAGAGACTCTTTTCCTGTAGACATCCCTTGAGTTTGGTTCTCCCCAGGAGTCCTCCCTACAGAGCACATGACCCTATCTGGGGGCTCAGCAAGGTCTTTCTGACAGATACTGAAATCATAAGCCAGCCAGGTAGCACAGAGGGCAGAAGAGTGTTCTGGGCATACAGAGCAGCATGGGGGACGCCTCTGCAGGGGAAGTACACGGTTGTTATGGTGGAGCTGGAAGCAGGTCAGAGCCGATGGGGAGCTGAGGGGTGGGGGAGCCTGGAGGGCAGGGGTCAGATCACTCAGCCTCTATCTGGGGAATGCACCAGCCTCCTCAGTCTCCACCCCTCCGAGCCATCCCACCTTGTATGTGTGGTGTCCTTCATCTCAAGACTATACACAGGTTAATGCATAGGACCTCCTTGGTTTGGTCCCAACCCCTGCAAGAATTTTTTTTTTTGAGTTGGAGTCTCACTGTGTCACCCAGGCTGGAGTGTAGTGGTGTACTCATGGCCACCGCAGGCTTGACCTGCTGGGCTCAGGTGATCCTTCCTCCTCAGCCTTCCAAGTAGCTGGAACTACAGGCACACGCTACCATGCCCGGCTAGTTTTTGTGATTTATTGTAGAGATGAGATCTCATCAAGTTGCCCAGGCTGCTCTTGAACCCCCGGGGTGAAGGCAATCTTCTCACCTTGGCCTCCCAAAGTACTGGAATTACAGGTATGAGCCACTATGGCTGGCTTACCTCTATATCTAAATAATATATTTCTATTTCTATTTGATGAGTTTTTTTCGGTTTGTAAATACTAGCTAGTAGCTTCCTACAATGGAAAATGGGAATTTGGTTGTTTTTACACACACACACACCACACACACACACACACACACACACACACACACACACACTACACACATACACACACACACACACACACACACACACACGTGCGTGTGCACATAGTTCTCCTCTCCCCATAGTTTTTCCAGGATAGTTATGTTATTACTATATTATTTTTTTGGTTAGGACAGAATCAGGGTATACAGTATTAGGAGTATATGACTACTATTCACAGGTAAACGATGTAATATGCTTTGAGTATATTTTCCTTATTGTGCAACTTTTCATTTTCTCAGCATTTAAGAACTGAGTTATTTTTTTCATGTGTTTAGTTTTCACTTTTCCTATTATTAACCCTCCCAAAACTAACTACCACGTCATATTCCCTCTCAACCCAGCTAAATACATGAGATGATTTGTAACCTTCTTTTTTTTGAGTTGAAGTCTTACTCTGTCACCCTGGCTGGACTATGGTGGAGTGGCATGCTTACAGCCATTGCAGCCCCGACCTGCTGGGATCAGGTGATCCTTCCACCTGAATGTTCCAAGTAGCTGGAACTACAGGCACATGCCACCATGCCTGGCTAATTTTTTTGATTCACTGTAGAGATGAGGTCTTGCCATGTTACCCAGGCTAATCTTGAACCCCTGGGCTCAGGTAATCCTTTCACCTCCGCCTCCCAAAGTTCTGGGATTACAGGTGTGAGCCACCGTGCCTGGCTTGTAACCTTTTTATGAGTTGGAGGCATTGCTCCTGGAGCGCCCATAATCTTACTCCAGTCTGGACTGATTTCTCTCTAGATCTGCCACAAGATCAGCCTCCTTTGTCATAGTGACACGTCCATCCTAAGATTTCCTTTTACCTTTCTTTTGTGTGGTGTCATCTGTTTCCTGGATCTTATGCCTTTCTCTTTCTTTAAACTCTTATGTTGGAAGAGCTCATCCTGCAGTAATTTTGTAGGAAAGGATTTCTAGGAGGTAACATTAAGACACTGAATGCCTGGAAATATTTTTCTACTCTTATAAATGATTTATGACTTGTCTGGGTGCTGTCTTATCCAGCTAGAAAGAATCTGTTTCTTCTTTCAGTGTTGTAAATTTTCATAATGATATGCCGTTTTGAGAATCTTTTAAAAATCCATAGTACTAGACAATAAAGGGATTTTAAAAATATGAAAACACATGCCTTTGGCTGGGTGTGGTGGCCATACTTGTAATCCCAGCACTTTGGGAGGCCAAGGCAGGAGGATCTCTTAAACCCAGGGGTTCCACTGTACTCTAGCCTGGGCAGCACAATGAGACCCAGACTAAAAAAAAAGAAAAAGAAAAAGAAAAAGATTTGCCTAGAAAGGAGATTCATTCATTAAATATCATTTAGTCAATATTTATTTAAAACATAGTGAGTTCCAGGAACCACTTTAGAGATTGAGGACACAAATGAACAATATAGACAGAAATCCCTACCCACGTGGTATTATGTTTTCAAGGAAATAGCTAGCAATTACTGGGCATGTACATGCATTAGGGATTGTTCTAAATGCTTTATGGTATTAACTCACTTAATCTGAGGGGAAAGGTACTATTAATCCTCCTTCTTTACAGATGATGAAACAGAGTCACAGTGAGGTTAGGTAACTTGCTCAGGATCCCACAGCTCATAAACAGGTAGCTGGGGCTGAACCTGGACATTTGGGCTCCAGAATGGAGGCTGTGAGCAGAGGCTGTCCTGACCACCATGTCATGCTGCCTTTGCAAGCTCACTCTCCTTCCCCAAAGGGAGAACAGAAGGGAGTTTCTAAAGACAAACCAGTCATAGATTCTGCCTTGAAGCGGCTTGCAGGGGAGTGAGGGCCTGTCCACCAATTGGTGCAATGGGGTGAGAAGGGCTGGGTGGAGAGGGGGAATTGCTGGGCCCATCAATTGGTTACTCAAGAGTCTCAGTTGGTTACGCAAGAGTCTCTGGGAGCCTGAGTCCATGGCTGATTACAGAGATGTGTACGTGTCCTCTTGCTATGAACAAACCCTGCTTCTCTATAGATGTGGGGGAAATGAGCACATATATTTTTTAAAAAAAGCAAAAGCAAAAGCAAATCTTGGGCAGCATTTGTGCTGAGAGAATCTGATCTTCTTGGGTAAGGGTAAGAAGTCAGTGACCAATGTTGTG
The DNA here is from genome assembly GCA_027257055.1 of Cephalopachus bancanus. Lineage (NCBI taxonomy): Eukaryota > Metazoa > Chordata > Mammalia > Primates > Tarsiidae > Cephalopachus > Cephalopachus bancanus. Next base: position 2,037,510 of record JAPVLO010000439.1, on the reverse strand, counting down.
CCAGGAGGATTTCCAGAGTGGAATTCAGGGTAGAGAGGAGCACAGCGTATTTCTTTTACTGTGTTGGCCTCTTGTTGCTTTAAGGTTTGTGTTGGATCCTTGAGCCTAGCTGATGAGTGGACTGGACTAGGACTGAGGAAGGGACTCAGACATGAGCTGGGGACTCCATGTCCCCTCTGCTGAGAATGATCCAGAAGTCGACTCACCTGAGGGTTGTACTCTGGTCTTGGGCATTCGGGAGCCTGGGCACCTCCTTCCCATTATGCAGTTGACATTCATATTTCAGTCTAGCGGTGGTTACACCCTGTGAAGCTGAGATTACAGTGCCACCACCCACTTCTGAAAACTGACGTGAGTCTAGTGATGGAGATTTGGGATTTTAAATCACAGAATTTCACTCAGCCTCTCCTCCAAACAAACCTGAATATGTTGACACCATAATACCCCCTCCCCACCCATTTATATAGCACTTTCTACCATTCCAAATGATTTCACATTCATTATCTCTGTGAAGTGGTAATTCCTTTCTTCTTTGACAGAAGACAAAGACTTCTCCTACAACGAAAACATGGGTTTGCCTGGGGTCACACAGGGAGTTAGAAAGTTGCACTCTTGGCTCCTGGGCCATTGTGTTAGCCAAGTTCCATCACTGTATGCCTGACTGGCCTTTACTGTATGCCACACACATGCTCTCTGTGAGCTCCTGTTATGGGTGGGAGTACCCAGTGCCTGTCCTAGCCTGTGACCTTGCCAGGGGAGGGTAGAGGGTGCTCTGTGCTCAGGCTAACGTGCAGTAACACAGTTATTGCTCACTGCAGCCTCAAACTCCTGGGCTCAAGTAATCTTCTTGCCTCAGCCTCCCGAGTACCTGGGAGTATAGGTGTGCACCAACACATCTGGCTAATTTTTAAATTTCTTTTGTAGAGTTGCGGCCTTGCTATGTTGCCCAGGCTGATCTTAAACTCCTGGCTTCAAGTGATCCTTCTGCCTTGGTCTCCCAAAGTGCTGGGATTACAGGGGCGAGCCAACATGTCAGGCTCATATAGACTTTTAAAAGTAAAATTCAAACTGGCATGTTGTTTAAGCTACTTCATCTATAAGATGAACCAAATAATGAATTGTGTAGCTATTGCCAAATACAGAAGTAATGAACTGTTTTAGATACTGAAAAGGAGTCTTCTCTCTGAAGAGATGCTGGGAATGAGGTCTGTGGCCAAACATTTCGTGTACTAGCTTGTCTTTTTAAAGGGGGCTTGTAGTTCTTTGTTCTTACTGGTTAGAACAACTGTTGTCATATGACAGCTGAGAGAATGTTGTTTGTGGCTGGTTGCGAATGTCAGTTGCTGGGATTCACTTTTGATGGTTAAAAAAAGTAAAAAATTGCTCATGGGGTTTTTCATTATAACTGTGTATAATAATCATCAACTAATCAGGATTTTTAGTTGAGTAACTTTGTGCATATTCTGTTGATCATACCAACTGTGTTTTCCTTTACTTTTAATTTTATCTTCTGTCTGCTTTTTATGAATGTCCCAAACCTCATTGTCTTTATATTTTCTGTTATCATTATAATTGTCCAGATTATTTGGCTGTTTTAATTTCTTTCTTTACCTTCATAATTTTGACCATCAGAGATTTTGGTTTCTTTTTGGTATGTTGAAGCTTCTGTCACTCTTCTTTCTTTTCCATGTATATGTTTGTTTGCATGAGGACACTTCCCATCATATTTCAATTATGATATGGATCAGTAACTAGAAAAATACAGAAAATCATTCTCAGAGGCTTATACAAGAGACACCCAATTGTATATATAGTTGTAATTATGTTATACTAAGCTATATAATTGTCTAATGAACTTACTCATGCTACATACATTAAGTTATTGGAAAATATGGGGAGGAATTTATCTTTGGAGTACTTGTTTCTTCAGTTCATTTTGCTGCATTGGTGGTAATTTTGCACCCTGTTTCATTGGGATAAGACATTTTAGATTTGCTAAATTGGTAGCCAATATGCTGGATAAATAAAACACACAGTTCCATAAAGATATATTATCTGTAGTTATTTTATTATTGCGTTGTGGCCTTCAAATACAAGAATCCTGATAAATTCTATTTTGCTTTATTCTCATAAAAAGTTCTATAGTATGTTTATAAATGTACATGCCTCATTATTGAGTATGTTGCTAACATGAGAGAGCTTCTGTTTAACTAAGTGTCAACGAGAATGATATCCTCTGCTTACAATTTTATTCAAGTGATAACCGGAAGAATTTTCACAGACTAGTTTCTGGCTCCTACAACTCAAACTTTATTGTTCCTACATTGTCGACATACTTCCAGTGTTGGGGATTATTGAATACATTGATATAATGAAATAACCTCTGGCCCTTCCTTTCATGATGCTCGTTGAATCAATACAGTGTGTATGGGAATGTTCCTGGAAGACCTTCCCAAGCTGGGCTGGCCAGTAATTAATTAACTATGCATAGAAGTGACTGCCAACATGTCAGTTTTAAAATTGCTGCATAGTAGATGGTCACATATTTAGTTGCTTAAAACAAATCTATTTTTTTTTTAACTTTAATTTTTTTTGAGTCAGAGCCTCACTCTGTCACCCAGGCTGTAGTGCAGTGGCATGCTCATGGCCACCGCAGCCTTGACCTGCTGGACTCAGGGGATCCTTTGCCTCAACCCTCCAAGTAGCTGGAACTACAGGTGTGTGTCACCACACCCAGTTAATTTTTTGATTCATTGTAGAGACGAGGTCTCACCATGTTGCTCAGGCTGGTCTCGAACCTGTGGGCTCTGATAATCCTCTCGCCTCAGCCTCCCAAAGTGCTGGGATTACAAACATGAACCACTGTACCTGGCCAACATCCATTTATTACCTCATAGTTCTGTAGGTCAGAAGTCTGGGTGAATTTGGCTGGGTTCTGTGCTTGGGGTCTCACAAGGCTGGAAACCAAGATATATTAGTCTTCTAGTGCTGCCTTAACAAAATGTCACAGACTTGGTGGCTTAAACTAACAGATTTTTATTTTCTCACAGTTCTGGAGTCTGGAAGGCCAAGATCAAGGTGTCATCAGGGTTAGTGTACAAGGAAATGGATACTCTCCTAAAACATTTAGAAGGAAAAAGGTCCTGCTTGATTTTAGCCCACTGAAAATTCTGATCTCCAGAATTGTAAGATAATAAATTTTTGTTGTTTTGAGCTACTAAGTTTGTAGTTTGCTACTGCCGCAGTAGCAGACTAATACAGGGTCATGCTGTCGTTGGTTCTGAAGTCTTATTCTCTTTCTAGTGCTGCACGCCTGCCCTCAATCTAGTCTTCCTTCAGTGTCTCGTGACTCATTCTTTCCAACCTCCTCAGCAGAGCCCCTTCTTCTTGTCCTGGGAATAACGGAGCTTGGAGCTCTTTCCTGCTGAACGCCCAGTCCTTTCATCTTAGTGAGCTGTGGAATTTCTAGTGGAACACTGTCCACTAAGGTATGATGTGAGCCACAGATGTAATTTTAAATATTCCAGTAGCCACACTGAAAAAGTGAACAGAAACAGGCAAGATCAATTTTAAGAATGTTATTTGAAGACCATGTAGACCTTAGGCTGTTCAAAGAATTACCCAAACATGGATATCAGACCAAATCATACAATTTATATCAACAATATGAATGACAAAATTAAAAAAGAAGAATTGGAGAGATCCCTATATGCCCTGTTTCCCCAGTTTGGCCATGTGGTGGATATTGTGGCCTTAAAGACCATGAAGATGAGGGGGCAGGCCTTTGTCATATTTAAGGAACTGAGCTCATCCATGAATGTTTTGAGGCAGTTACAAGATTTCCATTTTATGGTAAACTAATGCGAATTCAGTATGCAAAAACAGATTCTGATATAATATCTAAAATGTGGAGCACTTTTGCTGACAAAGGAAAGAAAAAAGAAAAGAAAAAAGCTAAAACTGTGCAACAACTGCAAACAGAAAGCCTGGTCAGGGAATGCCAAATTCAGCTAATACCAAGGAAACTGAACACCAAATCCTCAGGTCCCTGATTACCCTCCAAACTATATTTTATTCCTTAATAACTTACCAGAAGAGACTAACGCGATGATGTTATCCATGCTGTTTAATAAGTTTCCTGGTTTCAAGGAAGTACGTTTGGTAGCTGGGAGGCATGGCATTGCCTTTGTTGAATTTGAAAATGATGGATAGGCTGGTGCTGCCAGGGATGCTTCACAAGGATTTAAGATCATTCTGTCCCTTGCCAGGAATATCACTTATGCCAAGATATAACATCTGGAATAGCCGTCTTTAAAGGACTTGGTGTTATTTACAGTGTTTATTTGGATAACATTCGGTCAGGTCATTTTAATAGTTGGAGGTAGAGGGGAATGAAAGTGAAATTTTTGTGAAGGACTTAAATTATCTAACATTTCTTTAACCTTAGTGAACTATAAAATGCATAGTGAACTATGAAAGGCCTTAATTTTGTACAATAAGCTTTTATTTGTAAAAAAAAGAATGTTATTTAACCCACAAAATCTTACAATTTCAATACATAGTCAACATACAATTGTTAAATGAGATATTTTACATTCTTTTTTGTTTTTCTAATTTTTAAAATTCTGTCTGCTTTGTACCTCTGAATTTTGGACACTCAATTTTCAATAAAGTGAATCGTGCTCCTATCAAAACAACAATACTTATTTAATAAACTAATATTTTACATTATTTCAATTTTTAAATTAAAATGAAAAGTAATGAAAAGTTCACCTCCTTAGTTGCACTAGCCACATTTCTAGTGCTTGATAGCCATATCTGGCTAGTGGCTACTGTACACTACCCTAGAATATCAACTTTACTGGGGCCCAATCAGAGCATGATAGGAACTTTAGTTGGTCAACTATGGGGATTATAGCAGGGCAAAAGCATGTTCTTTAAAAGATGTGCCCATCCCAGGAGGTGAACCTAGGAGAGAAATCTTACCGATTTCTCATGTTTCCTTGTAATCTAAGGCTATTGATGGCGATATTTATTTATTTACTTTTATTTTTGAACTGGAATCTCACTCTGTTGCCCAGGCTGGACTGCAGGGGCATGCTCATAGCTACTGTAGCCTCAATCTCTGGACTCAGGCTATCTTTCTGCTTCAGTCTTCCAGGTAGCTGGAACTACAGGCATGCACCATCATGTCCAGCTAATTTTTATTTTGACTTAGTGTAGAGACGAAGTCTGGCCAAATTGCCAAGCTGGGCTCGAACCCCTGTGCTCAGGTAATCCTCTCGTCTAGGTCTCCCAAAGTGCTGGGATTACAGGTGCATCCAGTTTGATGGTAATATTTAAATCTCAGCTTTAAATGCTAGATCTTGATATTCAACTCTAGGAGAGCAAATTCCCTCTAGAGTCTGTGGACTGAAGGAAGATGAGCTCTGGAACCAGCTGAGGTCCTGCTCACTGTTGCCCTGTGCCCCAAAGTCCACACAGTTCTCTGGGCTTGCCCTCTAAAGTTTAGTGAAGGGGTTAAGATCTGGACCTAGGGACCATGCTGAGCTGGATTTGAATTTGGGTTTTGCATCTACCCACTGGGTGAGCAGTGCGTTTTATGCAACCATTTTAAGTCTCAGTTTCTTCATCTATATAATGGCATGATGATATTCACCTAACAGGATTTTCCTGTAGATTAAATCAAGGAACAAATGAAACCATATTACACTTACCTGGCACAGAGTATCCAGTAATTGGTAGTACTTTTTTCTTTTTTTTTGAGTTGGAGTCTCATTCTGTCGCCCAGTCAGGAGTGTAGTGGCACGCTCATGGCCACCACAGCCTCGGGAGATCCTTCGGCCTCAGCATTCCAAGTAGCTGAAACTACAGGCACACACCACCATACCCTGATAATTAAAAAAAAATTTATTGTGTAGACGAGTCTCACCAGGTTGCCCAGGCTGGTCTCGAACCCCTGGACTCAGGCAATCCTCTCACCTCGGCCTCCCAAAGTGCTGGGATTACAGGCTTAAGTCACTAAACCCGATCTGGTAGTTCGTAATGGTTATTATTTTGGAATGGCTGGAAAGGTGAACTAGGAGAAACCATGTTTCCTTCCCCAGATGCACAATGCTATACTCCTCCTCACTGCTCCAACCCAATATATTATATCACCTGACCACAGCCCTGGGGCTTGGGGTGGATCAGAAAACTCAGGTGGACCTAGGGGCCATGTTGGTTGTAGCTGTGCATGGGCACTGTGTCCAGGAGGATGTGCTAGGTCTTAGCTCCAGAAAAGAGCCTGTTTCTTACCAACTTGTCCGTCTTCTCAGTGACTCATCACATTCATTATAGGATCCAAGTCCGCCTATTCTGCAGGTGTAAAAATGTACTATTCCTGAAAGTCAGGGAACACTGCCTTTAACTGATTATCAACCTGCCTTAGTTCGCCAGCTCTGCTATCAACTGAACTCTGTGACTTTGGATGAGTCATTCCCTCTCTGTTCCTTGGTGTCCTTATCTGTAAAATCAGTGATTGGGCTTTACCATTCCAGCTCAGAAGCTGACACTATGAGTCTCTAGGAATTGTGAAATACTCCTAATGGGAGCTGAGGACAATGACATACCCAGGATGACCAGAGCCCAGTTGTCCCCCTTGTTCACTAACCCTCCTCTCTCCTTTATTTCGTCAGCAATCTGTGCTTGAGGCTTATTAAAATACTCCCTGGAAGTACTTGAGGGCTAAATCAACCTTCTTCATATTTCCCCTGCCCTCAGCTTTGGGGTTTCTCAGGGTTCGTTGCCCTGACCACATTCGGCCCTGCTCTAGGAGAAGAAGAGTTTGGTCCACAGGCCTGGGGGAGGGTCAAAGCCCCTCTACCCTCTAGGTCTTCACTCTCTCCACTTGACTGGGAAAGTCCCATCTTCAATTAGGACCTGGCTATCTTCTCTGATGGGGCCACCAATGCTGTGGATTTAAATCTCTGTGAGAAGAATTTTTTTCTTTTTTTTTTGTGAGTTGGAGTCTCACTCTGTTGCCCAGGCTGGAGTGCAGTAGCACACTCACGGCCACTGCAGCCTCAACCTGCTGGGCTTAGGCAATCTTTCCACCTCAGCCCTCCAAGTAGCTGGAACTACAGGCGTGTGTCACCATGGCCAGCTAATTTTTTGATTTATTGTAGAGATGAAGTCTCACCATGCTGCCCAGGCTGGTCTCGAACCCTTGGGCTCAGGCAATTCTCTCGTCTTGGCCTCCCAAAATGCTGGGATTACAGGCATGAGCCAACGCATCTGGCCTGGAAAAAATATTTAGTCTTTTATCAACTGCCCATATTCAGGTAAAAAGAGGGTGCTCCTTTAGTAGGGAGTTCTTGGTGACAAGGTGGCATTATCTTTTTATTTTGGCCCTAGAACCAGTCCAGTCTCAGTAGTAATCAGCACTAAGTGGCATAACCATGTGCACACATCTCTGTAGCAATCGACTTTCCCCAATTCAGACGAGGTTGACCAACTCATCCTGGTTTGACAAGGACTTTCTCAGTTTCTGGAAGTCTGGTGTCTAGGAATCCCAGGAAAACAAGGCCAGTTACTCATTCTAGACCCCAGCTTTTCTTAAAAAAATGAGGTCTTTGATTTGGTTGATTGAGAAGGAGCAGGTGCAGACAACACACAGCTGTGACTGATTGGAAAACCCGACCCTTTTGCTGGATCAAGAAATTGGGCATGCATTTCTTCTGATTTAGAGTCTGGATGTTACTGGGGTTACAACCTTTTCCTGAGCATCCCAGAGATATTTATTCCTTCTCACACTTACACTCATCAGCGGGGGTGGTCACTAAGTGCTGGCTTTGTTAGAGTGAGGGCTGCACATGTGTGCATGTGCATATGTGTATGTGGGAGGATGTCCAAGACTCTGAGGGCATCTGTTCAGAGTGAATGAGTCATATTCCTCAGGACTGTTGTCCCGCTGCTAAGTCTGGGAATTGGGGCAGAGAAGATGTGCAATGCTTGACTGCAGAGTCTTATAACAAATATGGTGCTCCTTTTTATTCATCATAGAATTTTCCAATAACTGGCATCTGAGGCTCCTGTACTACACATGGAAGTTCAGCCCTTCTCTGTGTATGACAAGCACCACAGCCTTTCCTCTGCATTGTCTTGATCTAGCCTAGCTCCATTTCAGCACAGCCCTCACGTGTATCCATCCTTCTTCCCTCAGATCCTTTTCAACTCTTTTTTTTGCATGAAAATTAGTCTTTATTTGGGGGGAGTATATGATTAAGAGGGCAATTCCGGCTGGGTGCACGCCTATAATTCAGCACTTTAGGAGGCCGAGGTGAGACGACTGCCTGAGCCCATGGGTTTGAGACCAGCCTGGGCAGCTTGGCGAGACCTCATCTCTACAATAAACCAAAAAAATTAGTGGGCGTGGTGGCACATGCCTGTAGTTCCAGCTACTTGGAAAGCTGAAGAGGAAGGATCACCTGAGCCCAGCAGATTAAGGCTGCGATGGCTGTGAGCATGTCAATGCACTCCAGTCTGAGTGACAGAGTGAGACTCTGACTCAAAAAATAAAAAAAGTGAAATTCCAGGATTATATCGTAAGCACATTTTCTCTTTAAAAGTAACTGCCAAGGCTGGTCATGGTGGCTCACATATGTAATCCCAGCACTTTGGGAGGCCAAGGCAGGAGAACTGATTGAGTTCAGGAGTTCAACAACAGCCTTGGCAACATAGCGATACCTTGTCCAACCCTTCTTATCATCCATCAGCCTTATTCTTCCCTTGCAGACCCACACATTGTGGCAAAAACACATAGCTTATTAGTTTTTTCTAGCAATTTTTTGATAACAAAGATGAGTAATACCCATACTGAGAAGTCTGTGATGGCATAACTGATCTATTTCCCAATAACACCCAAGAATATGGTACATTGGCTAAGTCAGGTCTATTGAAGATGATGAAGGAGAACTACCTAAAACCCACATGAGCTTTGTGAGTGGCGGTCTTGCTGGATCTGAGGCTGGCAGAAGTGGCAGGAAAGGAAGACACCTTGGGGCCTGGCATGGCTAAAAATTCAGTTCTGAGAGAAGGGCCCTGGTGGGCTGATCTGAACTTGGTATTCCCTCTATCACTAAACTCTCAAGTGAGACATCAAGCTGATCAGATAGAATGAGAAAGAGGTGGCTGCTACTATCTTGGCAAGACACACACTTTCAGTGATTCAGAGACCCGTTGCTTCAGTGAAGCCTTTAGGGGTTCAGTGGTTAGGGGTGGCCTGAGACATCCTATCCACAACAAAAGACAAGTGGCTGCATCTTGCATTCCCTAACACAAAGAAGGAAGCAGAGCATGTGGTAGGCCTTATTGGGTCCTGGAGGCAGCACCTTCCATACCTGCAAATGCCACTCTGGCCCATGCACAGAAGGCGGCCAGCTCTGCGTGGGGCCAGGAGTGGGAAAGGCTCTGCAGCAGGTCCAGACCCTAGTGCAAGCAGCCATCCAGTTGGGCCATATCGTCTGGGAGAACTTATGATGTTGGAGGGGTCAATAGTAGAAGAAAAATATAGTAAGGAGCTTGTGGCAAGTTCCAGCAGGAGAATAACAATGCAGATCCTTGGGAGTCTAGAGCAAGGCCATGCAATCCACAGCAGAAAATTATATGTATTTTTTTTTTGGAAACAGCTCCTGACATGTTATTGGACCCTGGTTTCACCATGAGGCGTCAAATAATTATGTATCTGAAACTGTTGGATCCATCAGATAGGCTCTGTTGGACCCATCAGATAGGCTCGTCCTAAAATAGAAATAGTATCTTTAGGATTCAGCCTGAGCACAACTGGAGGGCACGAGTAAGCTGCATGGGCACACAGCCCAGTGCTCCATGTCATTTGCCAGTGTTGCAATGCGCCTCTTCCCCAGCCCAAGCTTAGAGCTATATGGGGTTTCTCATATGATCAACTGAAGAAAGAGAAAAAGGCCTGAGCTTGGTTTGTGAATGACCAACTCAGTACACATGTGGGAGCCAGAAGTGAATGACAACTGCATTATAGTCACATTCAAGTGTGGCCTTGAAAGACAGTCAGAGGGACATTTCTTCCCAATGTGAGCAAGACACCTTGTCATACACTTTGTTTGGAAGGTGAGCTGGTCTGAGGTGAGAATATATACAGATTCTTGGCAATAGTCAATGACCTAGTCAGAGGACTGAAAGGAAAAGACCGAGAAGATAAGAGGCAGGGAGGTCTGGGTAGAGGCATGTGGGTGCACTGTAAGGGTGGGAACAGAGTGTGAAGATCTTTGTATTATACTTTGTTACCCACCAGAAAGAAGACGGGGAAGCACTGGACAACCAAGTGGTCCAGACAATTCGGCCAGTTGACGTTAGATAGAGTTGTCATTGGCCACCCCAGAACTGGCCCAGTGGGCACATGAATGGCGTGGCCATAGTGACAGAGATGGAGGTTACAAGTGAATCTAAGAACTTGGACTTTCCCTTATCAAGACAGTTGTAGCCACTGCTGTCTCTGAATATTCAACCTATCAGCAGCAGAGATTAATGCTGACATCTGGACATGGTACTATTTTCTGATGAGACCATCCAGCCACTTGAAGGCAAATGGACCATATGAGACCCCTTCTATCCAGTGGTTTGTTCTCTCAAATATAAATCTTCCTTTCCTGTCTGCGTAGTCTCAGCCAGCAGCATTATCAAGGGGCTTACAGAATGCCTGATCCACCAGCAAGGAATATACCCAGGGTATTCACTACACAACTTCAAAGAGAAGTAAGTGCAGGGTAGACTCAGATCACAGTGGTATCACACACACACAAAATCAGCAGGCCTTATGGGGCACTGGAACAACCTCTAAAGGCACAGCTGAAGCACCAGCTCTGCAAGGATGGGATTCTGTCTTTCACAAAGCAGTAGATGCATTCAATGTTTCCTTTCCTTTGTGAAGACTCATGGTCTTCATGGTTGGCACCATGAGTCTTGGACTCACTTAGGGAGTTTATGCTTCTTATCTACACAGCTCTGTGTTTTGCAAAGTTGAATGTCCTAGTTCCCAGAAGGGACACTTTCTTGCTAAGGTACACAGCAAAAGTCCCCCTCAACTACAAGCTATAGCTGTTACTAGGACACAAATGGGGAGAACCAACAGGGCAGAAGGTGATAGGAATAATTGGTCCTGATCAGTGGGAGAGAGAGCTTCTGCTATACAGTGGATGCAGGGAGGAATATGTGCAGAACCCAGGTGATCCACTTGGCCACTTCCTGGTACTCCCTTGTCCCACTATAACAGTGAACAGACAAGTGCAGCAACTCTAGTCTGAGAACAATATGACGGTCAAGGGCTCAGCCTCCTCAGAAATGAAGGCTTTGATTATACAAACAGGAAATTCATCAAGACCTGCCAAGGTGACAGTAAAGAGTGAGGAGAATTTAAAGTGACTAGAAGAAGTAGAAGATGTACCAGTTGCATTCCTGAAACCAGCTACAATCATGGAGGCTATAATTCATTCACTTGTCTCCCTCTTCTGAGTTAAGCTTCCTGGAAAGAGGCCTATAGGAAGTATGGAGGAGCTTCTCCCTAACCCGTGTAGAAGTGTAGGTCTGTGCTGGGCAAGGAGTGAACTGTGGAGGTCCTAAAAATGTGCCTGTTGCAGGGTTTTCCTGCTATTGACAGCATAGTTGATTGACAGCCTTAACTGCTCTCTCTTGAAATCCACCAGTATTTTTGCATTTACACCATACTTCCTGTGGGGCTTCTCTCTGTCAATCACTGAGCATTACAGGCCCACTATTGAAAGATGAGGGGCTCCCCAATGGATGACTGGCTTGGGGATTACCCACTAGCATGGCCAACCCTTTCTTGGAACCATAATGCAGTCTGAGACTCTTCCTACACAATCCTTCTTCCTTATCTTGTTTCTTTGCCGATGTCAGACTGGTATTGAAGTTTGAAGGCTTTCCCTGGCTTCTCTTGCTGTCTTCTTCCTCTCCAATGATCCCCACAGGTGTTTCTCCTCATAAATATTTTGTAAGTCTAATTCTGTCTTCTTGAAGGACCCAAATGGCTCAGGTATATAATTGCCATTATATGGACAAAAAAATGGGGTTTGAGGGGAAGAAAAAGGTCCTATATCTCGAAGTATCTCACATCTAGTTTGTTGATGAAATTCTCCCTTTAGATAATTTCTTTTAGCCTGAGGCCACTGAGAACCACCCACTCTCACTTGCCAGTATAGTTCCATTCAGCATCAGCTCTCCTATGTCTGATGTCATCTGAGTTAAGCAATTACCAAGAAAAATTGTCCACAGTCCCTGTGCCACCTCCAACTCCCATCTGCTTTGCTTCTCATGAGTGACCTCTCCATTCATAGCAGTTCCAGTTGCATCCTTTGTGCTGCTCCAGACACTTCAATCTTCATTCAAAGATAGGACTTCTCATTCCCTTCTCTGAGCTGAGATCTGTGTTATCAAGTACTTGCCTTCAGGGAAGGGGATGTTCTCAGTTTGTAAGACCTTCCTCATTTTACTTTTCTCAGCTGGCTATCTGCAGGGGCTCCAGGTCTACAGGACTGGCTCACAGGCAAGAAGGAGGGGAAAGGACACCTGGTAAGGAAGTTTCTTATGCTCTTATGTCTTTTTACTTATTTGTATTGGTGAATTAAAAGTGGTTTTAAACATTGAAAGTCAACTTATGAAAAAATGCACAAATCGTTCATGTACAGTTCAGTGAATTTTCACAAAGTGAACACACCTATGTAAGCAGCATCCAAAAAAAAATAGATCATTATCAGGACCCCAGGTCCTCCCCATCCCCTGTTTCAGTCACCACCCCCTCTCTCCTTCCAATTCTCCTTATATTGAGTCTAACACCATAGATTGGTTTTATGTTTTTGAACTTTATGCAAGTTAAATCACATGGCATGCATTTTTTGTGTCTGATTTCTTTTAAAAATATTGTTTATGAAATTAACTTATGTTGTATATAGCTGTGGAGTGTTCTTTTAAAAATTGTTTTATAGCATTCCATTGTATGACTATATCACAATGTATGTTATTCATTCTACTACTGGTAGGTAGATGTTTCCAGTTTTTAGATATTATAATGCCATTGTGAACATTTCTGTGCATGACTTCTGGTGTATATATACACACATTTTTGTGTACATTTAATTACTGGGTCATAGGATGTATGTTCAATATTAGTATATATTGCCAAACAGTATTGGAAGAGACTAATTGTATCAGTTTTACACTCCAACTAGGTGTGTAAGATGGTTCCCATTATTTCATATCCTTTATTTTCTTATTTTTAATTCTAATAATTCTGGTGAAGGTCTACTGGGATCTTACTGTAGTTTTGATTTATATTTCCATGATGATTAATAAAGTCAAGCATGTTTTCAACTGCTTCTTGACCATTTGAACATACTCATTTGTGAAGTGCTTGCTTGAGTCTTTTGTTCATTTATTTCTCTTGGGTGTCTTCCTTTTCCTTATGGATTTGTAGGAATTTCTTATATGTTTTGCATACAGAATCCTTTATATGTGTGGATGTATGTGCTTACACACACACACACACACACACACACACACACACACACACAAAGTGGGGGCCCCCAAAACTCCAGAATTTATTTTAAAAACTGTGTATTTATTCTTACAAGTTTAAACTTCAGTCACCTTTAAAATACTCTTCATTTGATGCAATACACCTATCAAGACCCTTTTTCCACTGCTCAAAACAGTTTTTGAACTCATCATTTTGATGACTTTTAGTGCTTCTGCTTTGTTTTGTTTCACCTCTTCCACATTGGCAAAATGTTTCCCTTTGAGGAAGACAAAAAAGAGTCACTTGGGGTGAGATCAGGTGAATAGGGACGGTGGGACATGGGGGTCGTGCCATTTTTGATTAACAGCTGCTGAATACTCAGAGTGGTGTGGTCAAGTGTGCTCCTAAATCACCCATCATGAAATGGGCACACTTGTTGAAAGAATGTAGAAAAAAAAAATTCACTGAAGCTGAACACAGCCTCTTACAACAATGCTAACTGGTACACTGGTGCTGATGGGTTCCTAGAACACTTATTTAGCAGGGGAAACCTGTACTACAAGGTGCCCACCCTCCAAAAAATAATTCCAGTTTTTTTCGTCACCCATATATGTATATGTATTTAAGTGTGTATGTGTATATGCATGTGTGTGTGTGTGTGTATAATATATATAATATCTTATCAGTTTGTGGCTTATGTTTCCACTCTCTTGATGAGTTCTGATAAATAGTAGTTTATACTACTGTTGTCCAATTAATCCCTTTATTGTCAATGCATACCTTTTTGTTTCTTAAAGACATTTTTGCCTACTCTAGGATCATGAAGCTATCTTTCCATGTTTTCTTCTAGAAGCTTTATTGTTCTCTCTCTTTCTCTTTCTTTCTTTCTTTCTTTTTTTTTTTTTTTGTGAGTTGGCTTCTCACTCTGTTGCCCAGACTGGAGTGCAATGGCATGCTCACAGCCACCACAGTCTCGATCTGCTGGGCTCAGGCAGTCCTTCTGCCTCAGTCTTCCAAGTAGCTGAAACTACAGGCATGTGCTACCTTGCCTGACTTATATTTTGATTTATTATAGAGATGAGGTCTTACCAAGTTGCCCTCACTGGTCTCGAACCCTTGAGCTCAGGCAATCCTCTTGCCTTGGCTTCCCAAAGTGCTGGGATTACAGGCTTGAGCCACTGCATCCGGCCTGAAACTTTATTGTTTTACTTTCACAGAACTATTATCAGTTTGAAATTAAATTTGATGTATGATGTGAGGTAGAGGTCAAGATTCATTTTTTCCATATGCATATTGAATCGAACCAGCACTATTTGTTGATAAGACCACCTCTTTTCCACTACACTGCAGTGTCTATTTCTATACCATCTATTCTGCTCCTCTGATTTACTTATCCATCTTTGCCCCAATACCACCCTATCTAAATTCCTGTAGCTATATAATATCTTGATATTTGACAGTATAAATTTTCTACCTTTGTTCTGTTTCTTCAGAGTTGTATTTCTTTGCATAGTCACTTAAATTTTGGAATTAATTTGCTCATTTTCAACAAAAAATAACTTTGAAATTTTGACTGATGTTATAGTCAATCTATAGATCAGTTTGGAGAGAATTGGAATCTTTACAATATAGAGCCTTCTAATCATGGGTATGGTGTATTTCTCCATTTATCTCATTTATTTAGGTCCTCTTTAACTTCTCTTAATAAAGGTAGTAGTTTTCAGTATAGTGGTCTTGCACATATTTTGTTAGATTTGTTCCTATATGTTTTCTTTTCTGGGATGATATGTTAAAACCATATTTAAAATATGTAAACATAGATAATTTTAAATTAGATTTTTCTATTTTTTGGCTTATATTGATTGAACATATCAATCCATCCTTAATTGAAGGATTTTTGTGCAATGTATAGAAATTGCAAATATAATTGCTGTATATTAATCTTGTATCCAGTGATCATGTTAAATTTAGTTAGTCTAATATTTTACCAACAGTGTTTTAAAAGATTTTTTATATAAGCAATCAGATCATCTGAAAATGCCAGTTTTATTTTTTCAGATTTTTATACTTTATTTTTCTTGTCTTATTTCACTTCAAGTCCTCTCCCATTTCCTGGTATAAAATTGAATTGAAGGGCTGAGGGCATGTATCCTTGAATTCAGGGACCCAGGACGTCAGGGTCATCACAAATGTCTCCATCCCAGGCCTCATGATTCTAATCTTGCCCTGTTAGATCGCAGACTTTGGCACAGAGTGCAACACTATGCATTTAGTCTCTTTTACTGCTCTGATTCCCTTATAATCAGGTCTTGGTCCTGATTTTTGGGCACGGCCTCTTAGGAAATAGATCTCTTAAGATTTGAAAGTCTCCTGAAATGCTACCTTAGAGGTCTTCTGGATTTATACATATACTTAAGTTAAACATAGGCTGGGCACGGTGGTCTCATCTGTAATCCTAGAACTTTGGGAGACCAAGGCAGGAGGATTGCTTGAGCCCAGGAATTCAAGACTAGCCTGGGCAGCATAACGAGATCTCATCTCTACAAAAAAAAATTAGCAGGGTGTGGTGGTGCATGCTTGTAGGTACTGGTACTGGAGAGACTGAGGCAGATGGATTGCCTGAACCCAGGAGATCAAGGCTGCTGTGAGCTGTGATTGTGCTACTACAGTCCAGCATGGGTGACAGAGTGAAACTCCCACTCAGGAAAAACAAATTAGCTTCCCCAAGCGTATTATTATTTTCTTTTATCAAAGTCCCCAATTGTGTAAAATAGGAAGACACCTTGATACTATTCTTTTTTTTTTTTTTTTTTTGAGTTGGAGTCTCACTCTGTCACCCAGACTGGAGTGCAGTGGCTGCTCCCAGCCACTGCAGCCTCGACCTGCTGGGCTCCGGTGATCCTTCCACCTCAGCCTTCCCAGTAGCTGGAATTACAAGCATGTGCTACCATGCCTGGCTGATTTTTTTTTTTTTAATTTTAGAGATGAGGTCTCGCCAGGTTGCCCAGGCGGGTCTCGAACCCGTGGACTCAGGCAATCCACTCACCTCAGCCTCCCAAAGCACGGGATTACAGGCTGAGCCACCAAGCCCGGCTGATACTATTCTTATAGAGAACAAATGTAGCAGCCACTTGATCTCCCAGTGCTTCCCTTCCACCTACTAATCTCAGTTAGTTGTAGGTAAAAACTCACTGCATGCCAGAGTTTAGTGTCACTTCACTTATCACTTGCAATGGGATCTCTATAGACCTTATGACAGATGGGAAATCAACTGCAAATCTGGTTTTGAGGCTCTACTTTCAAGGATCACTCTTGGTACCAACTGTCTTTCTTAGTCTGGGTTCCTGGGAACACAGAATCAAAAGCAAAGTATACATACCAATGCTTTATTTGGTGTATTTGTGGGATGTGTATATATGTATAATTTCAGGGAGACCAGAGAGACATGGATAAAAGTAAGGCAGGGAAGAAGGGAAAGCATCATTTGAGTCCTTTCCTCTTTCCTCTTACTGGTTTACATCTACTTTGCAGGACTTTAACTCCCCCACACTTCTGGGTTATATTAAAATAATCTCCTATCCTTGCCTTCTTGTGTCTTCCTGGGACCGCCATTAAGAAGGTCAAGCTTAATGGATCCAGCCAAGTCATACCTGGACACTGAGGCTGTTGCATCTTCTACCACAAAAGACGCAATTGAGGCTGTGTCAAAAGTCTGGAAATAGGTCAGCAGTGGTTGCTGGGTTTGGGAATGGCATGAGCCATCACCTGGGTCTTTCAGGGTGGTCTAGGCACAGGTGGGGCTGGGGGAATCTGGGTTGACACATTAATTGGATCTGGTACAATGTATAAATGGCAACACGATGAATTAAAAAACTACTAGGTAAAAGAATATAGAAATCAGAAAGAGAAAATAAAATCAATACAGAGAATAAAATGAGGCCAGGTGTGGTAGATCACACCTGTAATCTCAGCACTTTGGGAGGTCCAGGCAGGAGGATCGCTTGAGCCCAGAAGTTTGAGACCAGCCTGGGCAACATTGTGAGACCTTGTCTCTACAAATAAATAAAAATAAAAAAATTTGCTGGATGTGGTGGCATGTGCCTATAGATTCAGCTACTCTGGAGGCTGAGGTGGAGGGATCACCTGAGCCCAGGAGGTCAAGTCTGCGGTGATCCAGACTTCAACTCAAAAAACCAAAAATGAAAAACCAAAACCAAAACCAAACAAATAAACAACAATAACAACAACAACAACAACAAAAACCCACAACAAAACCCTGCAGAAAACAAAAACGGAATAATAAAATTTAGAAAAATAAAGACAAAGAGACCCACATTATGTATATTCATGGTGGGAGATGGAATGGGAGTTGGGAATGGAGAAAACCAAACAAAACAAAACAAAACTAAAAGACAGACCTTTTATGCAACAATGTTGATACATCATGTGACCTAAATGAGGGCTATTATCACTCCATTCTTTGTACCTATGATTCAAAAAATGAACTTAAGAAAATGAAAATCTAACAAAATTATTTTTGTATCTACATGAGTACTTGGCCCCTGGCCTCTCAGATCCCCTCTGCATGGGTAACCATTGTAACCAGTTTCTTGTGCATCCTTAATTGACGGACTTAAAAACCAGTCACTGGTTCTAAATAGGGATCATGAGTGATCAGATGGCAATGGAAGGGTAGGTATGGATGGAGCAGAGACCCAAGCTGGGGCCGGTGGGCTGGTGGGCTGGTCTGGTGAGAGAGACTGCCTGGGGCAGCAGCAGACAAGTATAGACACATTTCTAAGGCTGTGAGGAATTTTTTTGTTTTGTAAAATTTAAAAATTTTTATTTTTTGAGTTGGGGGTCTCACTCTGTTGTCCAGGCTGTAGTGCAGTGACATGATCAGGGCTTACCATGGTTTTTACCTGCTGTGCTCAGACGATCCTTCTGCCTCAGCCTCCTGAGTAGTTTATCCACCTGGGAAAACCAGGATGTGCCACCATGCTCAGCAAATGTTTTGATTTTTTTGTAAAGACGCAGTCTTGCTATGTTGCCCAGGCTGGTTTGGAACACCTGGCTCAAACAATCCTCCCACCTTGGCCTCCCAAAGTGCTGGGATTACAGATATGAGCCACTGCACGTAGTCTAGGAATTTTTAATATGAGACAAGTACATGAGAGCAAGGATGTAAGTCCAGAAAGCCGGCCACTTTCAGTGAGGACTCAAGGAGGAGCTGACTGGGGAATGTGAAGGGTCTCAGGAATAAACTCCATCCTGGGGCAGTAGTAGGAAGAGCTCTGAGAAGTAGGCTGCATAGGTCAGGAGCTCAGTGCTTCCTGTGGGGATCTTTAGGGACAGGGGTAGCAGGAAAAGAGTCAATTTAAATGACTCCACATGCCGTTCCTCACTGTGCCCACAGCGACTCTCCTTCTGACCCCAAGCCCCAGTTTTCCACACTGGCTCTTCTGCAACAAATCAGGATACAGCTGAGACAGACTCAGAGGACTGCTTTGCACAGAGGAAGGAGGAAGGATATAGAAGCTCCATAATGCTTTTTGTTTGTTTGTTTGTTTGAGTTGGAGCCTCATTCTGACACCCAGGCTGGAGTGCAGTGGCATGCTCATGGCCACCACAGTCTCGATCTGCTGGGCTCAGGTGATCCTTCTGCCTCAGCCTTCTACCATGCCCAGCTAATTTTTCGATTTATTGTAGAGATGAGGTCTCTCCATGTTGCTCAGGCTCGTCTTGAACCCCTGGGCTCAGGTAATCCTCTCATCTCGGCTCCCAAAGTGCTGGGATTACAGTCATGAGCCACTGTCCAGGCTCATAATACTCTTTACTGCCCTCCTACAGGGCTGGAAGGTCATCTTGCCCAGGCTCATGTCTCCAGGTTCATAAGAGTCAGGATTCAGGTACAACCTGTGGCTGTCATGGTTCAGTGCTGAAGGCAGAAAACACTCTATGCATTTTAAGCAAAAAGGCAATTATAAAGGGAAACAAGGGCTTATAACTCTTCAGCTGGGCTAAAGGGTGGAAGTCAGGGGCCTGTCCCAGGACCCTCCCAGATGAGACCCAGATTTTGGAAACTGCTCCTATGACTGCTACCTCTGTAGCTGTCTACCCACAAATAGATACTGGACAGTGCCCCTGGGGGTCCAGCTGCTGCAGACATTCATGGGTGTGGGGCTGTCTTTTCTTTTTTTCTTCTCCTTTTTTTTTTTTTGTGGGATCTTACTTTTGCCCAGTCTGGAGTACAGTGGAACAATCACGGCTCACTGCAGCCAGGACCTCCTGGGTTCAGGTGATCCTTCCGCTTCAGCCTCCCAAGTAGCTGGGACTACAGGAGTGCTCTACCATGCCTGGCTAATTTTTTGATTTTTGGTAGAAACAAGATCTTATTATGGGTCTTGTTATACATTGTGTTTTAAAACAATTTAAAACTTTTTTTCCTTTTTAAATGTTGTAACTTGCTGTTCCTTTTCAATGTTGCAATTGTTTGCCCCTTTCTCTGGGGAACCATAAAGAACATGGTGCAAATTCCAGAATATTATCTGAAAATGTTGGCATACCAGGAGACTTTACCTTATATCAGTGGTTGTGTATCAGAACATGTGAACGTAGACCTTGAGTCATGCTGAAACTGTATGTAGTCTTCTTAAACTGTACTTACAGGGTGGGTGAAGGGCTATGTATTTTGGGTGTAAATACTGAAATAAGTTTGTGTTGCTTTGAATGGGTTGTGGTATCAATATCAGCCCACTCCCTGAAGCCTAGCTACAAATAATTAAACTCTCTTTTTTCCCAGTTTCTGCTTCTCATTTTTAATTGAATGCGAGAGAAAGCAGCTGAAAACAAATTTGGTGACTGTGCTGGATGAGTCCCCAAAGTAAGCTCTCTGCAGTTGCTACAGCTTACTTTGGGGACTCTTCAAAGAACATCCCTGTTGATCACGGCAAATGTCCTTCCACTATTAACTGGTGGGAAAATGGAGGTTGGGAGCGGACATACTGGTGGGTAAGTTAGATTAGATTGTAAGCTAGGAGTTTAACCTCTTCCTTTTTAATTTTTATTTTAAAGATGTGGGATACAATTCAGGGTTAGGTATACAATTGTTCATTGTGCAGGCACCCTCCTCTGGCAGTTTCCCTCAATTGCCACTTCCATCCCCCTTTCCCTGGCAGTTTCCCACTACTGCCAATCCCTTTATTTATTTGTTTATTTTGTTTTGGCGTCTCACTCCTTTGCCCAGGCTGGAGTGCAGTGGCATGCACGCTCATGGCCACCCCAGTGTCAGCCTTCTGGGCTCCTGTGATCCTTCCACCTCAGCCTTCTGAGTAGCCAGAACTACAGACGCACACTACCATGCCTGGATATTTTTTATTGTAGAGACAAGGTCTCGCCAAGTTGCCCAGGCTTGTCTAGAACTTGTGGGCTCAGGCAATACACTCGCCTTGGCCTCCCAAAGTGCTGGGATTACAGGCTGAGCCACTGAATCCGGCCCCAATCCCTTTCTTATAGTATTATGATAATTGTTCCAGGTCTGCTTATGAATGAGAACATATGGTACTCTGTTCTTTGTTTCTGTGATAGATTACTGATAATGATAGACTCTAAATCCATCCAAGTTGTTGCAAAGTCCATAGTCTATCCTTTATGGCTGCATTGTCTATATGAACCACATTTTAAAAAATCCAGTCCAGTTTCAAAGGGCAGCATGGTTGTGTCCATGTTTTTGCTATTGTGAATAGAGCTGCAACAAACCTATGTGTGCAGGTATCTTTTTTATAGAATTATTTGAGTTCCTCTGGGTATATTCCCAATAGGGTAATTGCTGGGTCATATGGAAGGTCGATTTCTAGTTCTTTCAGAAATCGCCACACTGTCTTCCAAAGAGGTTGCTGTAGTTTGCATTCCCACCAGTAGTGTAGAAGTGTTCCTTTTACTCCAGATCCTTGCCAGCATCTGTTGTTGTTTGTTCTATTAATGATGGTCATTCTTACTGGGTGGTAAGATACTGGTGGTATCTCAATGTGGTTTTGATTTGCATTTCTCTGATGATTAGTGAGGTTGAGCACATTTTCATGTGTCGGTTGGCTGCCTGTATATCTTCTTTTGAGAAGTGTCTATTCATGTCTTAGGCCACTTTTTAATGGGGATGTTTGTTTTTTTCTTTTTGGTGCATTTGAGCTTCCTATAGATCCTAGATGTTAGGCCTTTGTCAGATATATAGTCGGCAAATATTTTTACCCACTCTGTGAATTGTCTCCCCGCTCTCTTGATGGTTTCTTTGGCTTTAAAGAGGCCTGTCAGTTTGATGAAGTCCCACTTGTCTATGTGATTTCTTACGGTATGGGCACTTAGGGTTTTGATAAGTAATTGGTTGCCAGTTCCAATTTCTTTCTTTTTTTTTTTGAGTTGGAGTCCCACTCTGTCACCCAGACTGGAGTGCAGTGGCTGCTCCCGCCACCGCAGCCTCGGCCTGCTCGGCTCTGGCGATCCTTCCGCCTCAGCCTTCCGAGTAGCCGGAATTACAGGCATGCGCCATCACGCCTGGCTGATTTTTTAAAATTTATTTATTGTAGAGATGAGGTCTCGCTGCCCAGGCGGGTCTCAAACCTGCGGGCTCAGGCAATTCACTCACCTCAGCCTCCCAAAGGCACGGGATTACAGGCTGAGCCACCGAGCCCGGCAGTTCCAATTTCAATAAGGGTGTCTCCAGCATTTTCTAAGATTCTTATAGTTTGAAGTTTTACATTTAGGTCTTTGATCAATTTAGAGTTAATTTTTGTGTTTGGTGATAGGGGTCCTGTTTCAATCTTTTGCATGCGATCAGCCAGTTTTCCCAGCACCATTTACAGAATAGGTTCTCCTCTCCCCAGTGGTTGTTGTTGGAGGTTTTGTCAAAGATGAGTTGGTTGAGAAATTGAGGCTTTGCTTCTAGAATCTCTATCCTGTTCCATTGGTCTCTATGCCTGTTGTTGTACCAATACCAGGCTGTTTTGATTACTGTAGTTACAGTAAAGTTTGATGTCTGGAAGTATGATACCTTCTGCTTTGTTTCTTTTGCTAAGAATTGTTTTGGCTATTCGTGGTCGTTTATGTTTCCATATGAATTTCTGTATTGTCATTTCCAGGTCTGAGAATAATGATGTTGGTAACTTAATGGGTATTGCGTTGAATCTGTAGATTGTCTTTGGTAGGATGGACATCTTAACAATGTTGATTCTTCCTATCCATGAGCATGGAATATTTTTACATTTGTGTCATCTTTGATTTCTTTGAGCAGTGTTTTGTAGTTCTCATTGTAAAGGTCTTTCACTTTTCTGGTTAGGAAGATGCTGAGGTATTTCATTTTTAGTGTGGTTATTGTGAATGGGATTGTGCTTTTTATTTGGTTATCTGCCTGCTTGTTGTTGATGTATAAGAATGTAACTGTCTTTTGCACTTTTATTTTGTACCCCGAGACTTTGCCAAAGTCCTTTATCAGTGTAATCAGGCTTTTGCCAGATTCTTTTGGTTTTTCTAGGTATAGGATCATATTGTCAGCAAAGAGGGATAACTTGACTTCCTCTTTGCCTATTTGGATACCTATGATTTCCTTCTCTTGTCTAATTACCCAAGCTAGGACTTCCAACATAATGTTGAACTAGAGGGGTGAGAGTGGGCAACCTTGTCTTGTTCTGGTTTTCAAGGAGAAATGTTTTCAGTTTCTGTCCATTTAGCAATATGTTAACTGTGGGTTTTTCATAGATGACACTTACTATTTTGAAGTATGTTCCTTCTATACCTGATGTTCAAGGGTTTTTTATCAAGAAGGGATGCTGGATTTTATCAAATGCTTTTTCTGCATCGAATGACAGAATCATGTGGTTCTTGTTTTTACATCTGTAGATGTATTTAATTACATTTATGGTTTTGCGAATGTTGAATCAGTCCTACATCCTGAGAATGAAGCCTACTTGGTCATGGTGGATGATTTTTGAGATGTGTTTTTGGATCCGATTTGCCAGATTCTTGTTGAGTATTTTTGCATCTATGTTCATAAGGGATATTAGCCTGCAGTTCTCTTTTTTTGTTTGATCTTTACCTGGTTTGGGTATCAGTGTGATGTTAGCGTTGTAAAATGATTTGGGGAGGATTCTATCTTTCTCAATAGCTGGAAATACTTTCAGTAGGGTTGGTATCAGTTCCTCCTTGTATGTTTTGTAGAATTCTGCTAGAAAGCCATCTGGTTCGGGGCTTTTTTTAAAAGGTAGTTTTCTTATGACAGAGTCAACTTCCTGGGTTGTTATTGGTCTATTTAGTTTCTCAGTGTCTTTTGTTTCAATCTGGGGAGGTTGTGTGATGTCAGAAAGTCCTCCATTTCATTTAGGTTATCAAGTTTGTTTCCATATAGGTGTATATAGTAATCTCTGATAGTCTTTTGAATTTCTTTGGGGTCAGTTTTGAGTTGATTTTTTTGTATTTCTGATTTTGTTTATTTGACTTTTTCTTGCCATTCTGGCTAGGGGGTCCATCAATCTTGTTAATTCTTTCAAAGAACCAGCTTTTTGTTTTGTTGATGTTTTCTATGATATTTTTGTCTTCTATGTCCTGTATTTGGGCTCTTATTTTGATGATTTGAATTCTTCTGCTAAAGTTGGAGTTTTGGTCATCTTCTCTTTCTAGCTCCCTTAGGTGATTTTTTAGGCTCTCAACTTGTGATCTTTCCATTTTCATGACGTGTGCTCATAGAGATATAAATTCCCCTCTTAAAACTGATCTCATGGCATCCCAGAGGTTTTGGTAAGATGTTTCTTCATTTTCATTTGTTTCCAGGAATCTTTTAATTTCTGTTTTGATTTCAGTGTTGACTCAGTAGTTGCTACCATCATGCTGTTTAGCATCCATGTCTTTGTGGGCTTTGGGGAAATTTTGATGGTGTTGATATTTATTTTTATTCTACTGTGGTCTGAGAAGGTGCATGGCAATATTTCAACCTTATGGAATTTGTTTATGCTTGATTTATGGCCAAGAATGTGATCAATCCTGGAGTACATTCCATGTGGCGATGAGTAGAATGTATGTTCTGTGGTTTTTGGGTGGAATAATCTGTAGGCATCTGTTAAGTCCATTTGTTTGAGTGTCAAATTTAGGTTCTGGATCTCCTTGTTGATTTTTTTGCCTCGATGATCTATCTAGGGATGGTAGTGGGATATTCAAGTCCCCTGCTATAATAGTGTTAGAGTCAACATCTTTTTTAAGTTTTCTTAGTAGTTGCTTTATAAATGCTAGTGCTCCTGTGTTGGTGCATATATATTTAGGATGGATATTTCTTGTTGATGGATTTAAACTTTTATCATTATGTAGTGTCCTTTTGTATCTTTTAAACTTTTTGATAGCATAAAGGTTGCTTTGTTTGATATCAAAATCTCAACTCCTGCCTTCTTTTGTTATCCATTTTCCTGGGAACTCGTTTTCCATCCTTTAATTTTGAATCTGTGTGCATCCCTTGTGGTGAGATGAGTTTCCTGGATGCAGCAAATAATTGAACCATGGTTTCTTGGCCAGTTTGCCATGCTCTGTCTTTTCAGTGGTGCATTTAGTCCATTCACATTCAGGCTGGTTATTGAAATGTGATCGTTTATCCCTGTCATGAGGTTCTTATACAATTTTTCCTTTGTTTGTTTTCTTTTGGCTTTGGAGTTGATGTATGTGTGTGTTTTCAAGTTTCTTATTGCACTATATTCTCTGTTGATTCTATGCTCTGCTGTTCTCTTGGCAAGTGTGTGGTTATTCTTTTTTTTCTTTCTTCTGTGCTTAATACCTTCTTAAGTGTCTCCTGTAGAGCTGGTCTGGAAACTGCATACTGTCTTAGGGATTGGATGTCTGGGAAAGATTTTAATTCTCCATCACTGATGAAGCTGAGCTTGACTGGGTAAGAAATTCTTGGTTGAAATTATTTATCTTTGAGGACTTTGAATATTGAACTCCAGTCTCTTCTTGCTTGTAGTATTTCAGCTGATAGGTCTGCTGCTATTCCGATTGGTTTTCCCTGGTAGGTAGTCTTACCTTTCTCTCTTGTTGCCTTTAGGATTTTTTTGTGCCTATTACAATGTGTTTAGGGGTTGATCTTTTCATTTGATGTTTTGTGGGGGTTCTCTGTACCTCTTGTGCTTGGCTGGTCATATCTCTGATGAGATAGGGAAAGTTTTCTTGGATTACCTCCTGGAAAACTCGCTCCAAGTTATTCTCCATTTCCCTTTCTTCTTCTGGAATATCAATCAGGCATAGGTTCAGCCTTTTGATACAATCACACATCTCTTGTAGGCTGTTCTTTCTTTCTGAGTTTTCTTTCTATGTGTTTTACAGATTGAGTTAATTCTATGTTTTGGTCTTCAAGTTCTGAGATTTTTTTCTTTGGCTAGATTAATTCTGCTTTCCATGCTTGTCATCTTGTTATTTATTTCCTGGATGAAATTTTTTATTGCCAAAATCTCTGTTACAAGTTCTTTCAGTGTTGCATCTTGTCTTTCTTGAGTCTTATTCACTCTTTCCATCCGTTCCCTAATCCCTGTTGTATTCTGGGGCCAGTCATTGCTGACTTCCATTGTCTGTGCTCCTCGGTCTGATTTTTCAGGGGTTTTCTCTTTGTTACACTTGAAATTACCTGTGGTCCTCCTTTGGTTTTTCCTCATTTGTGACAGATCTCTTGCTTTTCTCTTTAGTTCTGTTATTCAGTTTAGTGAGAGAGGCTTTCCCTTCTGGTGTTTGTTCAGTCCTCTACTCTTCCCTGATCCAGGCTCTGGATTTGTTCTGTTTTGAAACAGGATTGTGGGTGGAAAGCTTTGCTGTCTCTTATAGTTTTGAAAGTTGAATAAGGTAGGGGATGGGGAGCTAGGATTCAGAAATGACTTGCAAATTACAATGTTCATTGATTGTGGTATGTGTTCCCTGAGACCCATTCCTCACCACCACTCTATATTAGGATGCAATGGGTACATGTGTGTAGCCCCTGAGTCCAAGATACAGTCACAGCAATGAGGAGCACAGACAGAAATGGAATGAAATAAGATGGATAAGAATTTAAAGAAAATTAGCTGGGCTTGGTGGTTCAGCCTGTAATCCCGCGCCTTTGGGAGGCTGAGGTGAGTGGATTGCCTGAGCCCACAGGTTCGAGACCCGCCTGGGCAGCGAGACCTCACCTCTACAATAAATCAAAAAAATCAGCCGGGCGTGGTAGCGCATGACTATAGTTCCGGCTACTTGGAAGGTGGAGGGGAAGGATTGCTGGAGCCCAGCAGGTTGAGGCTGCGGTGACCGGGAGCAGCCACTGCACTCCAGTCTGGGTGACAGAGTGAGACTCCAACTCAAAACAAAACAAAACAAAACAAAACGAAACAAACACAGAACAATGAAAGCAAAAACCCAAGTAAAAAACAATTGAACACACACACATGCACATATATACACTCCCCCCAAAACAAACTGGAATAACAACAAAGTGAAACAAAACAAACAACATCAACAAAAAAACAGGAAAACTAAACACACACACATGTGCCTAACACAAAATGAATGGAGAAGAAAAAGAGAAAGACTGGCAAAACAAAACAAAGAAAAAAAAACCAAAGGAATTCAGATTGACCCCTCACACATATATTGACACACACCTTAAACTAATAAATAAATAAATAAATAAATAAGAGAAGAATAAAAGAGCAAAAACAAACCTACAACCAAACAAAAACTGAACGATGAACACTCAATCATTCACATACACACATACATGGAAAACAAAAACAATAGAAGAAAGAAAAAGAAAGTAAGTAGAACAAAGGTGGGGGATGCAGATCAAACCCTCACATACACATTCATGCAAAAAGGAATAATATTAAAAAAAAAGATGAACTAGCCGGGCTCGGTGGCTCAGCCTATAATCCCGTGCCTTTGGGAGGCTGAGGTGAGTGGATTGCCTGAGCCCCGGGTTCGAGACCCGCCTGGGCAGTGAGACCTCATCTCTACAATAAATCAAAAAATCAACCGAGTGTGGTAGCGCGCGCCTGTAATTCCGGCTACTTGGAAGGCTGAGGGGGAAGGATCGCCGGAGCCCAGCAGGTGGAGGCTGCGGTGGCCGGGAGCGGCCTCTGTACTCCAGTCTGGGTGACAGAGTTAGACTCCAACTCAAAAAAAAAAATAAAAATAATAAAAAATAGATGAACTAACAAACAAACAAACAGACAAAAAAAGAATTAAAAAAATTAAAATTAAAAAAAGAAAAAAACATCCCTGCCCTCTTGTGGCAGACTCTGTAATTGTTTCTCTTGTCAGCTCTGCTATCTCCTGTAGAACTTCCACTTCTTTCACTCTCTCCCCAGTATCTGGAGCAGGGAAGGAGGAGGGGCAGTGGGGGTGGGTGGGGCTGCAGTCCTCCCCTCCCACTCAGCCCCAGACTCACGGCTGATCTCTTTGGAGGTCTTCCTCATCCTTTTCTGATCACACCCTTTGTTCCAAGGCTGGATCAGGGTAGGGGGTGGGGCACTTGAGACTCCACACTTGTCAGGTCCCTCTGAAGTTTGTACTTTCAAGATAGTCCCTCTGGGTCACAATCAGCCCCTATGGTTGATCCACCAGTCACAGAGATCGGGTCTGTTGCTCCATTTAACCCCTTCTTGTTTGGGCTTATATATTTTTTTATTTATTTATTTATTTTTATTTATTTTTTGAATTGGAGTCTCACTCTGTTGCCCAGACTGGAGTGCAGTGGCATGCTCCTGGCTACCACAGCCTTGACCTGCTGGGCTCCAGCAATCCTTCTGCCTCAGCCTTCCAAGTAACTGGAACTATAGGCACGTGCTACCATGCCCTGCTAATTTTTGATGTATTGTAGAAACAAGGTCTTGCCAAGTTGCCCAGGCTGGTCTCGAACCCATGGACTCAGTTGTTTGAGCTTTTAATAACCATTTGCAGGCTCTGGGGAAGGTAGTTGTAACTCATTTGCACTTTTGGGACATCCTTTGGTTTTGTTGTTTGTGCTTGTTTATTTTGACTTTGTCTTTTTTTCTATATGAAAAGCAACACATTTATTCCATTTATCAGTCTCTTGGGATGGATGACTGTTTGGTTGGAAGCAATTGGGCAACCCAGCTGATTTTATATTTGAGAGAAGACATGCCAGGTTTTCTAAGACCCCAGCTGGTTAGATATTAACTTGTTTTTGTGTGTACATTTTAAAATGATGGGCAAATTACAGCAAGAAAAATTCAAAGCTCAAATAGTTAACTTACAAACATAGAATGAAGCAGTCTTTTAAGTCTATCTATTTCTCTCCTTTCTTTTCTGCTTGCTTTGAATCTGCTATTATTAAGCTGCTGGTGTTGAGATAAAACTGCTTCAAAGTTACTTGGAGAGTTTATTTTCCTTATACAGTTCAGCCAGTTCGAACTAAAATGTAAACATCAAAAACTAGTTTAAAATTGAAGAATAAAAATAGGTAAAATAAGTTTTAAAAGTTAAACTGCCATGGAAACTGCTTTGCCCCAATTTTGGTCCACAGCCTTTTTTTTTTTTTTGAGTTGGAGTCTCACTCTGTCACCCAAACTGGAGTGCAGTGGCACGCTCCTGGCCACCATGGCCTCGGCTTGCTGGGCTCTGGCGATCCTTCTGCCTCAGCCTTCCAAGTAGCTGGAACTATAGGCACGTGCTACCATGCCTGGCTAATTTTTGATTTACTGTAGAGACGAGGTCTCGCCAAGTTGCTCAGGTGGTTCCCAAATCTGTAGGCTCAGGCAATCCACTTGCCTCAGTCTCCCAGAGTGCTGGGATTATAGGCTGATCCACTGACCCCGGCATGGTCCACAGCCTTTATTGGATTACATATCAGAGCAAATAAAGTTTGGCCATGAAAAGAGGTAACAATTTTGTCAGAAATATAATTTGGATTTGGGTATCTTTGGTAAAAAGATGAGTTTATATTGCTATTTCCTGGCTAGAATTCAGAAGTAAAGTTATTGGATCTTTGTTTATGTGTATGTATGTATGTTTAAATGTGTTTACATATATATATGCTATGTGTTGTGTTTAATATACTAATAAATTGACTTATAAATAATACAGCACTCATAAATTAAGTTAAAATACTTTCAAATTCCTGTAACTGAAGTAAATATTTAATAAAAATAATGTTAAAATTAGTGATAAAATACAAATGTCTTTAAAATTGTCAGCATACATTTTTGTCTGACTCTACTAAGTAGATAAATTTTATATCTGCCTCTGCTAGATATTTTAAGTTGTCAGGGTTTTGCATGAGGGTTATAAGACTATAAACCTAGCCAAAATCAGAATGATCTTTATTTGTATTTTTTTTTGACAAGTAAGACTAATTTAAGCTTGCTGGTTCAATGAAACCAACTGAATCTTCTGATTTATTAGTGAAATGCCCATATATTTAACTTCAAGGTTCTTACTTAAGTGGTCCTGATGTTCACAGACTTTGAAAATAATTAACAAAAGAAATAACTTAAATAATAACTAGCTTTGTCTGATGTCTCCATTTTCATAATTTAAATAAACAGATAAAGACAAAAGAATTGAGTAGATATAGGTAAGATAAATGTAAGTAAATTTTTTATGTGATTTTTTATCATAAAATTGTTTTGGAAGCTCATTAAATGTCTGGGTCTCTTTCAGTTAAGAATTAATTATATTATGGGGAAACATGCTTCTAAGAATTATTTAAGGGGTCTCATTTATAAATGTGATATTTAACAGACAGTTCAGAATTTCTTACTTCTTAGGTTTTCACTAAAACTTAAAGTTATTTAATGTAATCTGGAGGTTACTAAAGGCTATCTAGGAAAAAAGGTAAAAAGAAACCAGTAAGTAGGGGAGAAAGAGATGTAAAGAAAGCTATGGGTATGAAAATGTATTTTTGGTAAGAAAGATTATAAAGAAAAGAGAATAATTTTATATGTGACAGGATTTTGCATGGTACATTTTTGTTCTGAAGTAAAATGACTGGTTTTTTTAGGAAAGAGGGAGTCATAGGGCAAAACAGAAAGTCCAGGCATGTTGTAAATGGTCTGTGTAAGTCATAATAATGTTCATTAAGTAGAATTTATGAAAGAGATTGTGTATGAAAATTATTTATGAAAGTCTTTCTACATTTTGTTTACCTGTGTTAAAACAAGTTTTTTCTTAAGGTATTAATTTGCTCTTAATACAATTACAAGGTTTGACTTTTTAATTCTATAACCTGTTTCCTTTTGAAAACTTTTTAGACTAGTATCTCAAAAGTTCAACTTTTATTATCTCTCATTGCTTTTTTTCCTTTCCTTAAGAAGACCTGAGATAATAACCCTCTCTATCAACTGTTTTTTCAGCTCCTGTAACTTTTTCTCCAGTTCTAACTGTTGTTATGGCCTGACGTTAAAATGTCTCTTGAAAGCTTTTTGATTATGTAGGAAAGCTGAGCTTTAAAAGGATTACAGTTTTTGCATCCATGTAACTTTAAGTATTGCTTTTAAAGTTTGTCACCTGGAGATTTCCAGGAAGGTGGTGGCACAGCCAGTTGGACTGCATGAGTCCCTGTGTGTGTGAGTGACTGTATTGACAGTTCTGCATGTGTTTCTGTTCCTGTGTGTAAGTGGGAGTGTGAGAGGCTGACTGAGTGGGGACTTGGGAGCAAGTGACCTGGGCCCTCCTGGTGAAGCTGCCGGTACCACAGCTGTTCTGCTTGGACCCTAGCACTTCCTGAAGTATAGAAACTGAGCACTGTTTTCTACAATCAGCAGAGCTTATCCCGGGAAGAACTGCTGGAGTAATTGCTGACCTCAACACCATAGCTGAAAGGTGCAGGAAGTGACCAGAGGGGTGGCTCCCCAAATGGCGCCAACACACCAGACAACAAAGACCCTCGGTCCGGCTTCTGTGAGCACAATTCCCTGTGCGTGCCAATTTCAAACCTCCCCGCACACGTCAATTTCAAACCTTCCCGCGTCAATTTCAAACCTTCCCAGCGTGGGTCAGTTTCAAACTTCCGCTGCCAATTTCAAACCTGCAAGCCTCCAATCAGTACCCAGCTTTGTTATGCGTCCAATAGGACCATAAAACGGCATTGGCCCACCCTACTCCCATGCAGCTCCTCCAATAGGATCATAGCACGGCCCCTTCCCGCCCCTGTTGGGCTGATAAATACAGCCCTCTCCCCGCAACTCTCTCTCGGTCTCTCTCTCTCTCTCTCTCTCTCTCTCTCTCTCTCTCTCTCTCTCTCTCTCTCTCTCTCTCTCTCTCTCTCTCTCCTCTCCCCCCTTTCCTCCCTGCAGCTCTCTCCCCACCTCTCTCCAACTTCCTGTCTCTCTCTCCACAGACCCTTTCCCTTTTTCCTTGTAACTGCCACTTTAATAAATCTCTTGGTCCTGGCCGGGTGTGGAGTCATTATTGGCGCCGAACTTCTTTCAATAGCACCAGGCTGAATGCTGGCAGCAAGGGCCACAGAGGGAGTACAGTGAGGGAGCCTGAGGCAGAGTTCTGAGAAAACAGTGGGGAGAACTTGGACTGGACTCCAGAGACTAGCCACTGGGTCCCAAGATCTGGAGACTGTGATAGCTGGAGAGGGAGCTATTGACTCCATTGGTGACAGGAACAGCAGCTGACAGAGTAACTGAGTAGGCTCTCTAATACCTGGGCAGAGAAGTGCTCCAGCATGGCTTCTGCCCAATAGCAGAACTGCATCCCGAGACCGAGTGCTATCTCTGTGTTGTGTTGGGGTTGCTCTTTGAGACCTCAGAGAACATTGCTCCCAGTGCGCAAACCCTGGTGGATAATGGCAGATACAGAACCCCAGATGATTCTGAGCCAGCTGCTGGGCAATAGATGAAGACAGCAGAACTGCCTAAGAAGGAGACTGATGAGTGCCTAACTGACTCCCCTCACCCCTAACAACAAGGGAAAGAGATTGGGAAGGCAGGGTGGAGACAGGAGACTCCATTCCCCTGCTGCGAACTGTATGCCCTGGGAACTGTGACCATGCTGGGAGAAGAAGGAAGGGGGTGAGATCTTAAGAGATACTGTGTCAAGTTATTTCAGCCTCCTTCCCTCACATGAATGTGCAATGGCTACCGATTGCAAGCAGCAGGGGGTGGCAATTCCAACATCTTAAGTTCCAACAGTGAATAGGGAACCTGCAGTAACAGTCCTGCAGTCACAGAACCCATCATAAGAGGGAGTCCCTCCCCCTCAAAGAAACATACTAAACCTGAGAATTCTTTATAAAATTTTTTTTAGGGTATTGGTTTGTTTGTTTAATTATCTCATTTGGTAGCTTTGTTTATTGGTTGGGTTTCTCTTTTCTTTCCTTCTTCTGTTTCTCTTTCTTTGTTCTTTCTGTTTCTGAAAAAATTTTTTTTCTTTTTCTATTTTTCTTTCCTCTTTGTCTCTCCTTCTTCTCCTTTCTCTTTTTTCTTTTCCCCTTTCTTATACCCAGTCTTGGACTCAGGGGCTATACAAGCATGCCCACTGTAAGGTCATATTGTGCAGAGATGAAGAGCAAGTCCCAGCTGGCCCATTCATCAGCTAGCAAACATTATGACTTGCCAATATGTTCAGAATCCTTGTAGCTCCCTTACCCCCTAGTAAGTGCTCAAAATTGTAACGACACTGAACAATGCCCCACCCCTAGTCCTACATTATAATTGAACAAACCTGGAGCCTCAGCTCAAGGAAGTACAAAAGGTAGAGCAAATATCAGAAATGACTGTTTCTCTATTTTCCACTGAGCAACAGAATTAAAGAGAAGGAAAAGAGAACTGCTACAAAATGAAGAAAAATCAATGAAAAACTGTCAGTAACCATCAGAGTTCCAGCAAAGAGTCAGTGCTAGAAAGAACAGCTACTGGGGTACAAATGATGGCTATCTCCAAGGATGACAGTACCCAGAAGGTACTTATGGAGATCAGATAATTGTTGGATAGAATGAATAAAAATTCAGAAATTGATTTAGCAAGGACTAAAACTAAATGAAGTTGCAACAGAGTTAGACAGGATCAAGAAAGTGTACTTAGAAATAACAGAAATAAAGAACGCCATCCAAGTAATAAATAACAAACTAACAAGAATGGGAAGCAGATTGATCAAGCAGAAGAAAGAATCTCAGAGCCGGAAGACCAAAATATGGAATTAACTCAATCTATTAAAAATACAGAAAAAAAACTTAGGAAGAAAGAGGAAACTCTCCAAGAGATGTGTGATTTTATACAGAAACCAAACCTACAACTGATTGGAAAACCTGAAATGGAAAGCACCTTGGAACAAACATTCCATGAAGTCATTCAAGAAAACTTCCCTCATCTGGCCAGAGAGATAACTATATAAGCACAAGAGATCCAGAGAACCCCTATAAGACATCTTATGAGAAGACCAACCCCTAGATACATAATAATTTGCCTACACAAAGTAGGTATAAAAGAAAAAATCCTAAAAGCAGCAAGGGAAAAAGCTCAGACTACTTACCAGGGGAGAACAATCAGAATTGCTGCAGATTATCTGCAGAAACACTGCAGATCAAAAGGAATTGGACCCCAAACTTTAATGTTCTCAAAGACAAACAATTTCAACCAAGAATTTTCTACTCAGCCAAGCTAAGCTTCATCAGCGACAGAAAATTAAAATTTTTCCCAAACATCCAATCCCTAAGAAAATATGCTGCTTTGACACCAGCTCTACAGGAGATGCTTAAAAAAGTATTGTGCACAGAAGAAAAAAGAAATACAAGAAAGACAATATATTTCACAAGATTACAAACAAACACATAAGCAGCAAAACACACAGCATACCCACAAAAATGAAAACACACACACATAAAAACAAAAGCTAAACAAAAACAAAACAGCCTTATAAGAGCATTATGTCATGGACAAACTCTCACATTTCAATAGTCAGCCCAAATGTAAATGGACTAAATGCATCACTGAGAAGATATAGAATGGCAAACTGGATAAAAACACATGACCCAGTAAGTTGCTGCCTCCAGGAAACTCATCTCACCACAAAGGATGCCCACAGACTGAAAATTAAAGAATGGAAAACAAATTTTCAGGCAAAAGGATCACAAAAGAAGGCAAGAGTTGTGATCTTAACATCAGACACAACAACTTTTATGCTATCAAAAAATAAAAAAGATACAAAAGGACACTGCATAATGATAAAAGGTCCTATCCATCAACAAAAAATATCCATCCTAAACACATACACACCCAACACAGGAGCACCGGCTTTTATAAACTACCAAGAAAACTAAAAAAAAATATTGACGCTAACACTATCATAGCTGGGGACTTATATACCCCACTAACAACCCTACATAGATCATTGAGGCAAAAAATATCAACAAAGAGATCTGGAACCTCAACTTGACACTTGATCAAATGGACTTAGTAGGTACCTACAGAAAACTCCACCTCAGCCACAGAATATACATTCTACTCATCACCGAATAGAACATACTCCAAGATCGACCACATCCTTGTCCGTAAATCAATCATAAACAAATCTCACAAGATTGAAATACCGCCATGCACCTTCTCAGACTACAGTGGAATAAAAATAAATATCACCACCAAGAAAGTTTCTCCCAAACCCACAAAGGCATGAACACTAAACAGCATGATGCTGAACAACTCCTGGGTCAACAGAAATCCAAACAGAAATTAAAAGCTTCCTGGAAACAATTGAAAATGAGGAAGCATCTTACCAAAACCTCTGGAATGCCATGAAATCTGTACTAAGAGGGGAATTTCTATCTCTACAAACACACACCAAGAAAATAGAAAGAGAACGAATTAACAGCCTAATAAATCACCTAAGGGAACTGGAAAGGCAAGACCACCAAAATCCTAACTTCGGCAGAAGAATCCAGCTCACCAAAGTAAAAGCTCAAATACCAGACATAGAAGATAAAAATACCATAGGAAAAAATCAACAAAACAAAAAGTTGGCTCCTTGAAAGAATTAACAAGATTGATGGACCCCTAGCCAAAATGACCAAGAAAAAGAAAAAAAGCCCAAATAAATACAATCAGAAATGCAAAAGATTAAGTCACAACTGACCCCGAAGAAATAAAAAAGATGATCAGAGATTACTATGCACATCTGTATGGAAACAAACTTGATAACCTAAATGAAATCGAGGACTTTCTAACATCACACAACCTCCCATGGTTGAAACAATAAGAAGCTGAGATCCTAAATAGATCAATAACAACCCAGGAAATTGACTGTGTCATAAGAAAACTACCTACAAAAAAAGTCCTGGACCAGACAGATTTCCAGTAGAATTCTATAAAACATACAAGGAAGAGCTGATACCAATCCTACTGAAAGTATTCCAGGCAATCAAGAAAGACAAAACTCTCCCCAAATCATTTTGTGATGTTAAAACCCAAACCTGACAATGATCCAACAAAGAAAGAGAACTATAGGCCAACATCCCTTATGAACATAGATGCAAAAATTCTCAACAAGATTCTAGCAAATTGTATTCAACAATACATCTCAAAAATCATCCACCATGACCAAGTAGACTTCCTCCCTGGATGCAGGGCTGGTTCAACATCCACAAGACCATAAATGTATTTCAATACATGAACGGTTGTAAAAACAGGAACTACATGATTATATCATCAGGTGCAGAAAAAGCTTTTGATAAAATCCAGCATCTCTTCTTGATAAAAACCCTTGAACATCTAGGTATATGCCTCAAAATAGTAAGAGTCATCTACGATATACCCACAGCCAACATATTGTTAAATGGACAGAAATTGAAAGCATTTTCCCTGAAAACCGGAACAGGACAAGGCTGCCCACTCTCACCCCTCCTGTTCAACATAGTGTTAGAAGTCCTAGCTAGAGCAATCAAACAAGAGAAGGAAATCAGGGGTATCCAAATAGGAAAAGAAGAAGTCAAGTTATCCCTCTTTGCTGACGATATTTTCCTATACCTTGAAAATCCAAGAGAGTCTGTTAAAAGCCTCCTTGCACTGATAAAGGAGATTGACAAAGTCTCAAAGTACAGAATAATGTGCAAAAGACATTTGCATTCTTATACACCAACAGCAAACAGGTAAAGAACCAAATAAAAAGTGCAATCCCATTCACAATAGCCATACACAAAAAATGAAATACTTCAGCATCTTCCTAACCAGATAAGTGAAAGACCTATACAATGAAAATTATAAAACACTGATCAACAAAATAAAAAGTGACACAAACAAATGGAAAAATATTCCATGCTCATGGACTGGAAGAATCAACATTGTTAAGATGTCCATCCTACCAAAGGCAATCTACAGATTCAATGCTATACCCATTAAATACCAACATCATTTTTCTCAGACCTGACAACAATACAGAAATTCATATGGAAACATAAACGACCATGAGTGGCCAAAACAATTTTTAGCAAAAGAAACAAAGCAGGAGGTATCTCACTTCTAAACTTTATTATAAATCTATAATAATCAAAACAACTTGGTATTGGTACAAGAACAGGCATATAGACCAATGGAACAAGATAGAGATTCTGGAAGCAAAACCTCAATTGCTCAACCAACTCATCTTTGACGAAGCCTCCAACAATAACCACTGGGAAGATGAGAACCTATTTGGTAAATGGTGCTGGGAAAACTGGCTGACCAGTGCAGAAGAATGAAACAGGACCCCTACCTGTCACCATACACAAAAATCAACTCCAAATTGAACAAAGACCTAAACGTAAAACCCCAAACTTTAAGAATTTTAAAAAATGCAGGAGGTACCCTTACAGAAATCAGAACCAATTCCTGATCAAAACCCCAAGTGCCCATGCCATAAGAGATAAGATAGGCCAAAAATCAAATTGAAAAGCTTCTGCAAAGCAAAAGAAACCATCAAGAGAGTGGGGAGACAACCCACAGAATGGGAGAAAATATTTGTCAACTGCCTATCTGACAAAGGCCTAACATCCAAGATCTACAAGGAACTCAAACATGATGTAAGGAAAAAACAAACAGCCCCATTAAAAAGTGGACAAAAGCATGAACAGACACTTCTCAAAAGAAGACATACGCCGGGCTCGGTGGCTCAGCCTGTAATCCCACGCCTTTGGGAGGCTGAGGTGAGTGGATTGCCCGAGCCCGCAGGTTCAAGACCTGCCTGGGCAACTTGGCAAGACCTCATCTCTACAATAAATCAAAAAATCATCCGGGAGTGGTAGCACATGCCTGTAATTCCGGCTACTTGGAAGGCTGAGGTGTAAGGATCGCTGGAGCCCAGCAGGTTGAGGCTGCGGTGGCCAGGAGCATGCCACTGCAATCCAGTCTGGGCAACAGAGTGAGACTCCAACTGAAACAAACAAACAAACAAAAAATGTGGTACATACACACAATGGGATATTATGCTGCCATAAAGAAGATTAAAATTATGGACTTCGCAGCAACTCGGATGGATTTAGAGTCTATAATACTCATATGTTCTCACTCATAAGCGGCCCCTGAACATTTGCCATAATACTGTAAGAAAGGGGTTGGCAATAGCCAGCAAATGTCAGGGGAGGAGGGAGACACATAATATTAATAAGGGTACCTGATCTCAAACCAGGCAAAGTGGAGACCAAAGGGAGGCCCAAACTTTACCTGTACGATGACCACTTGTATACTTAAGCCTGAATTGTACCCTACATCTTTTAAATAAATAAATAAGTTTGTCACCTTAGTTAAATAAATAACTATTGTTTTTACAGTAGTCCATGATTCTATCTTAGTGGGCTGTTCTGATCCTTTTATATCTTTTTTTTTTTTTTTTTGAGTCGGAGTCTCACTCTGTCGCCCAGACTGGAGTGCAGTGGCCGCTCCCGGCCACCGCAGCCTCGACCTGCTGGGCTCCGGCGATCCTTCCGCGTCAGCCTTCTGAGTAGCTGGAATTACAGGCATGCGCTACCACGCCCAGCTGATTTTTTGATTTATTGTAGAGATGAGGTCTCGCTGCCCAGGTGGGTCTCGAACCCGCGGGCTCAGGCAATTCACTCACCTCAGCCTCCCAAAGGCGCGGGATTACAGGCTGAGCCACCGAGCCCGGCTGATCCTTTTATATCTTTAGTAAATATTCTATTAACTAATCTTTGTGTTGTTAAGTTAGGGGGCTTGGCTCCTGGAACGGAAAAAGGCATTGTCTCTTGCTAAATCCCACCAGTCAGGGTCTCATCTTCAGGCCCAGGGGAATGTAACAATCAAAATAAACTGCTGGACCAGCACGGTGGCTCAGCCTGTAATCCCAGCACTTTGAGAAGCTGAGGCGAGAGGATTGCCTGAGCCTGCGGGTTCAAGACCAGCCTGGGCAACTTGGTGAGATCTCATCTCTACAATAAATCACAAAAATTAGCCGGACGTGGAGGCATGCGTCTGTAGTTCCAGCTGCTTGGAAGGTTGAGGCGGAAGGATCGCCTAAGTCCAGCAGGTGGAGGCTGTGGTGGCTGTGAGCGTACTGCTGCACTCCAGCCTGAGCAACAAGAGTGAGACTCCAATTCAACAAAACAAAACAAAACACAACACAACAAAACAGAAAACCAAAATAAACTGAGAGTGGTATAGCACAGGGCCAAAAATTAAAGTTATTCAGTCTCTCTAGGTCCAGGGACTATCACAGAAGAGATGGGCGTGGGAGATTGTAAGGGCTGATTTTAAGAGATAAAATTAACTCAAAGAGTCTATAAACTAAGCAGTAGTATCAGCACCACACTAATGCAAGTCCAATGCCTAAACTTGGGTAGGAATAACAGGGTTTCTTTCCCTAGAGCATTAATCTGTTCTCTAGTGAAAAGTTACAGAAGTTATATTAAGTTTGTAAAAATCTTACCTTATAGTCAAACTAATTATAATTGTATAAATTTGTTTGTAAGGTTTTATTAAAATTTGTGTTGATGTTAATACACAAATGAAATGATAAAATTTGGTTTTCGCTTTCAAACAAGGTTTTCTTATAATTTCAAAAATTAACATAGGATTTTTGTTTACCTTTTAAGCAAACTAAAAAAATTATATATAAAAAAAGAGAAAAAAATAGACTCAGCTTGCTTTTATCTGTCTATCTTTGTTCTTACTATTTAAAAAAAAGTCTCCTCTATTAAAGAGTAAAGGTTTTTGCTTAAACATTTAAAAAATATTATCATTTTGAAGTCGGGCTCGGTGGCTCAGCCTGTAATCCCCCGCCTTTGGGAGGCTGAGGTGAGTGGATTGCCTGAGCCAGTGGGTTCGAGACACGCCTGCGCAGCGAGACCTCATCTCTACAATAAATCAAAAAACCAGCTGGGCGTAGTAGCACGCGCCTGTAATTCTGGCTACTCGGAAGGCTGAGGCGGAAGGATTGCCGGAGCCCAGCAGGTCGAGGCTGCGGTGGCTGGGAGCGGCCACTGCACTCCAGTCTGGGCGACAGAGTGAGACTCCAACTCAAAAAAAAAAAATTATCATTCTGACTTAAACAAAGTGTATTTTACAATAACCTGTGATCCTAAGTTATGACATCATGCTTTTAAAACCTTAAATATTGCTGGGCATGGTGACTCACACCTATAATCCCAGCACTTTGGGAGGCCGAGGTGAGAGGATTGCCTGAGCCCACAGGTTCGAGACCAACTTGGGCAAGACCCCATCTCTACAATAAATCAAAAAAATTAGCTGATTATGATGGCACATGCCTGTGGTTCCAGCTCCTTGGAAGGCTGAGGCGGAAGGATCACCTGAGCCCAGCAGGTTGAGCCTGCGGTAGCCATGAGTGTGCTACTGCCCTCCAGCCTGGGTGACAGAGTAAGACTCCAACTCAAAAAACAAAAAGACCTTAATATTTGACAAGCTTTTCAATTTCAAAATTTAAGGTTCTAAGTTCAGTCTTTCTGGTCTCCTTAGGTTTCTTTTTAAATATTAAATTTCCTGAAGTCCAAGAGAAACATTTTCAGCTGTTTCACATGCTAAAATCATATAAGAAACAGTGTCAAGTATTAAAAAAATGCTTAACTTTCTTTAAATTATCTCCAAAAATTGTAAGATATTCTTACAATTCTGATATGTTTTAATATACGTTATCAATAATGGTAACAATTATTGTGTTGCTGTATGCTACAGAATAGCCAGGTTTTCTTGTTGGTTGTGCTTTTGAGAGTGGCTGTTTTGAGACTTTTTGTCATTTGCTATTACTGTTTTCAATTTGTGATCAACGATAGGACCTTGCTGGGTACTTCTGACTGACTCTTGCGCTGCAAAGTTAGAGGGAGTTGAGTTGAAGTCATGTGTCACAACTGTAATGAGCGCCCGACTACATTTCTGACCACACCTGAACTTCAAGCTGGCCCACTGACACCTGCCTGTGATTTATTTATTTATTTATTTTTATTTTATTTTTTGATTTTCGCTTTTTTTGTGAGTAGGAGTCTATTACCCAGGTTGGAGTGCAGTGGCACGCTCCCGGCCACCGCGACCTTGACCTGCTGGGCTGGGGAGATCCTTTTGCCTCAGCCCTCCAAGTAGCCAGAACCACAGACATGTGCCACGATGCCTGGTTGAGTTTTTGATTTATTGTAGAGATGTCTCACCAAGTTGCTCAGGCTGGTCTGAAACCTGTGGGTTCAGGCAATTCTCTCATTTTGGCCTCCCAAAGTGCTGGGATTAAAGGCCTTTGCCTGTGATTTAAAAAGGCACCTGGGTTCTGGCGGGACTCCAGAGTGATAACAGGCGTCCTCCAGGAACATTGGACCAGGCCAGTTCTCATGAACTCTCAAATAACTCTTATCTTTACACTCTCACTATGTTATCTTTATATGCATCACTATGTTATCTCTTGCGAATGCTGTGCCAGATATAGGAAAAATAAACAAACAAAACCAAGGGCCTTGATCATAAAAGCTTGTCATATAAAGCCAGTATAGGTTTTTTTCCTCCAGACTATAGCTCTAGGCCTTTAAACTTCCTCTTGCCTTTGAACAATTGACTATAAATTCAGGTCAAACCATGCCCTCCCCCATAATTTATCATCACTGATGTGGAAACATTTGTCACCAAATGAACAATTCTAGGGATACGCTCCCTAGCTCCACTGGACCTCGTCAGGTAAATGGAACAGACTACTCTAGGAAAAAGCCTTCCTAATGACGTGGGACCTCCTGCTGTTTATTTGCCTACACATGCATTCTAAGGAACGTTTGGCCCATAGGGGGAACTGAAAACTAAACTGAACCTTTTTCTCATATCCATATTCCGAACTAAAAGACTTGGGAAGTCATTACCTGATAAGGACTTGCCAGAGAGGGTTTTATTACCCTATATACTAAAGTTTGTTTTCCAACCTGATTCTGGCATAACATTGTATAACAAATTAAACACATTGAAGGGATTGGAGAATCTTTGGTGAATGGCTCCTACCCATCTGGATGTTGAAGACTACACTCCACATCAGCAGCTCAAGGACTATACTGCACTGTGCCCCAAAAAGCTATGTTTTTATATGTGGGAGGAACGGTGTTCCATGGGCCCTAAACTATCTATGGAACAAAGAGGATCAGAAACAATGCTTAGTTGCACAGATGGTCACTCCAGCATCCACCCACAATGCTTTAGAAACTGCACATTGGACCAGCACCCTAAAATTGTCCAATCAATGCTGTTAAAATTTCCCAGGAGGAATCCCAAACAACAACAGATGCGTGATGAGGATGCAGAGAAAAATGAATGCTTCTACACTGCTGGTGGGAATGCAAACTAGTGTAACTTCTTTGGAAGACAGTGTGGCAATTTCTGAAAGAACTAGAAATTGACCTTCTATGTGACCCAGAAATACCCCTATTGGGAATATACCCAGAGGAACTCAAATAATTCTACAAAAAGGATACCTGCACATACATGTTTGTTGTAGCTCTGTTCACGATAGCAAAAGCATGGAATCAACCATGCTGCCCATCGAAGCTGGGCTGGATTAAAAAAATGTGGTACGTAGACACAATGGAATATTATGCAGCCATAAAGAAGGACAAACAATGGACTTCACAGCAACTTGGATGGATTTAGAGCCTACCATACTCAGTGATCTATCACAGAAACAAAGAACAGAGCACCATATGTTTTCACTCATCAGTGGACCTTGAACAATTATCATAATACTATAAGAAAGGGATTGGCAGTAATGGGAAACTACCAGGGGAGGAAGGGGTGGGATTGGCAGCTGATGGAGAGAGGGGCACACCTCATCAACAAGGGTGCCTGCATAATGAACATTTGCATACCCAACCCTGAATTGTACCCCACATCTTTAAAAGAAAAAAAGAAAAAGAAAACAGGTATTTTATGGCTTATGCCTTGTTACCATGGTGGGGAGTTATGGCTCACTAACATGAACTAAAAAATTTATCTAAAACACTTATAATAATTGCTAATAAAACGGAAAATTCCTTAAGTAATTTGGAAATTTCTTTAAATTCTTTAACTAAGGTAGTATTTGTGTGCGTGTGTGTTAGAATCTCACTCTGTCCCCAGGCTGGAGTGCAGTGGCACACTCCGGCCACCATAGCCTTGACCTGCTGGGCTCAGGTGATCCTTCCACCTCAGCCTTCCAAGTAGCTGGAACTATAGGCACATGCCACCATGCTCGGCTAACTTTTGGTTTATTGTAGAGAGAAGGTCTCACTAAGTTGCCCAGGTTGGTCTCAAACCTGTGGGTTCAGGCAGTCCTCTCACCTCAGCCTCCCAAAGTGCTGGGATTATAGGCGTGAGCCACCATATCCAGCCACTAAGTTAGTATTAAACAATAGAATAGCTTTGGATTATGTTTTAGCCAAGCAGGGTGGAGTTTGTATAACTATTATTCCTGTTTTTCTGATATGAACACATCTGTACAAGTGAAAACCAATATTAAAAAAATCAGGTAGCAGGCCACTTGGCTACAGCAAACTTTAGACCATCAGACCCCTTTTTAAATGGAATCTTTAACAGAACTTTGGACTTGTTTTCTAACTTGTTTTCATTGATTCCCTCTGGCTTAAAAAATATCTTCTGGTATAGGTAAATTATTAATAATTATTTTGCTATGTGAAATATTGTTTATGTATTATTTAAATGCTATGTATCCCATATAATTAAAGCCCTTGAGCTTATGGCCAAAGTTGTACATGAAGCAAGAGAACAGAAAAAAAGTGACTGTTTAAATGTTCAAACAGAAAGGGTCAGTAACCTCATGATGGAAATCATGGTTACAACCGACAGTGAAGAATGTTACAGGCCAAGATTCTGAAAATGGGCTTGTTATAAATTGTGCTTTAAAACAATTTAAAACTTTTTTTTTTCCTTTAAATGTTGTAACTTTCCGTTCCTTCCCAATGTTGCAATTGTTTGCCTTTTCCTCTGGGGATCTGTAAAGAACATGTTGTAAATTCCAGAATGTTATCTGAAAATGTCAACATAACCAGGGGACTTTAAGTAATGTCTGTGGTCACGTAGTAGAACATGTTATTGGAGGTCTTAAGTCATGCTGAAACTGTATGTAGGCTTCTTAATCTTAACTTGGGCTGAGTTAAGGGTTGTGAATTTGGGGTCTAAATACTTAAATAAGTTTGTGCTGCTTTGAGTGGGTTTTAGTATCAATACCAGCCCATCCCCTTGAGCCTAGTTACAGATAATTAAACTCCCTTTTTTCTCACTTTTTCCCAGTTTTTCTGGTGACTCCCCTGGGATGACACTGCTTGCCGCTGGCTGGTTTCCCTGATGTGGAAACTGGTGCTAGACTTTCCTTCTAGTCAGGGTGAGACCTCCGTAAGACCAGGGGTATCCCTGACCCCCAAAGTCTGAAGCATCCCAGGATGATGAGGGGCCAGTTA
Source organism: Cephalopachus bancanus (assembly GCA_027257055.1). Classification (NCBI taxonomy): domain Eukaryota; kingdom Metazoa; phylum Chordata; class Mammalia; order Primates; family Tarsiidae; genus Cephalopachus; species Cephalopachus bancanus. Next base: position 1,993,102 of record JAPVLO010000439.1, on the reverse strand, counting down.
TCCAAAAAACTTGGTCTGTTCCAGGACTTCAGATTTATTTCCTGGGCTGGTGGTTGGAAGGTAAAGGTGGGGAGAATAGGGCAGACCAAGTCTGTGTTTGGTGGGGAAGTCCTGCCTCTAGATTTGAAGCTTTTCTTGTGGTCTTGCTCCCAGCCCAGGGAGTCAGCAGGCCTCGTGTTCTCACCCAACACAGCTCAGCTCCCGTCTTCACTAACCAGAACCTGCACCTTTGCTGTTCCCTTTTCTTCCCCTTGAGCCCAATCAGAATGCTCCAGAACCCAGGACTTTGTTCCACCCTCTCCTCTCTGAAGCCACTTAGGATAAAGCAGGCTCCTTCTGTTCTGCCTTAGTTGAATATTTGCTCCTCGGCCCTGTCCCTGAAAGTCTCCTCAAGTCAACCCATCATCACTGGTTTCTGATCTACGAACCCTCATCTCAGTCTATGGACTCTCATCTCAGAAAAGAAAGAAAACTGGTTATCGCCTTTCTTTCCTGCAGCTTCTCCCCACCCCTTGCTGCCTCACCAAGGTTGAGAAGTTCTTAGTCAAACGATTTCACACATACATAGGGGTCAATAATAGGATGAATAAGCTGAATGCATTGAAGATGATGAAGGGGAACTTCTCCAACTTCCTCCATGCCTGCATGAGTGGCGGGAGGTTTAGCATGTCTAGGGCAGGGAAAAGCTGTGTATGTGTATGCAGGAGGGGTCAGGGGTGCATGGACATATTCCACGAGCCCTGGCTTGTCTGGGGACTTCATTGTGAGGTGGATACACTGCTTGTGATTGACTGAGCCTGGCTGGCCCTGAGTCTGGCCCTGTCCTGAGTCTAGGGCTTGTCTGATTATCTTTCACATAGCCCTCCCCCTATCAGCCCCAAGCCTCTGAATGGAGATACAATGTGCCATTCATGAACTCAGGACTTCTGAGAGTCAGAAGTCCTGGGCTCTTGTCCTGCCACTGTTGCTTTTCAGCCCTGTGACCCTGGACAAGTCATTCACACTTTCTGATCTCAGTTTTCTCATCTGCAAAAGGAGATAACAGAACTTAATTTCTTGGGGTGTTGTTGAAATGAAATGAATTATTTGAAAAAGTAGCAGGTATATTAGAGGGTTAATGAAATGTGATTTGCGGGGTAATGGACAGGACCCCCACTCTTGCCTAAAGTGTCTCCCCTCGCCCTGGTCACTGAGAATCCCTCCATGTTTGGCTCCTTCTGGGTCAGGGGTTGCTCCTGAAGGTACCTCTCTATATTTCTTTGTAAGTAGGGCTAACAGCAAAAATTGTGAACCCTACAGATGTAGCCACCACCCTTCACATGGAAAAGGCACATTCATATCCCTGATCTCATTTGACTTCTATCTAGTGGAAGGAACCATCAGCACAAAGAGATCTGGAGACCAACGAAAACTGAATTCTGAATAAATAGAGTAGAACTAAGTTTTTTCTTTTCTTCTTCTTCTTCTTGTTTTTTTGAGTCGGTATCTCACTCTGTCACCCAGGCCAGAATGCAGTGGCATGATCACAGCTCACTGGAGCCTTGACCTCCTGGGCACAGGCAACCTTTCCCCCTTAGCATCCGGAGTAGCTAGGACTATAGACATGCACCACCATGTCTGGCTACTTTTTTGATTTTTTTTTTTTTAGAGATGGGGTCTTGCTATATTGTCCAGGCAGATCTCAAACTCCTGGGCTCAAGGGGTTCTCCTGCCTTGGCCTCCCAAAGTGTTGCAATTACAGGCATGAGCCACCACACCCAAACAGAATTAAGTTTTAATGGGCAAGAGTTTAAGTGGCAGGAGCATTGAATGATGAGGAGTTTAAGGAGGCTGGACATATTGGTCCCTTGTGGGGAATAAAGATAGTGCATCTAAAGGAAAAGAGTCTGATACCCTTTCCTGCATTCACCAGTGTGATTCCAAAATCCTTAGGTTTCCGGGACAAGCTGCCACTTGAGGCAAGGAGCCTCTAGAGGAGTGACTGGGTCTACTGCTCACTGTTTGATCCTATCGCTACACCTCAACTGAGCAGCCTCACCTTTGACTCAGCCCTAGATGCTTCTCTCCTATCTGTCTCTGCCCTTCTCATCTCCCTCTCCCAGGCCAGGACTGATCCTGATAGAATTTTCCTTGTTTGTTTCTCTCCTCACAGGACAAAAAGGGCAAAGATTACCTAGTCAATGTCTTTGAGAAAAAGGACAAGAATGAGGATCAGAAGACTGAGTTTTCTGAGTTTCTCTTCCTGCTAAGGGACATAGCCACAGACTACCACAAACAGAACCATGGTGCAGCACCCTATTTCAGGGGGAGTCAGTGATTCAGCCCAGCCCAGGACCTCCAGAGATCCCAAGAACAATAAAGTGTCTTCTACCAGACACTTTTGCTACTTTCTCCTTCCTGTATGTGTTGACAAGTGGACACGTGCTAGCTCTCACCTTTGTAGATTCTCCGCAAGGGGGCCTAGCACAGCTGATATTTATTTCAGAGAGGTCTCCTTGGTCTCATCCAGGTCTACCTCTGCTCCCCAGCCCCCTAACTGCTGGCCTTGAGGTGGACCTACCACCATCAGCACAGCTATAGTGGCTTTTCTTCTGTAGACGAGGGAGCTGGGTCCTGGCAAGTCTGTTTCCCAGGCATGTTTGTCTGTCTTTGAGTGTTGGAGGAAGGGAAGGGTGAACTTGGATGATCATCACTCACCTGGCTGTTGGGACACACAGGTGAAGACACTGCCCTGCCCTCCAGTTCTATCTCCTGCCCCCTTCCTACTATTGTTTCTTGGGGTCACAGGGGAACCTGATCTCTTTTCTAAGGTTCATCCTGGACAAGTTGGTGCCTTTACCCAGAGGGCCAGTGAGACCTTTTTCTGTGGATCGTTGTCAAAACTGGGAAGATGCAACAGGATCCTGAGCTAAGTAGATCCCTGTATCATAGCCCAGCCTCCTGATATGCCTGTGTGCCTACAAAGTGTGTGTGTGTGTATGTGTGTGTGTCCATGAGAGAGAGAGAGAGTGTGTGTCATTCTGTTCTGTTGAACCTCTTATCATCTGAGATGTGAGAACTGTGCCCCGTGAAGGCTGAGCCATGTGGACAGTTCATGATTTGAAGAGTGAGACAGTCCCACAGGAGGCAAGAGAAAGGACAGGCTGATGAATGCCAAAATGAGTTGTGTATCTACTTGTAGGTACTGGAAGGAGTCTTCTCTGAGTGGAATGCATGAAGCAACGTACCCTTTTATCTGAGTAAAGGGGAAGGAGGAAAGCAAATGAATAGTGAGAAATATTTTATTCAGGGTTATACATTGTTCTGGGCACTGAGGATATGGAAATAAACACGACACAGGGGCTGCCTACCCAGAGTGCTGGCTCTGTCTGGAGAACACCGGTTCCCTTGTGGCCTCTTCATGCAGTGAAAGGGAGGCAGCACCCTCCTCAGGCTCTAGCCTGGAGGAGCCGGAAGGCAGGGTCAGCGTTCTCCTCCACTCCCCAGTGCCACGTCCAGGCCATGCCACCTGCACCCTGTTATTGGCACTCCTCCTTGGGACTCCTGTCATCTGCCCATATCATGGGTAATGGAAATTTAATACTAAGCAAGGGAAGACAGATAGCAGAGAAAATATAGAGTATTTTTTCTATCATTTAACTTTCAGAAAGCTGGCAAAATCACAGTGTTTAGGGATGTGTACTTCAGTGGTAAAACTATAAGGCAAATAAAGAGAAAGTCTATGAACACGCAAGGAGTAGTTAACATGCAAAGAAAGAAAGAGGCAGCGATTGGAGGCGGTGCAGCCACTCTGTAATCTTTGAACTGAGTGATGGATACCAGTGTTAGAAATGATTTCTTGGGCAACCCCTTTGGGTCCTCTCCTGCTGTGGGCACTTTTCTGTCCTCTCAATAAATTCTGCTTTCTAAAAAAGAAAAAGAAAAAGAAAGGATTCCTTGAGTTGTTTGTCTTTGTTTTATGTACTTTTCTGGATGATTGATCCAGCTAATAAAAAACCCAGTAAGCACATGGACCATAATAATCGAATAAATTTTGCAGGAAAACATAGCAATGAAAATAACACATTATACTTTTTTTTTTTTAGTTGGAGTCTCACTCTGTTGCCCAGAATGGAGTGCAGTGGCATGCTCCCAGCCACTGCAGCCTCGACCTACTGGGCTCTGGTGATCCTTCCGCCTCAGCCTTCCAAGTAGCTGGAACTACAGACGCGTGCTACCACGCTCAGCTAATTTTGATTTATCGTAGAGATGAGTTCCCGCCAAGTTGCCCGAGTGGGTCTTGAATCCATGGGCTCAGGCAATCCACTCATCTCAGCCTCCCAAAGTGCTGGGATTACAGGCTGAGCCACCGAGCCCACGCCACATTATACTTTTAAAAAATGCTTCTCTGTCTCCTGCTGGAGTGCAGTCCCATGAGCTACTGAGCCTCTACAGGTGTGCACTACCACACCCAGCTAATTTTTTTGATTTATTGTAGATAAGAGGTCTTGCTAAGATGCCCAGGTTGGTCTGGAATCCCTGGACTCAAACAATCCTCTTGCCTCCACCTCCCAAAGTGCTGGGATTGCAGGCATAAGCCACCACGCCCAGTCTCATTAAACTTTTTTTAATGTAGGGGAATAAATTGAGAGTAGAGATAGGAGGAAGATAAATCAATAAGTAAAGCAAGAGGAATCTTGCAACAGATGATTGATGTTTAAATTAGGGAGTGGAGGCTTGCTCTAAACACACTACTTTGGGAGACCGACGTTGGGAGGATTGCTTGGGCCCAAGAGTTTGAGAGCAGCCTGGGCAACATAGTGAAACTTCGTCTCTACAAAAAAAAAAAAAAAAAAAAAAAAAAAAATTAGGCAGGTGTGGTGGCATGTGCCTGTAGTCCCAGGTACTTGGGAGGCTGAAGTGGAAGGATGATCTGACCCCTGCAGGATGAGGCTGTGGTGAGCAGTGATTGCGTCACTGCATTCCAACCTGGGTGACAGAGTGAGACCCCAACTAAAAAAAAAAAAAAATTTTAAGGAGTTGATGATTATGAATAACAGCCTCTGTGCCTAAGGTCAAAAATTGCACAAAAGAAAAGTTTTAAATATGAAATGTAAAAATTATCTTTAAGTATGTGGACATGATACAAAATTCAAAAGCTGCAAAGGGCTTAGGAGGAAAAGAGGTCTTTCCCTGGACCATTTGTCTCCCAGGTCCCCTGCTGAAGGTGTCATCCACTCCAAATTTCTTGTGTGTCCTTCACTGGAGCCTTCTCAGTAGGACTGAGTATGCATTAAATGAGTGAGTCACCGAAGTCTGGGGCTGGGAAAGTGTAGACAGAAATGGGAGGGATACCAAGCTGGAGTGAGGAGGATCCACGTGGGGAGGGGGCCTGTTGGGGCTCCCGTCGGGGCCGGCCACCGGGGTATCCAAGTCTGAACCAGGCTCCTCAGTTCATGGGAAGAGTTTTCTTGAGAGCAGAGGGCAGGCATAGATTCCTCTGTTAGTCTGTGGGGCTGTCCTCAGAGGCTCCCGGATGCTAATGCTGACATCCAGCATCTTGGTTCCTACACCTGGGCTGGTCTTTCTGCAGCAGGTTGGAGCACCTCAGAGCCAAGGGCAGGACTGCCAACTCCTACACAGACTACTTTCATAGAGGAAGGACATTGGGAAATTTATGGTCTTATGGAAAGTCACTGTCATGGGGATGGGCGGGATCTTTGCTCAATCTCTGCCTCTGCGCCCATTCTGTGGGGGGGGTCATTCCACCACTGAATGTAGACAGCAGGGTCCTGGGTGGGTTGGGCATCCCTGGGCAGTTGTGTGAGGTTCAAGACTCAGGGGTCTGGCCCCATGTTTTCCCCCATCAGCTGGGGGCTTTGCTCAGCCCACTACCCTCTCTGGCATTCCCCCATAGTCACCGTGGGTCAGACACCAGATCCCCCACCTCCAGGGCTTCTCCTCTGAAGCCCTGACCTGAAGATGACAATGGTGTGGACCTGCCTCCCTCCCTTGACTTTGAGTTCCCAGAGGGTAGGTCTTAATGTCACCCAAGAGGCTTAACAGAGGGAGTAGCAGTAGGAATTTAAATCGGACTTTTCCGGGATCATTTCCTGACTTTGCTGTTTACTAGCTGAGCAAACATCCAAAGTTTACTTAATCTTAGCATTTTAATTTTCTCTTTCCTAAATTGAGAATAAAAGCACCTGCCTCATAGGGTTGTGTAGACTAAAGGGAAATGTAGATACAACAGGTATCTTGATTCTGGGCAGATCAAAACACTCAGTGGAAGGGGATGGAAGTTAGAATTGGCTGTCAGAGCAAGTTGGTAAAAGGACTGAGTGTGTGAACAGGGGCTATCCTCCTTCTAGAGTTTGAAACTCCATCATTTTTGTGTCCTTGTCCCGGTGTTTTCCCCTCTCCATTCCTTACCCTATTCTTATACAACCACTGGCTGCCACAGGGCTAGATGAAGGTTGGGACAAGAGACAACTCCAGGTGAGGTCCCTTGGGAGTTGCACACCACGTCACCTGGGACTCTGGCTGCCAATGTTGAGCTCAGCCTCCTAGGTGTGTCCCACCCACCTGAAGTAGGGCCAGGATCCAGGAAGCAGGTGCAAAGGGGGCCCCAGGGCTCCCAGCCTCTGGGAAGAGTCAGACTGAGCCTTATAAAGGGATGGTTCTTTGTTTGGACACACATCTCACTCATCCTTCTCCTCCTGACGCTTCCCCAGCTCCGGTGAGTCTCCCTTGTCTCTTTGCCTTTTCAAGGAGAAGTGCCCAGTGCCAACTGCTGTGCTACCTGCTGTGGGCGAGGACGCAGGAGCCTGGGGTCTGGTCACAACTCTGCCACCTGCGGGGCAGTGTGACCTGCACTCTGAGCCTGGGGGTCCTCACCTGCACAACCAGGTGGCTGAACCAGATCCTGTCCTTTGCTCCCTTTAGGTCTACTAAGACAATACTTACAAAAATGTCCCCAGTGGAAGCTGAGGACAGGATCCTCCCTCTCCTCCTGGATTCTCCTTTCTGTCAGGGTCCAGGCTGTGGAATCCCCTCTCACCTTCCCCGACACAGAGTGCAGGGCTAAAGGTCCCCTGTAAAAGCTTTGGAGGCTCTTAAACCCCAGGCCTAGAACCCTTACTCAGCATACCCTGATGAGATGACCTGTTCCCACCTGGTGAGGTACTGACCACCCTCCCTTTCTCCTACAACCTAGGAAATTCTCAGTCAGTCTCTGAGCACAGAGCTCAGCTCCTGGCTTCCTCTTAGTGACTTACCAGCCAGGAGCTTCCTCCTGCATTGGGAGGTGATGATGACTTCTTGTCAAATGCAGGAACCAAGGTTGTTTCCTGATGCTTGGAAAGTATGTGATGTGAGAGCTGCACTGTTCGATTTTTCTGGCTTGGGGTCCAGTCCAGACCAGCCTGACTGTTGGCGGCAGAACCTGCCTCAAGAAGCCAGATACTATCTTTATTTAAACAGAGTCAAGCTTGGTGATTCAGAGGAGACATAATCCACAAGAACAGACATGAAGGGATCACTCCCCTCACTCACATTCCACCCAACAGCTTAAGATCCAGGGATAGCCAATTATTTCTTCTCTCTCTCTCTCTCCTCTCTCTCTCTTTGAGTTAGGGTCTCACTCTGTCACCCAGGCTAGAGTGCAGTGCAGCCTCAAACCTACTGGGTTCTGGAGATTCTTCCATCTTATCCTCCTAAGTAGCTGGGACTACAGGTACACACCACCATGCCTGGCTTGTGATTTATTGTAGAGATGAGGTCTTATTGTGTTGCTCAGGCATTGAACTCCTGAGCTCCGGCAGTCCTCTTACCTTGGCCTCTCAAATTGTTGAGATTATAGGCATGAGCCACCACACCCAGCAGGGAAGTTATTTCTGTTCATTTTAACAGAGGCCGATCAATTGTGGTCACCAATCCTTCTTTCTCCCTCCTGAGGATGTCCAGGAAGAGTTCCCCATGGTCAGGACAGGACTGTGGTTTCTGTTCACACTCAAGTTCACACTCACATTCATGGCTGGAACCTGTACTCCCCATGTCATACAGGGCTTACACGTGAGTCTTATTGAACCCCCAGAGTGTCGTGGTCCTGAGGCAGCCCAGGAGGGTCAGAGACCAGATCACCAAGGACATAGTCCTGCCCTCATGACTCTCACTCTGAATATGAAGCCGAAGGAGATGGATCTGATGTCATTTGAACAGAGGGGTCTACCAAATTCTGAGTGTGGCTGGGGCCTCACCTCAGAGTCCAGCCCTTTGCTGTGTGGTTGAATCCCTGCTCTCCCTGCTTCTCCATCTTGTGAGCACTGCCCATGTCTGGAGTCTGCTTTTCTCCCACATCTGTGTTGTTCCCTGGCCTGAGTGAGCCCAGGTCCCAGGTGTGGTCCTACCCTTCCCCCTTTGAGCCAATTCCTCCCACCACACAGAGAAACACGAGTTCCTCTGGTCCACCTTAGCCTTGTCCTCATTCACTCCTCCACCCCATCCCATCTTTCTGATTTCAGTCATTTGTCAGAGAAGGAAAGAAAGGTCATTGTCTCTTCCCAGCAGCCTTTCTGAAAATCAAGATGAGCCTCACTCAGGCTGAGAAGTCCATGATTGGCATGATCGACTTGTTCCACAAATACACGGGACGTGATGACACCATTGACAACCCAGGCCTGTCGACGATGATGAAGGAGAATTTCCCCAACTTCCTCAGTGCCTGTGTGAGAGGGGGTCTGCCTGCTCTATGCGGGGAGAGGCTTTATATTTGTGTGGGGGCAATGGGGTAGTGATACTTGAGCAGGTCCTATGGGTTCTGACTTGTCTGAGGACTCGTATCTGGGAGGTGAACTCACTGTGTTTAGTGGGCGATTCTGAGCTTGGTAAGTCTCACCGATCCATCCCTCCCAGCTCCAGGTAGAACCATCCCAATGGGGAGGAGAAAGCATGCCAGAAACGGAGCCCGGTGCTTAGAGTCAGAAGCGCTGGGCTCTTGTCCTGCTACTGGGGAACTCCTGCTGCATGACTCTATAGGTTACCTACAACCTGATTCTCCATTTCTTTTCCCTGGTGTAACCTCCTGTCTCTGTTAGAGCCACTCCTCTGGGCTTAAGACCCTTGTCAAGATGGAATTCAATGGAAACCACAATATTGGACATGAGCATAACGCCTTACGTTTGTTTGGTAGAGCTCCTTCATATACTGGGCTTTAGCTTATGATTAAAATGCATCACATTTATTAGCAAAATATAACAGAGATCTGGGCCCTAAGAAAGGGAACTCAGAACTTAAAAGTTAGGATGGGAAAGAAGTTGAATGGGAGGAGAGTAGATATACAAGAAAAAGAAAGCGGTCAGCCCGTGCTGGGCTCCGGAGTGGAATGGAGACAGAGCTTGGAAAGGGGGGCAGGTGGTGGGTCCAGGGCTGGTGAAGGCCCCCACTCCCTCCCAGTGTGGTGTCTGGGAGGGCCTGATCTGAATCCCAGTGGTTCCCATCATAGAGTCGTTCAACTGAGGACTCCCAGGCAACAATTCGGCGGCACTGCTCTCTGCCTTCCACCCACTCCTTATCCCCTGGCCATGATCCCACAGGATGCCTCTTTTCCTCTTTTTTCCCAATTCAAATCTCATGATTAATGGTGTTTTACTTGTATGTTTCTCTCCATACAGGAGAAAAAGGGCACAGATTACCTGGGCAACATGTTTGAGAAGAAGGAAAAGAACAAGAGGATTGGGTTTTCTGAGTTTCTCTCCTTGCTGGGGGACATGGCCACAAAATACCACAATCAGAGCCATGGAGCGGAGCCCTGTTCCGGGGGAAGCCTGTGATCCCGCCCACCCCAGAGGCCTCCAGAGACCCCAAGAACAATAAAGTGTCTATTCCCACAAGATATTTGTGTTACTTCCCCCTTTTCTTTGGCTGTGTATATCTTAGAGTGGAAAGTTGTTGGTTAACAGCTTTGTAGATTCTCTGCTAGACACAGAAGTTCTCCCCAGAAGATGTCTATTCCCAGAGTGCTTCCTGAGTGCTGTGGGCCCTGATTGGGTCACCCTTTTTTTGTTGACTTACAGATTCACCTGTGCTGTCATGTACATGGAAAAAGGCATCCTACCCAGTTCAGTGAATCTTAGTCAAGGGTGTGAACTAGAACTCTTGTCAGGGGCCTTGCCAGAGGTCAGATGGGCACTTGTGCTTTGCACCACTTTCATAAGTAGGAGGGGCAGCAGCCGCCAGAATACTAGGACCCTGTGCTGTGGTTTGTCCTTGCAGCTCTGGCCTTACTCCTGTGTCTGCTTGCTGGGATCAGTGTGAGCAGATATTGTTTCCTTTCTTTCAAATGTAATTTCATAAATTCCAGCATCTAGCTAGGCATTGGGAATGTAAAGGAAAAAAAAAAAAGACTCAATTCCTGGGTCAGTGGGGGAGTTTTTCCAGCACATATGAATCTGCTAACAAGTCTAGCTGATTCAAGTCCATATTTTTGGGGTGGTCATTAGTGGATGAGGAGCTAATATTCATGTACCAGTTGAAGGGACAGGGAGGAGGCAGTGATGCTTATCTCTGAGCCTGGTATTCTGCTAGGCATTGAGGATGCAGACATAAAAATGATGCAATGGGCTGGGTGTGGTAGCTCACACCTGTAATCCCAGCTCATTGGGAGGCAGAGGAGGGAGTGTTGCTTGAGCCCAGGAATTTGAGACCGGCCTGGGCAGCACAGTGAGACCTCATCAATACAAAAAATAAAAAAATTAGCCGGGCATGGTGGCACAGGCCTACAGTCCTAGCCACTAAGGAGGCTGAAAATTGTCTGAGCCCAGGAGGTCAAGGCTGTGGCGAACCGTGATCGTGTCACTGCACTCCTGGGTGACAGAGTGAGATCCTGACTCAAAAAAAAAAAGATACATTGGTTGCCCCTCCCAAGAAAATGTCCATATTTTTCTGGCTTTTCCATCGGGGGTTGCTAATTCCTCCCAGTTTTAAGCCCTTCAAACTTTTCAGGCAGTAGGGTCAGCATTCATTTTTGTCACCAGGGCCATTTTCAGAACACTTCCTTCTTGTTCCTCATTCTTCTCTCTAACCTTTCCCCATCTTTGAGCAGCTCCTACATGCTGCTGTAGGATTATCACACTTTCTTATCAGATTCTTACAGTCTCCTGGAGCACAGAGGACTTGACACATGGCTTAAACCCACCCTTCCTTTTTCACCAGGAGAGTACACATGGGATGAGTTCACAGTCAGATTTTCTAGAGTAGAAGCTAAGATGGGGATTCTTGTGCAAGTGATAGTGATTTACTAAGGGAGCACTCTCCGGGGAAGCTTGAAAGGCAGAGAGGGAAACAGCACGGATGGGAAGAGGCTTGACCGTGGCAGGAGCTCAGCTTCAGACTAGCTTCGGTCAGATTCCACAGTGAGCTCTGGAGCATGTGTGGAACCGTAGAATTATCTCGCCTTGAGGCAAAGAGGCCCACTGTATCCCTGAATCATTTGTCACTGGCTACAGGCCACCCTAGGGGCCTGGAGTTTCCTTTAGGCAATCCTGGGCCTGGAGTCTCTTTTGGACCAAGGGCCATTCTTAGGAGAAGGGTGCATTTGTGACCTTTCAGCAGCCAACACTGATAGAAGCTGGTGATGGGCACATTGATCAGGTAACAGGAATGTGGGCGGGGCATCACAGTGTCTACTGAAGCCCACCCCTTGTGCCTACTCAGATCCACATCGTTCTCACATCAGATTCGTTCCAAACAGGAATAAATTCTCCAGTTCTAGCTCTTTATGATTTCTGGAAAAATTTACAAGAGAAGATTTAGTGGGCTACCATAGCCCTTACTGCTGTGGTGGTTTTGAGGTTACAGTTGATACTCATCATCTTCCTCCTCCACTACCCATTCTAGAATTCCCTCCCAGTGATGAGTACTCTGCTGGTCTAGGTGGCTTGTCTGGTGGGGTGACCTAGGCCCTCATCCCTGAGGGTCATGTGCTCCTGGTTCTTTTGCCCTTTTCGAGCCTGGCTTGCTGTACTTACCCATTTACAGTTAAAACTGGGCGTAGGAATAACAATTGATACCCCAGTGGAGCACCTGACAGCCAGAAATATTCCTCTGTGCCCTCATTATGTAGTCTCAGTTCTACACTCAGGATCAATTACCCTTCCATTAGAGTTATGCTTTTTTTTTTCCTACTGTATTTCTGGTATAGGGAGCTTAAAATGACCAATTAGAAGTAAACAGTCAGCCGGGCTCGGTGGCTCAGCCTGTAACCCCATGCTTGGGAGGCTGAGGTGAGTGGATTGCCTGAGCCCACGTGTTCGAGACCCGCTGGGCAACTTGGCGAGACCTCATCTCTACAATAAATCAAAAAATTAGCCAGGCGTGGCAGCGCACACCTGTAGTTCTGGCTACTTGGAAGGCTGAGGCGGAAGGATCGCCGGAGCCCAGCAGGTTGATGCTGCAGTGGCCGGGAGTGGCCACTGCACTGCAGTCTGGGTGACAGAGTGAGACTCCAACTCAAAAAAAAAAAAAAAAAGAAGTAAACAGTCATAAGTTCCTTGGATGAAAACATTGAGAAATCACTGTTGTATACATTTGCTGTGATATTACAGTTTTCCTTTATGGGGAGCAGGTTTTTCTCTCTCTTTCTTTTTGAGTCAGAGTGTCACTCTCTTGACCAGGCTGGGGGGCAGTGGCATGATTATGGCTCACTGCAGCCTCCACCTTCAGGGCTCAGATGATCCTTCCACCTCAGCCTTCCAACGAGCTAGGACTACAGGCATGTGACACCACATCTGGCTAATTTTTTTATTTTTTGTAGAGACGAGGTCTCGCTATGTTGCCTAGGCTGGTCTTGAACACTAGGACTCAGGCAATCCTCTTGTCTTGATTTCCCAAAGTGCTAGGAATACAGGCACGAGCCACTGTGCCTGGCTGGTTTATCTTTCTCTTTTAAATTTTTTTTTTTTATTTTAAAGATGTGGAGTACAATGCAGGATTAGATATATAAGTGGTCATCATACAGTCTCCACTTTGCCTGGTTTGGGATCAGGTATCCTTATTGATGTTATGTGCCTCCCCCCTCCCCTGGCAGTATCCCGCTACTGCCAATCTCTTTCTTATTATGGTAAATGTTCAGGATCCACTTATGAGTACGAACATGTGGTACTTAGTTTACCCAGTTCTTTGTTTCTGTGATAGATCACTGAGTATTATAGACTCTAAATCCATGTAAGTTGCTGTGAAGTTCATAATTTTGTCCTTATTTATGACTGCACAATATTCCATTGTGTATATGTACCACATTTTAAAAATCCAGTCCATTTTTGATGGGCAGCACAGTTGGTTCCATGTTTTTGCTATTGTGAATAGTGCTGCAATAAACATGTGTGGGCAGGTATCTTTTTTGTAGAATGATTTGAGTTCCTCCGGGTATATTCCAAGGAAGGGGATTGCTGGGTCATATGGAAGGTTGATTTTTAAATCTTTTAGAAATTGCCACAATGTTTTCCACAGAAATTGTACTAATTTACACTCCTACCAACAGTGTAGAGACATTCCCTTTCCCCAGCATCCTCTCCAGCATCTGTTGTTTTTTGAGTTTTTGTTTTTGAGTTGGAGTCTCACTCTGTCACCCAAGCTGGAGTGCAGTGGCATGCTCATGGCCATTGCAGCCTTGACCTACTGGGCTCAGGCAATCCTTCTGCCTCATCCTTCCAAGTAGCTGGAACTACAGACATGTGCCACCATGCCTGGCTAATTTTTTGATTTATTGTAGAGATGAGGTCGCAGCAAGTTACCCAAGCTGGTTGTTTTTTGAGTTATTAGTGATGGCCATCCTGACTGGAGTTAGGTAGTATCACAATGTGGTTTTGATTTGCATTTCTTTGATGATTAGTGAGACTAAGCATTTATTCATGTATCTGTTGGCTGCTCTTTTGACAAGTGTTTATTAATATCTTTTGCCCACTTTTTAAAAAAATTGAGACCCTAAGGGCACCGTGAAGTGAGAAAGTTTGAGAACCCCTGGTCTAGTTGATCATATTCAATAGTAAGCCAACACTACATTTTACTATCCTGGTCCCCAGTGAGTGACACCTGGGTGGACTCCAGTTCAATGCAAACAGTATTGTGTGAAAAGTCCCCCTCAATGGCCCTATGGGCCTGTTGGGTACAGATGTTGCAAATATCTTCTCCCAATATGTCATTTATCTGCTAATATTGTCCTTCTTGCCCTTTGCTAACTGGAAATTTTTAGTTTGAATATAATAACATCCATCGATTTTTGTCTTGTTGTCCAAGTTATTTGATCTTGCTTAAGAAGTGCTTCCCTAACATCAGTTCACAAATATATGATCCTACATGTCCCATAAAGACATTAGCCTACATTTTATTCCATTGGCAAGGTCTTTGAGTTTTGCATTGCTAAGTTTTCATTGAATTTAGGTGTCTTTTAGATGAATACATTATATCATAACAGAAATCAGTGAAAATGAATCTATTTGAGGATAAGCACTAGAAGTAAGCTTTTCAGAGAAGGAAAAAACTTTTCATTTAGTAAATATGATAATGAAAAGTATTTGTAAAGTAAGATAAAAAGAGACAAACATCAATCCAGCTCTTTTTTTCTGCTCTCCAGTGAAGCAACATCAGCACATCTCTTCATTCTTTGAGGTTTGCAGCCCCATGCAACATGGATTTTTCTTAAAGTAAAACTTTGTATTTGCAAAACATTCTTAAGAAAATGTGTGTTTATAAGGATGCATTATTTTAAAAATTCAATATGTTTTACTCTGTTGATATAAAAATAGTTGTAGTTTCTATTTTTTTTAAGTCAGTGTCTCACTCTGTCACCCAGGCTGGAGTGCAGTGGCACAATCACAGCTCACTGCTGCCTTGACCTCCTGGTTTCATTGACCACTTATTAATAGGACTGTTTGTTTTGTTCCTTTCAGCATGTTTGAGTTACATGTATATCCTGGATGTTAGGGCTTTGTCAGATATACAGTTGACAAATATTTTTTCCTGTTCTGTCGGCTGCCTCCCTACTCTCTTGATATTTTATTTTGCTTTGCAGAAGCTTTTCAGTTTAATAAGGTCCCACTTGTCTATCTTATCTCTTATAATATGGGTTTCTGGGAGTATTGATCAGGAATTGGTTGCCTATTCCAATTTCTGTAAGGGTGTCTCTGTGTTTTCTAAGATTCTTATAGTTTGAGGTTTTACATTTAGGTTTTTGATCCATTTAGAGTTGATTTTTGTGTATGGTTATAAGTAGGAGTCCTGTTTCAATTTTCTGCATGTGGTCAGCCAATTTTCCCAGCACTATTTACTGAATAAGTTCTCCTCTCCCCAGTGGTTGTTGTTGGAGGCTTTATCAAAGATGAATTGGTTGAGAAATTGAGGCTTTGCTTCCAGAATCTTTATTCTATTTCATCGTTCTACATGCCTATTCTTGTAACAGTACCAGACTATTTTGCTTATTATAGCCCTATAATGAAGTTTAAAGTCTGGAAGTGTGATATCTCCTGCTTTGTTTCTTTCGCCGAGTACAGTTTTGGCTATCTGTGGTTGTTTATGTTTCCATATGTATCATTTCCAGGTCTGAGAAGAAAGATGTTGGTAATTTAATGGGTATCGCATTGAATCTGTAGATTGCCTTTAGAAGGATGGACATCTTAACAATGTTGATTCTTCCAATCCATGAGCATGGAATATTTTTCCATTTGTTTTGTGTCCTCTTTGATTTCTTTGAGCAGTGTTTTGTAGTGTTTGTTGTATAGGCCTTTCACTTCTCTGGTTAGGAAGATGCTGAGGTATTTCATTTTTTTTTGTGTGTGTGTGGCTGTTGTGAATGGGATTGTGCTTTTTATTTGTTCTCTGCCTGTTTGTTGTTGGTGAATAAGAATTAGACTGTCTTTTGCACGTTTATTTTGTACCCCGAGACTTTGCCAAAGTTCTTTATCAATGTAAGGAGGTTTTTGACAGATTCTCTTGGGTTTTCAAGGTATAGGATCATATCTTCAGATCGTATCTTCAGCAAACTTCCTCTCTTCCTATTTAGATGCCATTGATCTCCTTCTCTTGTCTGATTGCTAGCTAGGACTTCCAACACTATGTTGAACAGGTGAGGTGAGAGTGGGAAGCCTTGCCTTGTTCTGGTTTTCAGGGGAAATGCTTCCCATACCTGCCCATGTAGCAATATGTTGGTTGTGGGCTTATTGTAGATGGTTCTTACTATTTTGAGGTATGTTCCCTCAATCTCTAGGTGTTCAAGGGTTTTTATCAAGGAGGGATGTTGGATTTTGTCGAAAGTTTTTTCTGCATCTAATGACATAATCATGTGGTTCCTGTTTTTACATCGGTTGGTGTATTTAATTACATTTATGGTCTTGCGGATGTTGAACCAGCCCTGCATCCTGGGGATGAAGTCAACTTGGTCATGGTGGATAATTTTTGAGATGTGTTGTTGGATTCGATTTGCTAGAATCTTGTTGAGAATTTTTGCACCTATGTTCATCAGGGATATTGGCCTGTAGTTCTCTTTCTTTGTTGGCCTTTACCTGGTTTGGGTTTCAGTGTGATGTTAGCTTCATAAAGTGATTTGGGGAGAGTTCTGTCTTTCTTGATTCCTTCAAATACTTTCAGTAGAATTGGTATCAGCTCCTTCTTGTATGTTTTGCAGAATTCCACCGGAAAGCCGTCTGGTCCAAGGCTTTTTTTGGTAGTAGTTTTCTTATGATAGAGTCAATTTCCTCGGTTGTTACTGGTTTACTTAGGGTCTTAATTTCTTTTCGTTTCAACCTTTTGGGGGCTGTGTGATGTCAGAAAGTCCTCCATTTCATTTAGGTTTTTGAGTTTGTTTCCATATAGTTGTGCAGTCATCTCTGATAATCTTTTATATTTCTTCAGGGTTAGTTGTGACTTGATCTTTTGCATTTCTGATTGTGTTTATTTGGACTTTTTCTCTCTTTTTCTTGGCCAATCCATCTACAGGTCCATCAATCTTTTTATCCTTTCAAAGAACCAGCTTTTTGTTTCATTGACTTTTTTTCTAGAATATTTTTGTCTTCTGTGTCCTGTATTTGGGCTTTTACTTTGGTGATCTGGATTCTTCTGCTGAAGATAGGGTATTGGTGGTCTTGCCTTTCTAGCTCCCTTAGGTGTTTTGTTAGGTTGTTAATTCATGATCTTTCTCTTTTCTCAATGTGTGTGCATACAGCTATAAATTCCCCTCTTAGTATTGATTTCATGGTATCCCAGAGGTTTTGGTATGCTGTATCTTTGTTTTCACTTGTTTCCAAGAACCTTTTAATTTCTGTTTTGATTTCTCTGTTGACCCAGGAGTTGTTCAGCATCATGCGGTTTAGTGTTCATGTCTTTGTGTGTTTTGGGGAAATCTTGGTGGTGGTGAATTTATTTTTATTCCACTGTGGTCTGAGAAGGTGCATAGCAGTACTTCAATTTTATGAAATTTGTTTACGCTTGATTTATGGACAAGGATGTGATGGATCTTGGAGTACATTCCATGTGGTGACGAGTGGAATGTATATTCTGTGGTTGTTGGGTGGAGTGTTTTGTAGTTATCTATTAAGTTCATTTGGTCAAGCATCAAGCTTATTTTTTTTAAGATTTGAGTCTCACTCTATCTCCCAGGCTGTAGTGAAGTGGTATGCTCATGGCCACTGCAGTTTCGACCTGCTGGACTCCGACAATCCTTCCGCCTCAGCCTTCCAAGTAGCTGGAACTACAGGTGCGTGCTACCACGCCTGGCTAATTTTTGATTTATTGTAGAGACAAGGTCTCACCAAGTTGCTTGGGCTGGTCTCGAACCTATGGGCTCAGTCAATCCACTCGCCCCAGCTTCCCAAGTGCTGGGATTATAGGCTGAGCCACCAAGCTCGGCCTCAATTTCTCTTTCAACTGATGGGTCTGGGTCTGAGAACTGGTTCAGGAGTGAAGACTGGCAAAAAGTAGTATCTTTTCATTGGGTGACTGATCTCAGTTATCTGCTTAGTTCTTGGTTTTTTTGATTATCTGTATTTGATTATTTGTATTAAACCATACCCCAATTGGCTGCTTTAGAGTTAGAGGAAGCACAGTCCACAAGACCACCTCACCTTTGATACCAACTGCAAGTTCAGGGGTTTCCAACATCACCCTGAGCTTTGATAATTTTCCAGAAGGATTCGCAGAACCCACTGATAGTGGTTAAACTCATGGCTCTGTTTATTATGCCCATTATGGTGTGATACCACCTTACTTCTAATGGTCAAGGGCTGTCACTTGCCTCTGCCATTCCAGGACTCCGTCTCTCCCATTTAAACCAGAGTGCTTAATTCAGTATCAGCATCTCTTACAGTCAACCCCTACCTTCACAAGATACAGCAAGAGCCAGGAGAGTGTCTCCTAGAAGGGATCTTGAGGGTGCTGGATCAAGGAGAAGTGGCCTAAAATGGTGGGTTAGGGGGGAGTTTGCTAATATGGGAGCATTTTCTCATGACACAGGATTTTTTTTTTTTTAGTCGGGGTCTCGCTCTGTCGTTCAGACTGGAGTGCATTGGCATGATCATGGCCTTGACTTCCTGGGCTTAGGTGATCCTTCCAACTTAGCATGCCAAGTAGCTGGGTTGACAGGTACACACCACCATGCCTGGCTAATTTTCTTTTTGATTCTTTTTGTAGAGACAAGGTTTTGCTATGTTGCCCAGGCTGGTCTCAAACTGCTGGACTCAAGAATTCTGTCTGCCTCAGCCTCCCAAAGTGTTGGGATTATAGGCGTGAGCCACTGCACCCAACCATGGCACAGGATTTAATGCAATTTTATGGATGAGAAAACAGAGGTCCAGAGCATACTTGTTATTGGCCACACGATTTGTTAGGAGCCAGTTGCCTGATTCTCCATTCAATGTGCCTGCTACCTCCTTAGGGATCTTTCTCTTGCTGCTCCACCTGACCTGGCTCCAATGGACCCCATTGATTTGAAATCTCTCAAAACTGCCATCTCCTCGCATTCACAGAGCACCTTTGCCCCTTTGATCTCTTGTGATCTCAGGCTCATTCTGTTCGGTAAATTCTTTCATCCCTTAGCAGAAGCAACAACTCTACAGAGGGAGGTAAGAATTTTATCCTCTGTCACCCAGCCTAGAATTCAGCACTCTTCACTCCTGGGCTGGTGCCTGAGCCCAGTTGCTCTATGACATCGCGCTTGTGTCTTTCTATTCTGCAGAAGCACAGTGTGCCCTCACAGCACATTCTGCGATCCACTGTCCTAGGCAGACTCCTGCAAGGATCAGGCTGGAACAAACCCTACCTGCTGAGTACCAGGCGAGCATCTGTGGTAATGCCTTCAGGTAAAGCTTCGGCTCTTCCTACTAATTAAAGGGAGCCACCCTGGGTAGCACAATGGAGTGGCTAATCCTCAAATCCATCTTCACCGTATGACGCTTCATCTGGTAGCTGGCTGCAGCACACAGTTTCATTGTGGGACTCTCAGCTGCAGTTAGGAAACTCTGCATTTCTGAGACAGGCAAGGAGGTTCTGCTCTTTCTGTTAGAGATGAAACCATTTTCTGGGTACCCCTGACTCTACTATTCCTGGGGAAAGGTAGTAAAAGTAGTACATCTTTATGCTATTTTCTTGAATGTAAGCAGAATAATAATAAGCACAGACTTGCCAATTACTCTCCCAAGTGCTTCACATACCTAAATATATATATATATATATATATATATATTTTTTTTTTGAGTTGGAGTCTCACTCTGTCACCCAGGCTGGAGTGCAGTGGCACGCTCATGGCCACCACAGCCTCAATCTGCTGGGCTCAGATGATCCTTCTGCTTCAGCCTTCCAAGTAGCTGGAACCACAGATGTGCGCCACTATGCCCGCTACTTTTTATTTATTGTAGAGATGAGGTCCTGCCAAGTTTTCCGGGCTGGTCTTGAACCCATAGGCTCAGACAATCCTTTCATCTCAGCCTCCCAAAGTGCTGGGATTATAGGCGTGAGCCACCGCACTCAGCCCACATACATATATTAATTTTAATTTTTATAATAACCTAGGCAGTATCTACTAGCATCGTCCCCTCTTTTACTAATGAGAACACTAAGACACAGAGATAATGAGTCACATGGCAGCCTGTGTCTGGAACCTGTTTCCCTGATTTAATTAATTAAATATTATTATTTTTGTCTGTTTTTTGAGACAGAGTCTCACTCTGTCACAAGGCTGGAGTGTAGTGTTGTGATGATAGCTCACTGCAGCCTCGAACTCCTGCTCAAGTGATCTCCCCCCCCCCCGTCAGCCTCCCATGTAGCTGGAACTACAGCTGCAAGACACCATGTCCAGCTAATTTTAAAAAATTTTTTGTACAGACGAGGTCTCATTGTAAGGTCGGAGGTACCGGAGGGCGGGGCGGGCCTCAACAAGATGGCTCCAACCCGGGCCAGGAGAATAATGGGCGGAAGTGAGTCAGCAAAAATGTATAACTGTAACTAAGACTCCAGCCGCAAAGCCAGCCAGTACCTGTTACAGCGATTCTAGCAACCCTGTTCAGCCAATCGCCAGCAGACGCAACAGCTGTCCCAACCAATGATCGCTCTCCCCAATCCCCCTCACAGCTTTCTCAGCGTGCCCTTTATAAACTTGTCACCCATCTTGCTGGGCGCGATCTCTCCGACCCACAGCTATATGGACCGGAGAACCTCGCCTGGGATTGTGCTAATAAAATTTTTTTTTGCTCCTTTTTTGCCGTTTCGCCTGGTTTGGTTTCGTTTACCTTACATTTGGTGCCGAAACCCGGGAGGACGGTGCGGGGCCCCAGCGGGCTCCCACCTCCTCTCCCGATCCGGGACCTCTTTCGGGAACAGGACCTGGCCCCAGGACCTCAGACAATGCGGAGAGTACCTCGCTTTCCCTGACTTCTCCTCCTACCCTCCGGGGTGCCCAGTCCGAAATCGCAGCTGCGTCTGGACTCACCCCTCTGGCACGCTGCCTTTGGCTCCGGTGTAGTGGAGATGTCCCTATCTCTGGATCGCCAACCCTATAAAAGGAAGCGGATCTTCCTTTCCATCCCTATTCTGAGTGGGTCTGGGAAGCTGGGCTCACTTGTTTAGGGACCCGGGGACGGAGGTTGCGGCCATGGGAAGCCAGCCTTCTAAAACTGAGGCTCAGACCCCCTTGCGGTTTCTCATATCTAATCTGGCTACTCTGGGGTTGTCCGAGGATATCCGTAAACGGAAGCTAATCTTCCTTTCCTCCCGGGCCTGGCCCTAATATCCTCTGGACAATCAGTCTTGCTGGCCCCCGGAGGGAACTTTCGATTTTGGCCTCCTCACCAATCTCAATAATTATTGTCACGGGATTGGGAAATGGTCCGAGGTCCCCTATGTCCAGGCCTTTTGGGCATTGCGCTCCCACCCAGACCTCTGTGTCAAATGTTCCTCGGCCCAGGTCCTCCTGGCCAAATCCCCTAATAGGGGCTATCAGCCTCTCCCTACGTCGGAATCTTCCTTTGCAGATCCTCCGGAGGACCTTGGCCTTCCCCCTCCGGTTCCTATGCCTCCTTCTCCTCCCCTCCCATCCGCCTCTTCTCAAAGCTCTGCTCTTTCTCAACCCCCTGCTTATCCGACCTCCTGTGCCCAGACCTCTTCTGCTCTGGCTCCTCCGGTGTCTGCTCCTGCCTTACCTCCCGTCTTGCCCCTCCTCTATCCGGCTCTTCCCCCCAGCCCGCCATCTCTAATTCCTTTGTCCTCAGCTCCAGTTGTTCCAAGTTCGGCCGGCTCCCCTCCCCCATCCACTTCCATCCCTCCTACCACGGAGATACCGCCTCCTTCCTCTGGTCCTGTTGAAGTCACACCTGACTCCTTGGTTTCCGGCTCTGCCTCAGCCACCCACAAGCGTACCCTCCTCTTCCGTCGTCACCGCCATCTTGCCTCATTCCACCTCATTCCCTGCTCTCACCCCACCGCCATCTTGCAATCCTATGCCGCCCTCTAAATGGACCAGCCCTCCGGTTACCAGGTCCCAGGCCCAGTTACTGGCCCCTCTCCGGGAGGTGGCAGGTGCTGAGGGACTGGTTCGGGTACATGTTCCCTTCTCCCTGGGGGACCTGTCCCAGATTGAAAAGCGCCAAGACTCCTACTCTGCCAACCCAACTGCCTACACCAAGGAGTTTCAATACCTCACTCAGGCATAGGAGCTCACGTGGCACAACCTCCACGTGATTTTAACCTCCACCCTCACTCCCGAGGAACAAGATGGTGTCACCTCAGCAGCTCGGGACCACGCTGATCAGGTACATAACTTTGACCATTCTTTGCCAGTCGGGGCCATGGCGGTGCCTGCCGAGGACCCACAATGGAACTATCAGGATGGTGCCATAGGTAAGACTAGGAGGGATCAGATGGTCCGCTGCCTTATTGCAGGGATGGAAAAGGCAGCTCAAAAAGTCGTTAACTATGACAAACTGAGGGAGATCACACAGGAGCCTAACGAAAACCCAGCCTCTTTCCTTAATCGTTTAACAGAGGCTCTTGCCCTTCACACTCATTTGGACCCTTTCTCACCGTCGGGGTCCACAGTCTTAGCTACCCACTTTATCACCCAGTCCACTCCGGACATCCGGCGCAAGCTTAAAAAGGCCGAGGGCCCCCAGACTCCACTCCAAGACCTGGTGAATATGGCCTTTAAAGTTTATAATGCCCGAGAGAGGCAGTATGAGCCCAGAGGCTAAAACAGAAGGTGGCCCTTCAAACCCAAGCCCTAGTTGCTGCCCTGCAGCCGGCACAGCAGGGTCTCAGAGTCCCCGTCCCAGGAAACAGTCCGAGACCCGATCACCTCCGGGCGCCTGCTTCAGGTGTGGCCAAGAAGGCCACTGGGCAAAGCAATGCCCCAACCCCAGGCCACCGACTCGACCTTGCCCGGTCTGCAGACAAAAGGGACATTGGAAGTTTGAGTGCCCTCTGCGGGAGAACCATCCCCCGGCGACAGAGTTTTATGGGGGCCGGGTCCCCCAACGGGCCCCTCGCCAGAGCTCCTGGGCCTCCTGGATGACTGAAGCCGCCTAGACTCGAATACCCCAATCACCCTTGCCGAGCCCAGGGCCACACTATGGGTAGCAGGTTGGATCGAGGCCTTTCCCACGAGCTGGGAGACAGCTTCGGTGGTGGCTGAGACCTTGATGGAGCACATCATCCCCCGCTTCGACCTTCCTATGTCCATCCAGTCAGACAACGGCCCGGCATTCATTTCCGAAATCACTCAGCTGGTGGCTGAAGCCCTCAACATCATCTGGAAACTTCACATCCCCTACCGCCCTCAGTCCTCGGGTAAGGTGGAATGGGTAAACGGCCTCCTGAAGAACCAACTAACCAAACTTTCCCTAGAGGTAAAACTTTCCTGGCCTGCTCTGCTCCCTGTTGCCCTCACTAGGGTGCGTACGGCTCCCTGGGCCCCGGTCGGCCTTAGCCCGTTTGAACTGATGTATGGTAGGCCTTTTCTCATTAACAGCAGCCTTCCTACAACTCCTCTGCCACTAGCCTCCTACCTGCCCTACCTCTCACTCCTCAGGCACCTCCTACGGGAGCACGCCAACCAAACCCTGCCCCAGGCCAACTCCACGTCTGACCCACAGGCACCATCATTCTACAGCCTGGTCATGAGGTTCTCCTTCGAGAGCTCCAACCCTGGTCCCTTTAACCTCGCTGGACGGGACCTTACACAGTAGTCCTTACAACTCCTACTGCGGCTAAACTGTTAGGGCACCCCTCGTGGTACCACATTTCTTGACTCAAGTGGGCCCCCCCCAACAACAAAGGGTGGAAATCTATTGAGGTGGGACCCCTCCGGTTACGGTTTAGCCGTATTGATGTTAGTAAGCCTAACCAATAACTTTATGATGACATGGGGAATGGCTGATTGGACTTGCAATCCATGCGTCTCTGCAGGAAAACCCCAACTCTACCAGCTGGTTCCCCGTACGTGCTATCATCAAAAATTTTCGTGCCAACTAGGAACAAAAGTACTTGGCTGCAGTAATGTTAAGAGATTTCCAAGTGGGCTGCACAGGCGGCAGTGGCACAGTCCACTGCTGGGAGCAAGACCCCCCACCAAATCCCCAAGGAAAGATACCCCCTTGCCCCACTGAGTGTTCAACCTTCCATTCTTTTGTCCAGGCACCTTGCTACGAGCAAGCCTCGGTCTGCTTCAGACCAACCAAACAACAGGCCTGGACGGGACGGAGTGTGGGACAACACGCTGGGTATTCCTGTCCCGGGCACCAGGGACAAAAAATCTGTTGGAACCTCAGACCTCCTGTGGGTTTCTCCAACAGCGCTTGGTAGAGCTCTCTCGAATAACGGTCAACCAACTACTATTACATTCATACTCGCCCCTTCCGTCCGAACTACCTCTGGCCCCATACCAGCCTTAAGACCCCCCCAAGCTGCACCTCCCCAGCAGGAAGTAGCTAGAACGAGCCGATGCCCCTAAGACCAAAGGGCTGGAATGTAAGGTCGGAGGTACCGGAGGGCAGGGCAGGCCTCAACAAGATGGCTCCAACCCGGACCAGGAGAATAATGGGCGGAAGTGAGCCAGCAAAAATGAATAATTGTAACTAAGACTCCAGCCGCAAAGCCAGCCAGTACCTGTTACAGCGATTCTAGCAACCCTATTCAGCCAATCGCCAGCAGACGCGACAGTTGTCCCAACCAATGATCGCTCTCCCCAATCCCCCTCACAGCTTTCTCAGTGTGCCCTTTATAAACCTGTCGCCCATCTTGCTGGGCACGACTTCTCCGGCCCACAGCTATATGGACCGGAGAACCTCGCCCGGGATTGTGCTAATAAATTTTTTTTGGCTCCTTTGTTGCCATTTGGCCTGGTCTGGTTTCGTTGACCTTACACTCATGATATTGCCCAGGCTAGCCCCAAACTCCTGGCTTCAAGCAATCCTCCCACCTTAACCTCCCAAAGTGCTGGGATTATAGTCACAAGCCACTGTGCCTGGTTGGAAACTGTGGTTTTAACCAGAGGGCTTTGGGAAGTGCTGCTGTTATGGTCCGAGTGATGCTTGGCTGCTCCCCTTGATACCAATAAATCAAAGGGGCGGGGAACTGGTAGAAGTTTATTTCTGAGTTCAAATCTAGGGAGCAGAGATCGACTTGATGTCTTTCTAAAATGGTTCTGCTCACCCTCTCGGCTTTTACAGTTCACTTTTATAGTCCAGAGTTGTTGGTACCTATACATTAGCCATGTGACCAGCAGAGCATTGTACAGATCTTAAGTTACAGTTGCATTCTACATTTAGATAGTGACTTTTAGAGTAAAGAAAGTTTACAAGGCCTCAGACATCATGCATTGTGAAAGTTATGCAAATCACAAGATTTACAACTATACTGATGTTATATAGTTCAAAGAAAGGGAGTGAATAGGAATTTACATCTTTGGGTGTAGTCTGCTGGGAAGTCAAGGATCCCCTGAAGCTACTTACTGGGAGTGTATGGAAAACAAGATGACTCTCAGTAATGTGCTCAGGAACGTGCAGGAGTGCTTGAATCCCTGCCATACCCTTCTTTAGGGCAACATGGAGGGACATTAGTGGGTCTCTGTATCACTGCCATGACCCCATTTCCACTTGGTCCTAAAACTCTTCTGCTTTTTTGCAGTTTGACATCTTGAGCTCCTGTATGTAATTTTGTTTGCAGAAAATATTTTGGAATAAAGTCATTTGAGAACTTCACAGAAGGAGGGCCTGACTGGAGGAGGACATATTGGAGGCTGTTCAGAGAACGCAGTTCCAAGGAACAAAGAGAGATTTATTCAGCGCAGGGCATGTTTGTGCATTCATGTGTGCGTGAGTGTGGGCACACATGCGTGTGTGTGCATGTGCAAGGAACTATCAGAAGACCAGGAGAGCCAGGAAGCCCGAATGTCAGGGAGGCCACTTGTGCTCCTGATAGACCCTGGGAGCAGGAGGAGCACTTTAGGGGAAATGTGAAGAGCCCCAAGCTCAGACCCTTTTCAAAGGAGGCATGAGAAGCAGCTGTGAGGAGCACCAGGGTGCCTGGGTGGGTGCCTGCTGAATCCAGGCTCCCCTCATTCGATGGGATTAATTTGGAGAAACAGAGCAGGCAAACAGCAAGTCCAGTGAGTTAGCAAGCCCTGCTCCTGGCCCCTGCGGTTTCTGTGCTGGGCAGGTCATGGTTGTCCCGGTATGTTCCAGGAACCCTGAGGGGCTCTTAGGTCATGCAGCAAGGCTGCTCCGTGGGAGCCAGGGCTCCGGAGACTGTCCCCAAGTCTGTCCCTTCTTCGTTGCTGTGATTTTGGTCAAGCTAATTTACCTGTGATCCTTGTTTCTTCAGTTATACAATGAGGCAAAAATTCCAGTTGTCTTCTTGGGTGTCTCCTGAGGCTCTGACAAGATGTCTCATAAAAGTGATTTTCTTCAGAAAGCACAGGGCTTCCTCAGTAATTGTTCTTTCTGGAGTGGCCTGTGGCCAGCAGGAGTGTGGCTCTGGAGGCCACAGAGGCCTTCTGCCTGCTGTCTGGGGGCTGGAGCCTATTGAGCAGCCAGGACGCAGGTCCCTGGGCAATGTCTGTGTCACAGCCCTGGACAGTGAGCTTCTGTGGGGCGAGACCCAGGGTAACCCCATGTGATCAGTCCCCAGTTGGACAACAGGGACTCAGGACTTCCACAGAGTGCTAGAAATTGGGTTTCAGAGTCAGTAAGTGAAAGGAGGTACCTATAGAAACCTAGAAGAAATTTAGCTTATTCTTAGTTTAGTCTTTTTGCCTCAGCATAACCATTAGAAAGCATTTAGACATTCTACTGCAGGCCATCGCACCTCCTCAGCAAATCTCCATCAGATGCAAGACCAGAACAGCCCAACCTTTCAATTCATAATTTAGCTTAGTAATCCCTAGTAAACTTTCAGGCTCCTTGTCAAGGCAGAATTTCAAAGATCACCCTTGGCTGTCCAAAGTCATAGAGATGATAATAAGACTACCTTTGGTCAAGGTGTTTGTGGATTGCAAATGTCTGACAAAGTCTCTTACAGAAAAACCCCCTTCCCTTGTCTCCTCCCATCTAGCCCACCACCTGACATCATGAGATGCTTGCTCTGGCAACCTCAAGATCTAAGACTCATGTGACTACAATTAATCAAAGACCCGTAGCCCTGGACGCTCCTTTGAGCCAAAATCCCCCTACCCAAAAGCCCTTAAATATACCCATTTTATGGCCCTTTGAGGCCACACTTGCCTCTGAGTGATGGCCCTCTTCCAATCTGTGAAAGGTGAATAACAAACTTTACTTCTTTCTATTTACTTGGTTGCAATCTTGCATTATTCCCATGGCCCCAGCACTGGTTCCAGCCCACCTTGCCTCAGCTGACCCTTTCAGTAGGATTTTGGTTCAAATCCTGGCTTTGCCATTTACTAGTGGTATACTCTTGGGAAATTTATCTAAACTCAGTTCCACATCTGTAAACTGGGCCAAAATGTCCACCACACAGGATTATACCAATAATTAAATGAGACAATGCATCCAAAGCCCTTAGCAGCCTGCCTGGCATGTGGTAACCTGTCACTGATGGCAGCCACTTTCACATTATTGGCAGTTAGTGAAAGTTCATTGAATGACTCATTGGATACATAATCAGAGACTCGAATCTCACCTGCAAATGTCCAACTGCTCTATTTCCTGTGGCACAGCAGCCCTCTCATCTTCCCTCTCTCATCACCTGCAGGTTCAGCCCCATCGGACTTAGGAAGGCAGAGGACTCTGTTAGGGGGCCTAGGTTGGGCAGGCACAACTGAGCTGTGTGCTAGAATCTCGAGTCCCCACCACGTGCACCGTCATGTTGGGGCAGCTAATGGAACAATCCCCAGTTCCAGCCTGGATCTGAGCACTGTAAAAGGGACTTCCCTTCACCCAACACATGCCCCTAACTCGTCCTTCTCTAAGTCTCTTCCAGAGGGTCTGGTGCGTACTCATTGACCTCTTTTCTTCTTCTATGTTCAAGACACAATGCTCCAGCCCATTTTGTTCCCTGCTCCTAAAGGAGGAAGCTCCTGGGCTGGGAGTCAGGATGTCAGGGTTCAAGTTACAGCTTGTTCCTGCCTGGGCTGTGCAGCCTATTGAGCCTATTGAGGTCCTAACTCTTCTCTCTCCATGCCCCACTATCCTCTTCTGGGTAATGAGGGGCTGGATTAGATAATTTATATACTTCCTGTTCTGACTTTTGGTGATTCTGTGACATCTAGAGAGCTTCAGAGAAGAGAAAATGTCTTCATGGGCAATTGAGGACAGAGCCAAGTCTAGGATTTCCAGAACCACCTCTACCCGTGGCAGTGCATAATCCTACTTACTCTGTGGTTTGAGGCAACTTCTGGCTTTCTGGGCTCAGGCCTCTTCAAGATGCTCAGAGAGACCAGGGGGCCCAGAGTTAATCCCTGCATGTTTGCGCTATTCCGTTTGTCCCAACCCTAAGACACTCACCGTTATTCTGGCTTCACTCTGTCTAGAGCTGGGAAAGGACAGTCCTGTTTACATATCCCTAGAGCAAATGCCCACTACCTCTGGGCTCCATTGCATCTCATGGACTTGATGGCACTTGCCAAACCAGCCTTGACTTCAGCAGGACTCTGGAGGGCTCCTCTGGCTGAGCCACAGAATTTGTCCAGAATAACGGAGAGTGGAGGGACCCAGGACTGGGAGTAAGAAGATATTACAAACATGCAGGGATTGAAAGAGCCCTTCAATGCTTCACTGGGAGTCTTAGAGCAGACTTGAGCCTAGAGGTCCAGGAGATACATGGAGTGAGGTGGGATAAAGCTTTCCCCCTTGGCAGTGGATTGTTGACTTGTCAGTGGTACCACACTGATGGGGTATCACTTGGGTTCTTTGTTTTATATCTGAGAACATGGAGCTCTGGGAAACTGAGGTGGTAATTGCGTCTTTCTTCTTGACAATGCTTTGATGGAGAGTCTTATGTCTGATTTCAGAGCTAACAGACCTATAGGTTGACTCCTCTCTTTCCCAGCGCCTCAAATTCAAGGTCCCTTAGATGTTGCTGCCTCATTCTTCTGCTCCTCACAACCTGGTTCCTTCCCTGCTCTGCCCACACATACCATCATATGCCCTGCAATTCCCAGGACTTTCCCTGCCCGCTCCCCAAACCTTTATTCTCTGATTTTCTTTCTTTTTTTTTTTTTTTTTTTGAGTTGGAGTCTCACTCTGTTGCCCAGACTGGAGTGCAGTGGCCGCTCCCGGCCACCGCAGCCTCGACCTGCTGGGCTCCGGCGATCCTTCCGCCTCAGCCTTCCGAGTAGCCGGAACTACAGATGCGTGCTACTATGCCTGGCTAATTTTTTGATTTATTGTAGAGATGAGGTCTCGCCTGCCCAGGTGGGTCTCGAACCCGCGGGCTCAGGCAATCCACTCACTTCCCTCCCAAAGGTGTGAGATTACAGGCTGAGCCACCGAGCCCGGCTATTCTCTGATTTTCACTTGGGCCAAAGAAATATCAGATTCCCCTGCTCCATTTTGGTCCTGTTCTCTCATCCTCTCTGCAGCCCCCATCCCTCAGTCCATTCCCTGCCTCACACATTTCCTCTAAGTCCTGTTTCTCATAGTCTTACACACTGGAAAGCAACACCAGGTGACCGTCTTTCTTTTCTTCAGCTTATTGGACCACAAAGATGAGTGACACTGAAGCTGAGAAGATGTTGATGGGCTTCCCCAACCTATATCACAAATACATCCCAGACGCAGATGCCATGGACAAACCTGGCTTGTTGAAGATTGATGAAGGAGAATTTCCCCAACTTCCTGCTGGCCTGTGTGAATAGGGACCTTATTGGCAGGGTGGGAGTGGAGCAGCAGTGAGCAGCACCCCTGGGTCTGACTTGCCCGAGAATCCCAGCTCATGGAACTGTGTGAATGTTGTGGGTCTGACTAGCATCTTGCATCCTCCCTCCCTTGTCTCCTGAACAACCTACTCCTTGAATACAAGGGGTGTAGTAGACAGAGAGTCCAGGATGCGGGTTAGAAGACCCAGTTTCCTGCACAGCCACTGTTGTTTATTACATTGTCACAAGTACATAAACATCTGCTCATTGAGCCTTAGTCCCTGCAGCTGTAAAATGGGGACAATGGCACTTACTTTCCAAGCATTTAACTGAGATAAAGTATGTGAAAATGCTTTGTAAAATGGAGAGAGGAGCTGGGCTCGGTGGCTCAGCCTGTAATCTGCGCCTTTGGGAGGCTGAGGTGAGTGGATTGCCTGAGCCCGCGGGTTTGAGACCTGCCTGGGCAGCGAGACCTCATCTCTACAATAAATCAAAAAATCAGCCGGGCGTGGTAGCGCATGCCTGTAATTCTGGCTACTCAGAAGGCTGAGGCGGAAGGATTGCCGCAGCCCAGCAGGTCGAAGCTGCGGTGGCCGGGAGCGGCTACTGCACTCCAGTCTGGGCGACAAAGTGAGACTCCAACTCAAAAAAAAAAGAAAAGAAAAGAAAAAAAAATGGAGAGAGGGATAGAGACATTAACAATTGTTATGAGATAGTCAGCAGTCTAGTGATTTGTGGGTCAGGATAAGGTCTCCTGGCTTAAAGTATGTCTCTTCTATCTGCAAGAAAAATTTCCCCTTTGGACTCACCTCTTACATTCAGCTGCTCCTTCAGGAAGCTTCTCTCTTTTTTTTTTTTTTGAGTTGGAGTCTCACTCTGTCGCCCAGACTGGAGTGCAGTGGCCGCTCCCAGCCACAGGAGCCTCGACCTGCTGGGCTCCGGTGATCCTTCCGCCTCAGCCTTCCAAGTAGCTGGAACTACAGGTGTGCGCTACCATGCCCGGTTGATTTTTTGATTTATTGTAGAGATGAGGTCTCGCTGCCCAGGCGGGTCTCAAACCCGCTGGCTCAGGCAATACACTCACCTCAGCCTCCCAAAGCGTAGGATTACAGGCTGAGCCACTGAGCCCGGCTGGAAGCTTCTCTTTATGTACCTCTGAGAGTAGAAGTAACACAATAGAATCATGATGCCAAGTGAGATGAGGCAGCCCTAAAACCCCAAAGAGTTTTTGATTCTCTCTTATGGTAATATCTAACATTGCCTTTAAACCATTATCACACACTGAATTCATTAGCCCAAATAATTCAACATACAGAGAATGAGATCTTAAAAGACAGGATTCAGAATTTATGTATTTGGATGGGAACGATGATGAGTGGAGGTGTTTTTGAGACTGGGGTAAAAAGGGTGTCTATTCGACTAGGGAGGATGAATACTGGGCATTCCAAGGGGCATGGGCAGACCCTGCCTCAGAGCTTTTGGATCCCCGACTTATGCTCCCATTTGAGCTGAGACTCGCCAGTTAAAAAGCCCAGGGTTTTGGCTCCCCACCCCGTCTAGCATGGCTGTCACAACCCCACCCTTCTGCAACCCTTTGCCCTCACTGTATATTATTTTTCCACCACCTCACTCTTTCCCTCCTATCCTAGGCCCAGATTATAGCCTTTCTTTTGTTTATCTTCTCCCCACAGGAACGAAATAGCCCAGATTTCTTGGAAAAGTTCTTTAAGAAGGAGGACAGGAATCACGATGAGAAGAGATGCATTTTTCTGAGTTGCTGTGGTTGCTAACTATTTGCACAACTAGTCCCAAGACCAGATATCCTGCTTTGAGGGTTAGAGATGACCCAGGCCCAGCCTCAGTCTCAGCCTTAGCTCAGCCCAGCCCAGGGGTCTCCGCTGAGGCCTGGTCTTAGCTGACTGCAAAAGCTAATAAACTTGCTCTGGTCACTGTGTTATTTTCTGCTGTCTTTGGTCATGTATGTTGGGTTTTCAGTATTTGCAAATATAGTGTTATTTCTCCTATCTTAAAAAAGCTATTTTGACTTTCCTCTGTTATCTTTTAAATTCTCTGCTTCCCTTTGCAGCAACATTTCTTGAAAAAGTTGTGATAGTCATTTCTCTTTCCCTATTTTCTCTTAATTTCCCTCTAATCAGAGTATTTCTCTACTATTCCATTGAAATCATTCTTGTGAAACTCACCAATGACCTCCCTTGCTCTGTCTACTTCCAGCCCTTACCTTATATCACATATGAGCAATATTTAAGCCAGCTGATCACTTCTTCCTTCTTAATACACTTTCTTGTCTTGGTTTCCAGAATACTACACTCTTCTGGTATTTCTCCAATCTCACTGACTACTTCTCAATCCACGTTGCTGGTTTAATATTAGAGTGCCACAGGTTAGATCTCTATTTTTTTCTATCAATACTCCCTTAAGATTTTCATTTAATCTCATGGTTTTAAACAACAGCTATTTGCTGATGGCTTCTCAAATTATATTTTAGTCAGAAATTGCCCCCTGAAATCCAAATTAGTATGTCTGTTTATTTGACACCTCTATTTGAATGCATAGTAGGTCTGTCATACTTAACATGCCTATTTTAAACCTGCTTCTCCTCTTTTGTACCTAATTTAATGAAAACTCCAAGCTTCTAGTTGCTCAGGTCAAAACCTTTGGCTCATCTGACTGGAATTTTCTCTTTACGGTCAGTGTCATATAAGAAAGATAATGCCCTTTTCAGCCTCCATCTGTTATATACTAGGGTTCAAGAGAATTCTGCATAGTTACGCTATTTGTGCCAAAGAACAGGTTTTATTTGGGCCATCAAGGTTCCATGAGTCTCCCCATAATTTCTTATTTTTTTTTTTTTGAGTAGGAGTCTCACTCTGTTGCCCAGGTTTGAGTGCAGTAGCACTATCATGGTTACTGCAGCCTCGACCGACTGGGTTCAGTTGATCCTTCTGCTTCAGCATTCCAAGAAGCTGGGACAACAAGGTTTATGTTGCCATGCCTGGCTAATTTTTTTTATTGTAGAGGTGAGGTCTCACCAAATTGCCCAGGCTAATCTCAAACCCCTGAGATCAGGCAATCTTCTTGCCTCAGCCTCCCAAAGTGCTGGGATTACAGACTTGAGTCACTGTGACTGGAATGATTTCTCTTCTTATGCAGTAAGAATTAGAGCACCTTTGTAAGAGGAAGAGGAAGAGTAAACAGACTGGTGTCAGACACCTGGATTTCGGGGTATCAGTTGTTTACAGGAATAGCCTTTTAAGCACCTATGAAACCAAGGGAATTTGGGAATTGTAAATCACACATTTATTCTTTCTAAGTTGAATTCCTTTCACTTCTACATTTCTTTCTTTTGTAAATGTCAGATTCAAGGTATGCATATGCAGGTTTGTTACATAAGTACATTGAGTGATGGTGAGATTTGGGTTTGTATAAATACACCAGGTGGTGGACATGGTACTCAGTGGGTGATTTTTCAACCCTTCCCCCCTTCCTCCTTCCTCCCTTTAGTAATCCCCAGTGTCTGTTTCTCCCATCCTATGATCATGTGTACCCAACATTTAGCTTCCACTTATAAGTGAGACCATATGGTATTGTGTTTTCTGTTTATGTGCTAATTCACTTGGAATGATGGCCTCCAGCTGCATCAATATTGCTGCAAAGAACATGGTTTCATTTTTTTTTTTTGAGTAGGGGGTCTCACTCCAGCCCAGGCTGGAGTGCACACTGTGGGCATGACCTCCTGGGCTCAAGCAATCCTCTGCCTCAGCCTCCTGAGTAGCTGGGACTATAGGGGCATGCCACCATGCCTGGCTTATTTTTTGATTAAACAATTTTTTTTTTAATTTTAAAGATTTGGGGTACAATTCAGGTTAGGTATACAAATGTTCATTATGCAGGTACCCTTGTTGATGAGGTGTGTCCCTCCCTCCCCTGGCAGTTTACCTAACTGCCAGCCCACCCCCCTCCCCTGGCAGCTTCCTGCTACTGCCAATCCCTTTATTATAGTATTATTATAGTTGTTCAATGTCTGCTTATGAGTGAGAACATATGATGCTCTGTTCTTTGTTTCTGTGATAGAACACTGAGTATAATAGATAATTCTTTATTTTTTTGTAGAGACAAGGTCTCGCTATGTTGCCCAGGTTGGTTTTGAACTCCTGGGCTCAAGCAATCCTCCTGCCTTGGCCTTCCAAAGTGTTAGAATTATAGGCGGGAGCTACCACAGAAAGATTTCATTCTTTTTGATGAATAGGTAGTATCCTATAGTATATATGTATCACATTTTCCTTATCCACGCCACTGTTGATAGGCGTGGTTTCATGTTTTTGCTATTGTGCATATTGCTGCTATAAACATGAGTGCAGATGTCTTTTGGTAGAACAATTTATGTTCCTTTGGGTATATACCCAAGTAGTGGGATTGCTGGGTTGAATGGTAACTCTATTTTCAGTTTTTTGAGAAATCTCCAAACTACTTTTCATAGGGGCTGAACTAGCTACATTTCCATCAACGGTGTATAAATGTACCTTTTTCTCCATAATCTTGCCAACATTTGTTGTTTTTTGAGCAACATTCTGACTGGTGTGAGATGGTATTTCATTGTGGCATTTGATTTGCATTTCTCTGATGATTAGTGATATTGAGCATTTTTCCATATATTTGTTGACTGTCTGTGTATCTTCCTTTGAGAAGCGTCTGGTCATGTCCTTTGCCCACTTTGTAATGTTTTTTTCTTCTGTTGATTTAACTTTCTTATAGTTTGCAAATATTTTTCCCATCTTATAGGTTGTCTATTTACTCTTGATGGTTTCTTTTGCCATGCAAAAGTTTTTTAGTTTAATTAGGCCTCACTTGTCAATTTTGGTTTTTGCTGCATTTGCTTTTGAAGACCTGATCATGAATTCAGTGCCTAGGCTGATGTCCAGGAGAGTATTTTCTAGGCTTTCTTCTAGGATTTTTATAGTCTGAGGTTTCATGTTTAAGTCATTAATCCATCTTGAGTTAATTTGTATATGTGGTGAGAGTAAGGGGTCCCACTTCATTCTTCAGCTATGGTCATTTCTACATTTCTGTGCTACTGTCTGGAATCATATTTCTTTTGCCTGTAGAACTTTTAGAATATTCATTTGATGAGGATATTCCTGGAACTTTATTTTGCTTTTATTTAAAAAAGGTACTTAAAAAAAACCAAAAACTAGATGTAGTATTCGTAGTTGGAAATTATTGTCTTTTAGCACTTTTAAGATATTACTTCATTGTTTTCTGGCTTCTGTCACTTCTGTTGAGAAGTCAGGCTGTAATTCTTAGCAATGCTTTTTTGAAAGTAATGTGTCTTTTTCTCTTTGGCTACTTTAAGATTTTTTTTCTTTGTCTTTGGTTTTTAACACTTTTACCATTACCATGACATGCTTAAGTGTGGCTTTCTTTGAATATGTCCTGCTTGAGGCTCACAGTACTTGAATCTGTTTCTTGAAATCTCTCATCATTTTTGGAAAATTCTAAATCACTATACAAATGCTTCTCAACTCAAATGAAGTTATGTCTCAACAAACTCATAGTAAACTGAAAATATCATAAGTAAAAAATGTATTTAATATACCTAGTCTACTTCCTGGGCTGGATAATTTTTTTTTGATAAAGATGAGGTCTTGCTATGTTGCCTAAACTGACTCTAACTTCTGGGCTCAAGAAATCCTCCCACTTCGGCCTCCCAAAATTCTGAGATTACAGGCAAGAGCCACCACACTTGGCCTATATTCATTGGATTCTTTTTTTTTTTTTTTTAGTTGAAGTCTTACTCTGTAACTCAGGCTGGAGTGCAGTGGCATGCTCACAGCCATCGCAGCCTCGATCTGCTGGGCTCAGGTGATCCTTCTGCCTCAGCCTTCCAAGTAGCTGGAACTAAGGCACGCACTACCACATCTGGCTTATTTTTGGACTTACTGTAGAGGAGAGGTCTCACCAAGTTGTCCACGCTGGTCCCAAATCCCTGAGCTCAGGCAATCCTCTTGCCTTGGCCTCCCAAAGTACTGGGGTTACAGGCTTGAGCCACTGTGCCTGGCTCATTGGATTTTTAATTCCAATTATTTCATTTTATTTCTAGAATTTCTATTAGAGTCTTATTTTTAAAAATATAGATTCTGGTTTTCTGGTAAAATTCTCCATTTTGTCAGTTATTTTCTTGAACACATTAAATGCAATTTTTTCCCCAAGGAACTATGTTATTAAAAATGCCTTCCTTTGCATCTGAAATATGGGAGGGGACCCCGTAGAAGCCCAAAATTACCTGTTGGAGGGTGGGCCCCTTGTAGTAGAGGTTTTCCTCACTAGGTAAGTGTTCTAGGAACTCAGCAGCATCAGTGTACCAGCTAGTGTTGTTGTAGTGCTGCATTTGGCTTCAGTGAATTTTTTTTTTTGGAGATTTTCAACACGTTTGCCCACTTCACGATGAGTGTTCACCAGGTTTTGACCAAAAGTGGCATGACCCCTATGCCTCATTCTTCCTGTTCACCTGATCTCACTCCAAGCAAATTGTTTTAGTTTTTTTTTTTTTGTTTCTCTGGTGAAAAAAGTCCTCAAAGGAAAATGTTTTGCTGAGGTGAAAGAGGTGAAACAAACAAAAAAAAAAACAGCAGAAGCACTAAAAGGCATCACGATTGATGAGTTCAGAAACTGTTTTGGATAGTGGAAAAACTGTCTTGGTAGGTGTATTGCATCAAACAGAGGGTAC
This sequence comes from Cephalopachus bancanus, assembly GCA_027257055.1. Classification (NCBI taxonomy): domain Eukaryota; kingdom Metazoa; phylum Chordata; class Mammalia; order Primates; family Tarsiidae; genus Cephalopachus; species Cephalopachus bancanus. The sequence continues at coordinate 1,956,536 of JAPVLO010000439.1, read as the reverse complement.
TTTGACGGTGAATGAAGTTTAAGCATGTAAGAATAAATGCACAATTTTTAAATAAATTCAATTTCTTGTGTCACCCCCATAATCATGCAAACTCACCAGGAAGTGACTTTGATTTGTTTTTAGGGTAGTTGTGTTAATGGGTTCCCATTGAAATGATGCTTTGTCCTGGTTACTGCCCCTTAACCAAAGGCTCTCATCATATGCACTTACTGGGCAGTTAAACACAGTTATTTTTAATGTTGGTGTGCAACAGCTAGATCATCTTTGGTTTTTTTGGTCCATTTTCTATTTTTCTCTTCTCTCTTGGAGTACTTGATATTTTTGATTGAATGCAGAACATTGAGTATAAAAAGTTTTCATTTCAGGATATGGATGATTTTATCTCCCTATGGAGAATTTTCTTTAGCTTCTGGAAAGCAATTAGAGTAGCAAGTCATTTAGTCCAATCTGAGATAGAGTTGTTTCAAGACTGAGTTTTAAGATTTGTAAGGTTTTTTATATTTCAGATCTATACACTTCTTTCTAGGAGTAACACTTTAGGGATTCTACTTGAAATCTTGGAATGTTTAGAAGGGTACCCCTACCTTGTAAATCCACTGAGCTCTGATTTTTTTTTTTTTGAAATCAGATATTTAATCTTTTCATCAAATTGTTTCAATAGTTTCGAGCAAATGCCAACTGAAAGACGAAGACCAGGAATTCACAGAGGAAACAATCTTCCAAACAACAAGGACACCGAGACAATCTTCTTTCACTCTAGCCACAGTACTGGTGGTCAGCCAGTTATTCAGATTATCAAGTGCTTACCACATCATCAATTTTCAGAATTGAGCTCTGATTTTTATCCTCCAAAGACTCTACTTAGTTGTTTAGTCTTTTCTTTTAAAAAAATTGAGTTGGAGTCTCACTCAGTCACCTAGACTGGAGTGCAGTGGCACGCTCCCGGCACCGCAGCCTCAACCCACTGGGCTCCAGCGATCCTTCCGCCTCAGTCTTCCAAGTAGCTGGAACTACAGGCGTGCGCTACCAGGCCCGGCTCATTTTTTGGGGGGATTTATTGTAGAGATGAGGGCTCGCCAAGTTGTCCAGGCGGGCCTTGAACCCCCGGACTCAGGCAATCCACTCACCTCAGCCTCCCAAAGCGCTGGGATTACAGGCTGAGCCACCGAGCCCGGCGGAAGTGACTTTGATTTGTTTTTAGGGTAGTTGTGTTTAGGCTGTTTAGGCTTTTTACAAAAAATTTCTGATGGTGTCTACCTCTTGTGTTGTACAACTTGTGAACAGCCGTGCGTCTCGAAGGGAAAAAGACAAATTAGACCGCTGCAGGAAAACAAATCAGAGAGACTGTGACACCGAGGCTGGTAAGCAGGAAACTGAGTTTATTACCAGAACGCTGCGTTTGACCCAGCGGACTCCAGTCGCAAAGGCTGGGCCCAGATTGTAGTCGGGTCTCAGTTTTTATATGTTTTACATGGACTTTCGGGGAAGGGGCTTTCCGTGGTGAAAAGTTTTGTACCTTTTGTGATAACAGCAAAAGCTTGCCGTTTTAGGTTTCAGCTGCAGACGCTGAGCATGGCGTGGCGTGCTGCGCCAGGAATGGTTACACAGGAAAGGGCTTGCTGTTCCAGCTGCAGGCACTGAGCATGACGTTTTGCATTAACAAACTGGAACATTTTAACTGTGATATATGTTTGAAGCATTTTCTTTTTTTTTTTTTAAGTTGGAGCGTCACTCTGTCACCCAGGCTGGAGTGCAGTGGCCGCTCCTGGCCACCGCAGCCCCAACCTCCTGGGTCCAGCGATCCTTCTGCCTCAGTCTTCCGGGTAGCTGCAACTACAGGCACGGGCTACCACGCCCAGCTAATTTTTGATTTATTGTAGAGATGAGGTCTTGCCAAATTGTCCAGGCGGGTCTCGAACCCACGGGTTCAGGCAATCCACTCACCTCAGCCTCCCAAAGCGCTGGGATTACAGGCTGAGCCACTGAGCCCAGCTGAAACGTTTTCTAAAAAACCCTCTACCACAAAATCGAAAGGCTCATCCCTTTTATCTAGAATCTTGGTCCTTCAAGTTCTGGCAGTGTTGGAAGTGCTGAACTCTAATTTTAATTTCACCATCCCTGAATGATTATTGAAAATTTAAATAGGATGGGCTCGGTGGCTCAGCCTGTATTCCCAGCACTTTGGGAGGCCGAGGCAAGTGGATCGCCTGAGCTGGCCAGTTCGAGACCAGTCCAGGTAAGTTGGCGAGACCTCGTCTCTACAATAAATAAAAAATTAGCGGGGCATGGTAGCCCATGTCTGTAGTTCTGGCTACTTGGACGGGTGAGGTGGAAGGACCGCTGGAGCCTAGAAGATCGAGGTTGTGGTGGCCGTGAGTGTGGCGCAGCACTCCAGCCTGGGCAACGGAGTGAGACACCAACTAAAACAAACAAACAAAACAAAAAACTTAAATAATATTATTTGTCTCTTAGAAGTTACTTTGTGTTTGGCTTGCCAACTTCTTTGTTCCAGCTACTTAAGAATCAATACATTTCTCAGGAAGTAGCTTAGAATGCTGCATTCATTTATTGAGTTTTCTTTCCCTTGGGTAACCAGATCCAAGAACTTTTGTAGATTTCTGATGCCTTTTTACAGGTTATTTTTTGAATTTTATCCACATTTTTAATATGTTTTATTGGGATAATTAGTCTGCTACAAAAATATACCATAGTCAGAAGCAGACATGTTGGTAGTACTGTTGAACTATAGAAACTCTTGGTACTGCTGGGGAGAAAGCATTTGCCAAGCTAAGATCACATATAATTTATATCCCAGGTATTCTACTTCAATACATATACTCCAAATAAATGTTCATATAGACACATAAAAATTGTTTGTAGTGGCAAGCTGTGAGAGGCAATAGGAGGGTGAGGGAGGCTTTTGTAAGGGAGAGGATAGGCAATATATTCTAGCGGTACATTATGCAGTATATTCAGCTTAGATGTAATAATGCTAGCTGTGCACAGAGCAACATGGATACAAGGTAGAATTCCACCATACTTTAAAAAAGTTTGCTTTGTTGGATTGCACGAAATAAAGTCTCTCACACTCTTGTACGTGATTCTCAAGGAAGCTGGCTGCTTCACATGAACTGCTTTAATTTAGTTTTAAAAGTGATAACAATAATAAAAGATAAAAAATATTTAAATAGAAAAATGAACTTAAGTAACCAAAGGCTCTATTAGAAATGAGTTCTAGTATAAAACTGAGAATAATGGTAAATAAAATGATGCTCTTAGTGAGAGATAGTAATTCTTCAATCCAGTAATAGTAAGGCAAATGAAAGGAGAGTAATGAAGCTTATCTGGTGCTGGTCAGAACTCTTGTAAAATGAAAATTGAAAAAAATAAGATATTCTTTCACACATAGTTACATATATGTATTCTCTATGACCCATCAATTTCTTTTCTGAATACTAAATAAATTGTCTCACAGGTCCATTAGGGGCATGTATGAAGATGCTCGTCATAGTGTATTTATGGTGGCAGAGAATTGAAAACAATCTGAGTGTGTATCAAACATACAGTACTTTTTATGATATTCTGCTTTTCTTCACATCATTCTATTTGCCGTCTTTTCTGCCAGAACCCTACGCCAAACCACCAGCATGTGGGGGAGAAGAGAGTCCTATAGAGAAGGTTGAAGGAATATGAATCAGAAGAAAATGAAAGGAGGTAGGGGTGAGGGGAGAGAGGTCACAATAATGTCAGCATCATGGACAGCACACCTGCACCTTGGATATGTTTATCAACTATGCAAAAGTTACTGAAGTCTTGTGATATCAGGTTTCCTTGGAACCTTTTGGAGTCCCAGAATTTTTCTCTTGGCAGCTGTCATGTGAGTGTGAGCAAAGAGCTGTCAATTATTCTTTCTCTTTAACACCAACATAATGTTTAATAGTTACTAAGATATGTTGGTGGGGGTGGGGTCACAAGCACTTGGAATAATAGGAACTAGGTTTGCAGGAGGGATTTAGAGAGTGTGGGGTAGGGAGGAAGTCATATATCAGCTCTTGGGACTCTGGCATGATGGCTCCTAGAAGGAACTGGCAGTTCTGGAGAAGAAGGGAAGAAGATGAATATGGAGGGGTTGGTTTGAGATAAGAGGGTTACAGGGATGCTATGGCCCAAGGAAAGTGGACAATACAGATCACAGTAGGTGAGAGAGCAATTTGTGTAGTGGATTGTAGGGAGCAGGCTACAAACAGAAGGTTTGATAAGAAGAAAAAATGAGGCAGCCCAGAGACTGCAGGTCTACATGAACTGACAATTAAGTTTGTGAACTTGCCACTGTGTGCTTATGTTAGGCAGCACTGTACAAACGACCTGCTAAGGTTTCATAACCTTGGCATATCAGTGTCTCACAGCTGTGTTTGTGTCAACGTATGGTGGTATCTTGCTGAGTGGCATTCATTATGGTTGTTGCATGCTTTTCTGTGCCACTGAGAGAATGTCAGAGTTTGAATTAGAGCAATGAACAGACATTAAATTTACTGTTAAACTTGACAAGAGTGGAAGTGAAATCAGGGACATGTTAGTCCAAGTTTATGGGGATAATGCCATGTTAAAATGGCAGTGTGCAAATGGATTAAACGTTTTTCTGAGAGGAGAGAAAGCATCACTGATAAAGAGAGGTCAGGATTGCCAGTAATGAGCAGAACTGAGGAAAACATTGCAAAAACTTGTCACATTGGGCATAAAAATTGTTGGCTGACTGTGAGAAGCACAGCAGATCAAATAAACATTGATAGAGAAACAGTTAGGAAAATCTTAACGGAAAATCTTCACATGAGAAAGGTGTGTGCAAAAATGATCCTGAAGGAACTCTTGCATCATGGCAATGCACCAGCTCATACAGCACTGTCTGTGAGGGAGTTTTTAGCCAGTAAACAAATAACTGTATTAGAACATTCTCCCTACTCACCTGATCTGGCCCCTAGTGACTTTTTTCTTTACCTGAAGATAAAGAAAAGATTGAAAGGAAGACATTTTGAGGGCATTCAGGACATCAAGGGTAATACGATGACAGCTCTGACGGTCATTCCAGAAAAAGAGTTCTGAAATTGCTTTGGTGGGTGGACTAGGCACTGGCATCGTGTATAGCTTTCCAAGGGGAGTGCTTCAAAGGTGACCATAGTGATAATCAGCAATGAGGTATGCAACACCTTTTCTAGGATGAGTTCATAAACTTAATTGTCAGACCTCATGTGTGAGTTTGAAAACAGGTAGAACAAGACTGAGGGAGGGAAAGCAGGAGGAAGGAGACAGAGAATGACCAGACATTGGGTTTGGAGGTGAAAATTGCATATAAGCCCTGAATGATGACAAGGAGCAGAATAGGGTCAGGAAAGGATGCTCCTGAGGAAGACGGGGGTGATGGTCTGTGAATAAGATACTCCAAGAATGGTATGAGTAGGAACTGGGCCTTCCAACCACAAGGACAAAGAACTCACCCATGTATTTCCTGTTGTTAGGATGGAAAGAGAATTTTTGAGACAAATGCCTGTCTCCTCCAGGAAAATGTTTGCCTAATTGAGAGGTAGCAGGAAGTAACCCTGGAGGGTAAGAGGGGCAATGACATGAGCCTCAAGGAAGGGTGCTAACAGTAGCTGCTGGGGACATCTTGTGGAAGTAGCAGGTGGATGTTGACCCTGCATCGTGGCTCCCTGGAGATTCTCATGTCTCTGGGCCGAGCCAGTGCTCTGCAAAGGCAGCCCGGCCCGTGTCCTGTTTGTTTCTGCATCCTCAGCTCTTGCACAGTGCCTGGCCTGGAACAGACCATGTCATGACCTGCCTCATTCATTTGGCAGAGAGAGGGGGTTGTAATTTATGAAAATCACCACAAGCTCTTCTTCTCAGCCCTTAGTGGCATTCCCATATGTGCTGCTTTATTTAGTCCAGTCTCCTAACAAAGATTTTATAGGTTGCATGGACTCCTGGACTATCTTAATCTCCTCAAAACCTTGAACATTCTTTCATTGCCATCTTGATATCCCCAGACAACCAGTCCTTGCATGTAGCTCACCATCACTGAGGCCAACATAGCATCAGAGTGACTCTCTCTCATGACGACAGTGTTCCCCTCATAGACACAAAAGCCCATGACATAGAGACAAGGACATGGCCCCAGGAGCCCACGCTGCAGGATAAGGGAGCCACAGGACAAGAGATCCCATCCTTGGGACACTGCCCTGCCTTCCATTCACAGTCATGAGCCTCTCATGCCTTCTAAGGAAGCCTCATGTGGGGAGTGCCTGTCTCCTCAAGCCTCAGAGGAACAGCTGGGGCAGGAGCAGGTGACAGGAGCACGCAGAGGAACCCTGGCTCTTTCTCAGGGCAGTATTGAATGTCCAGGTCATCCCTTGACAAAGAGGAACATTGTTGTGACCTGGCAGGGGCTTTACATCAACTGCCACCTGGAACCTTCCCTGGTGGCTGCATTTAGGAGGCAGGAGCAGAGGAGAACATGAGGTCCTGTGAGAGATGGCTCAGCTCTGTGGGAGGCCACAGGAGGGACTCTGGGCACACTCCTGAGTGATCCACCGGGGAGGTGGGATTCTCCAACAAAGGTAACACAGAATTGGCAGTTTTGACAACATAAGTCATCAAAGAGAAGAAAGAAATAAGGCACATGTCAGGTAGGAGAAGACACTTTATTTTTCTTGGGGTCTCTGGAGACCCTGGGCTGGGTGGGACCACTGGCTTCCCCCGGAACAGGGCGGTGCTCCATGGCTCTGTTCATGGTAGTCTGTGGCTATGTCCCCCATCAGGGAGAGGAACTCGGAAAACTCAATCTTCTGATCCTTATTCTTGTCCTTTTTTTTTGAGTTGGAGTCTCACTCTGTCGCCCAGACTGGAGTGCAGTGGCACGCTCCTGACCACTGCAGCCTCAACCGGCTGGGCTCTGGCTATCCTTCCGCCTCAGCCTTCCAAGTAGCTAGAACTACAGGTGTGCGCTACCATGCCTGGTTAATTTTTTGATTTATTGTAGAGAAGAGGTCTCGCCTGGTTGCCAAGGCGGGTCTGGAACCCACAGGCTCAGGCAATCCTCTCACCTCAGCCTCCCAAAGCGCGGGATTACAGGCTGAGCCACTGAGCTCGGCTCTTGTCCTTTTTCTCAAAGACATTGGACAGGTAATCTTTGCCCTTTTTGTCCTGTGAGTAGAAAAACAGACAAGAAAAGTTTGGTGACAAACCGGTTTGAGTTTAGGGAGGGAGAAAAGGAGGCAGAGACAGAGACAAGTACCTAGATCTGCACGGTTTGACTGTGTGACTGAGACAGAGGGTAAGTGGGTGAAGATGTGGTGGGTTTGTGAGTGCTATCCTGCAGTTCTTTAGGGAGGTTCTTTGGCTTAAAAGACCTCAGGGCGAGACACAGGCTCTGCCTAGAGGTGCTCTGGGAAGTGATCTGGGGTAGGAGGGGGATTCAAGGCCCAGCTCTACCCTTTCCGACACTACTTACATTAGATCTATTCCCTTGACTCAGAATAGTTTCTGATACCTTGTTCTTTTCATTCTTGATTTCTCTTCTCCTTTCTTTTCTTTTTCCACCTAAACTCATCTGTTCTGAGTTCCCTGTTCTTGGTCACCTAAACTCTACATTACATGGTAACCTACATTTTTTGGTTTCTGGTTTGCTAATGAACTTTATCAACTGAAAGAAGGGTGTTGGGGGGGGCGTGGCAGCTCACGTCTATAATCCTAGCACTTTGGAAGCTGAGGTGAGAGGACTACCTGAGCCCAGGGGTTTGAGACCAGCTTGGGTAACTTGACGAGACCTCGTCTCTACCATTAAAAAAATTAGCTGGGCGTGGTGGCACATGCCTGTAGTTCCAGCTACTTGGAAGGCTGAGGTGGAAGGATTGCCTGAGCCTAGCAGGTCAAGGCTGCGGTAGCCCTGACTGGGTATCAGAGTGAGACTTCGATTCACAAAAAGAAGCATGTTTATTTCTATTAATAATGGAATTTCTACTGCCTGAACTCTAATCTCAGGAATGTTGATTTGGAACATCCGAGAGGCAGGGCCTGGCCATGGGAGGCTTACTTTCATGGAGAGAGTGTCAGTGACAGCCCGGAGGGACCGTTTACTTTGCTAATCATCTAATAAGAATTCTTTATGTCTCCATTACTGTTCCTCATTTTCAAACTTTTTCACATATATCATCTTTAGATCCCTTTAATGAACCAGGAAATAAGTCCTATTATCTCTCTATTGCAGATGAGAACATTTTGAACCAGTAGATGACGGTGACTTGTCATAGGTCACATAACAAAATGCATCCTCAGCCATGCCAAAGCCCAACCAACATTGAGAGGTCAGACCCTGACTCATGCAGGCACTGAGGAAGTTGGGGAAATTCTCCTTCATCATCTTCAACAGGCACTGCTTGTCCATGGTATCATCAGGTCTGGTGTATTTGTGGAACAGGTCGATCATGCCCATCACGGACTTTTCAGCTTGAGTGTTGCTCATCTTGGCTTTCAGAAAGTCTGCAGGAAAGATGGACAATGTTTGTTTTGCTTCCTGTGAGTTGTGTTTCCACAGGTGATTGATGGAATGAAGACTGAGGACAGAGTGAAGGCAAGGCTCAGATGGAGCCGAAGGAATTTGTTTTCTCTCAGTGTGATGGGATAAGTTCCTTCGAAGGTCAAATTTGGGAGCTGGCCCACTGTGGCCAGGGACCAAGAGAAGATGTAGGAGGTCACCAGACATTCAGCTGTGGGGAGCACCGATGATATGGAGAAGTAAAGAGGATGGGATTTTAAGAACACAGAAAAAGTCTGAAACCTGACCTGGGATCCTAGCCACACTCAACACCTGGCAGACTCCACTCTTCAAACAGCATCAAATCCATCTCCTTGAACTTCACATTCAGGATGAGAGTCATGAGGACAGGACTATGTCCTTGGTGATCTGTTCTCTGACCCTCCTGGGCTGCCTCGGGTTCAAAACACCCTGGGGGTCCAACAGGACTCAACTGTAAGCTCCGCATGACATGGAGTACACAGGCTCCAGGTATGAGCGGAAAACACAGCCCAGTTCTGAACAGTGGAGAAAGTATTACAAGACCACCTAAGGAGTGAGAAAGCTGGACTGATGGCCACAGTTGGCCTCTGTTAAAAGGAACAGAAATCACTTCCCTTGTTCTTAAGCTATTCAGTGATGTTGGATGGGATACTTCTGTTTGTCTATTCTTGTGGATTATCTTCCCCTTTTTTTTCTCTTGATTGTGTTTAAAGACACTATCAGACTTCCTGAGGTAAATTCTAAGGAAACTGGCAGAGTATGGAGTGAACTGGACTCCAAGCCAGAGAAAAAGGACAGTGCATCCCAGACTTTCCAAAGAACCAGAAAACAACCTTGACTCCTGCATGTGAATGTCTGACATCACCTCCCAATGCAGGAGGAACCTCCTTGCTGGTAACTCACTAAGAAGAGCAACCTAGGCCTTTGAAAACTGAGGCTGAGGCCAGGGATTGAGCTCTGTGCTAGAGAGAGAGAGAGAGAGAGAGAGAGAGAGAGAGAGAGAGAGAGAATTTTCCAGGTGGTAGTTAGTAGGGATGAGGGAGCTTAGCTGGTCAGTACCTCACCAGGTAGGGACTGGTCATCTCACCAGGGTATGCTGAGTGGAAGTCCCAGGTGTGGGGGTTAAGAGCCTCTGAAGCTTTCACAGGGAACCCTTAACCCTGTGCTCTTTGTGGGAAGGGTGAGAGAGAATTCTGCATCTTAGACCTTGACAGGAGGGAGGATCTAGGAGAAAGAAACTGGAAGGAAAGGGAGGGTCCTGTCCTCAGCCCCCACTGGGACATTTCCATAAGCATTGTCTCAGGAGACCCAAAGGAAGCAATAGACAGGGTCTGTCCAGGCACCTGCTTGTGCAGGTGAGAACCCCATGCTCAGAGTGCAGGTCACAGTATCTTGTGGGTGGCAGAGCTGTGACCAGACCCCGGCCTTCTGCGTCCTCCCCCACAGCTGGCAGCACAGCAGCTGGCACTGGGACTCTTTCTGGGGGCTGGAAGCCCTGAGGTCCCCTCTGTGCCTGCTTCCTAGAGCATTACCCCACTTCAGGTGGGTGGGACACACCTTGGAGGCTGAACTCAACACTGGCATCACCTGGAGCTGTCTCCTGTCCCACCCTTCATCTGGGACTGAGACAGCCAATGCATGTGTCAGAATAAGACAGGAAGTGGGGATGAGGGAGAACACCGGGACATGGACACAAAAGGATGGAGTTTCAGACTCTAGTAGGCAGGATGGCCTCTGTTCACACACTCAGTCCTACCAACTTGCTCTGACAGCTAACTTTAACTATCACTGCCTCTCACTGAGTGTTTTATGTGCTAGGCATGAAGATACCTGCTGAAACCTGCATCTCCCCTTTAATCCTCTGAACCCTTATGTGGTGTGTTTACTATTCTCATTTTAGTAAGAGGAAATTGAGGTGCAAAGCGTTCAGAAACTCAAGTTTACTCAGCTAGCAAGCATCAAAATCAAGTAATAATCCCAGAATTCTGATTTAAATCCTTACTCTTCTGCTCATTATTGAATCTCATAGATCACATCAGAGTCCTGTGGGAGCTCCAAGACTAAAGAGGGAGGCAGGGCAACTCTTCTGCCATCTTCAGGTTAGAGCTTCACAGGAGCCCTGGGGGTGGAGCTCTGGTGTTGTGACCCACAGTGTCCATTGAAGAAAGCCAGAGAGGGAGGTGGGCTGAGCAAAGTCTCCTGGTATTAAGGGGAGACCTGGGGTCAGGACCCTGAGTCCTGAGTCACTTCTTAGTCTTGAATCTCATGCAATAGCTGAGGGGGTGCCTGATTCACCCAGGGCCCCACTGTCTAAATTCAGCAGTGGAGTGGCCCCCATGGAATGGGCCTGGAGGCAGAGATTGGTCAAAGTTCCCTCTCAGTCCCCATGACACAGACTTCCCATCAAGTCTCTAATGTCCTTCCTCCTTCTTTTATGCAAAAGTCTGTGTAGGAATGGGTGGTTCTGCCCTTGGCTCTTATGTGCCCCAACCTGCTGCAGACTGGCCCTCCCAGGTGCAGAAACCAGGAGCCTGATGTCAGTGTTAGCATCCCAGGGGCCTCTGTGGACAGCCCCACTGACTCATGGAGGAGTTTATGTCTACCCTCTGTTCTTGTGAAAATTCCTCCCATGGACTGGGAAGTCTGTTTCCGACTTGCATGCCCTTGTGGTTGGTCCCACATGGAGCCTGACAGACCCTCTCCCTGCATGGGTCCTCCTCACACCAACCTGGCCTCCCTTGCCCACTTCTGCCCACACGTCTCCAGCACCAGACCTCAGTGACTCGCTCATTCAATTCACTGTGGTCTACTGAGAAGCCTCTAGAGAAGGACACACAAGAAATTTGGAGTGGGTGACACCTTTGGCAGGGCACGTGGAGGATGAATGTTGAGAGGGTGAGAGAGACTTCATTTTCTCCTGAACTTTTTGCAGCTTTTAGATATTGTATCATGTCCACATTCTTTTTTTTTTGAGTTGGAGTCTCACTCTGTCACCCAGACTGGAGTGCAGTGGCTGCTCCTGGCCACTGCAGCCTCGACCTGCTGGACTCTGGCGATCCTTTCACCTCAGTCTTCCGGGTAGCTGGAACTACAGGCACGCGCTACCACACCTGCTCATTTTTGATTTATTGTGGAGATGAGGTCTCGCCAAGTTGCCCAGGCAGGTCTCGAACCCGTGGGATCAGGCAATCCACTCACCTCAGCCTCCCAAAGGTGTGGGATTACAGGCTGAGCCACTGAGCCCGGCTATGTCCACATTCTTTAAAAGTAGTTTTAAATTTTATCGTTAAATTATTTTTAACTTTTTAACCTCAGGCTCTGAGGCTGAGTTTTAAAAAAATAATCCTCAACTCCTTAATTTAAATATTGAGCAATCACCTTTTGCAAGGTCTCTCTTGTTTTATTTATTAGTTTATTTTTCCTCTATCTCTACTCCCATTTTATGGCCCCACATTAAAAAAAAACAACCAAAAAAGCCATAATGTATTATTTTCATTGCTATGCCTTTTTTTTTTTTGAGTTGGAGTCTCACTCTGTTGCCCAGACTGGAGTGCAGTGGCCGCTCCTGGCCACCGCACGCTCAACCTGCTGGGCTCTGGTGATCCTTCCGTCTCAGCCTTCCAAGTAGCTGGAATTACAGGCATGAGCTACCACACCCGGCTGATTTTTTGATTTATTGTAGAGATGAGGTCTTGCTCCCCAGGAGGGTCTCGAACCCGCGGGCTCAGGCAATCCACTCACCTAGCTTCCCAAAGGCGCGGGATTACAGGTTGAGCCACTGAGCCCGGCTGCATTGCTATGTCTTTTTGCAAAATGTGTGCAATCCTTATGGTCCACATACTTTTTAGTTTTTAATAAACGAATACAAAACAATTACATAAAACAAAGACGTACAACTCAGTGTATCATCGCTAACACCTGTGTCGAGCACCCAGGTCAGGGATTAGAGTGTGGCTGCACATATACCTGCCCCCATCCCCTTTCTCCAAGTAAACCACTCCCTGAATGTCTTTGCTAAGGCTTTTGATTTGCTTTCTGGTTTTACCACTGAAGAATATATCCCTAACACTATATATAGCTTTGCCAGCTTTCTGAACATTAAATGGTAGAAAATATAATCCATATTTTCTCTGGTATTTGTCTTCTTTTGCTCGGTATTAAATTTCTATTACCCATGTTAAGGTATTTGTTTCACTGATTGTATAATATTGCTTTGCATGAATGTGACCATGTTTCTAATGATTCTGCCTTAGATTCCATACATGATTACGTTTCCTATCTTCCTCTTGAGTGGTTTCCTGCTCAAGTGACCAGGGACTTAACCCCACCTGGAGCCCAGCAGGTCCTCTCCTTGCAAATCACAACCACATTGAGATGCCACCTAACCCCAGTGAGAATGGCCATCTTTAATAAATCAAACAACAGCAAATGCTGACGAGGATGCAGAGAAAAAGGAATGCTTCTACACTGCTGGTGGGAATGCAAACTAGTGCACACTCTTTGGAAAATAGTGTGGCAATTTCTAAAAGAACTGGACACTGACCTTCCATATAACCTAGAAATACCCTTACTGGGAATATACCTGGAGGAACTCAAATCATTCTACAAAAAAGATACCAGCACACATATGTTTATTGCAGCACTACCCACAATAATAAAAACATGGGACCAACCGTGCTGCCCATTGAAACTGTACTGGATAAAAAAGATGTGGTACATATACACAGTGGAATATTTCACATCCATAAAGAAGGACAAACATATGAATTTTGCGGCAACTTGGATAGAGTTAGAGTCTATAATACTCAGTGATCTATCACAGAAACAAAGAACAGTGTTCCATATGTTCTCACTCATAAGCGGATCCTGAACATTTACCATAATACTATAAGAAACAGATTTGGCAGTAGCAGGATACAGCCAGGGTGGGGGTGGGGTGGGTGGGGGGAACACAACACTACACCAATAAGTGTACTTGATCTCAAACCAGGCAAAGTGGAGACCAAAGGGAGGCCCAAACTTTACCTGTACGATGACCACTTGTATACCTAATCCTGAATTGTACCCCACATCGTTAAAATAAAATAAAAAAAGAAAAAATGCTCAGCCTCACTAATCATCAGAGAAATGCAAATCAAAACCACACTGAAATACCGCCTAACTCCAGCAAGAATGGCTATCATTAATAAAACAATCAACAATGGATGCTGGTGAGGATGCGAAGAAAAGGAAAAATTTCTACAATGCTAGTAAGAATTCAAACTAGTTCAACCTCTATGGACAACAGTGTGGTGATTCCTAAAAGAACTAGAAATTGATCTTTCATATGACCCAGCAATCCCCCTACTGGGAATGCACCTGGAGGAATTAAAATCATTCTACAAAAAAGATACCTGCACACTCATGTTTATTGCGGCATTATTCACAATAGCAAAAACATGGAACCAATTGTACTGCCCATTGGAACTGGGCTGGGTTTAAGAAAATGTGGTATATATACATGATGGAATATTACACAGCCATAAAGAAGGAGAAACATGGACTTCACAGCAACTTGGATAGAATTGAGTCTATAATACTTAGTGATTTATCACAGAATTAGAGTTTGTAATACTGAATGATCTGTCACAGAAACAAAGATCTGAGTATCACATGTTCTCGCTTATAAGTGGACCTTTAACAACTACCATAATACTATAAGAAAAGGATTGAGAGTGGTGGGAAACTATGGGGAGGCAGGGAGGGGCAGGGAGGTGGGATTAATGGTAGTCAATATCTGTCTGGGGAAGGGGGCACACTTCATCAACAAGGGTACCTGCACAATGAATATTTGTATACCTAACCCTTAACTGTACACCACAATTTTAAAATAAAAGATATATGTAATTAAAAAAAGAAACAAAGAATAGAGTTCCATATGTTCACACACCTAAGCGGACCCTGAACATTTACCATAATACTATAAGAAAGGGATTGGCAGCAGTGGGATACTGCCAGGGTTGGGGGTGGGGGCACAACATGAATAAGGGTACCTGATCTCAAACCAGGCAAAGTGGGGACCAAAGGGAGGCCCAACTTTACCTGTATGCTGTCCACTTGTATACCTTATTGTGAATTGCACCTCATATCTTTGAAATTAAATATATATATAAATAAAAAATAAAAAAAAAAGGTAAATAATCCCATGAAATTTCTATGTGACTCCATGAGGAAACGTACGTAATGATGTCATCATAGCATTGTTTGTGGTGGTAGGGAGGTGCAGGCAATATATGTGTTTGAGAAGTATTCAATGGGGGAGTGGAAGGGCAAAATAATGTGCCTGCATGTTGTTGAATAAATGCAGCGTAGAGGTAATAATGCTAACTGTATGTAGATCCACATGGATGGGAGTTGGAGTTCCTTTGTAAATCCCTTGAAGGTTGGTTTGTTGGATTGCATGAGATTCTTTATGTGATTTCCACAGAAACCGATTCACACAGAAACAGACTGTGTGAATTTAGTTTTTAAAAGCTCAACAGGATAATGAAAGTTCACAAAATCATAAAGAGAAACAGAGAAGCTAAGAAACTGAAGATTCCACTTGAGATTCAGAATTTTATTATAATATTGAGGATAATTAGAAATAAAATGTTACTCCTAATGAGAAGTGTGACTTTGTTAATCCAATAATAATGGGCAAAGGAAAGGAGAGCACCGAAGATTGTCCAGTGCTGATCAGACTTCTTGTAAAATGTAAATGAGAGGAATAATGGAATATTATCTTACACTTAAATGCATATATTCTCTATGGCCCATCAATACCTTTCCTGGGGAAAAATATCAAAGAAATGATCTCACAGATCCATAAGGGGACATGTAAGAGGATGCTTGTTGCGGCGTTTATGGTGACCTGAGTTGGAAACAACTAGAGTGTTTATTGAACACATTGTGCCCTTTATTATTTTCCACTTTTTCCTCAGTTGTTCCTGTTGCCCACTTTTCTGCTTGGAAATGCTGAGCTTATCTTCTGGACCACACTCAGTAACCACCTGCTCTGTGAGGTCCTTTGACCCTCCCAAACACAGTTTCTGTTGCTTCTTCCAGGATTCCATAGTACTTTCCTATTACTATTTATCAGCTCTCACTTTATCTCCAACTGAGCACTGAATTACCTGGGCACTAAGAAGGGAATTTTTTAAGGTGGCTCCTATTGTGCCACATGGTAGACTCTCATCACATACTCATTGGTCTCACTGGTTGAATTAAGAAATAAGTTATGAGAAAATGTGGTTAAATGTAAGAACTTGACTCAGGGTCAGGAGCTCTGAGCTCTCACTCCAGATCTACCATATTTCTCTCTGTAGCCAAGAGAAAACCTGTTCACATGTGGTTATGGTTTTCTAATGTGTTGACTGGGAATAGGAAGCATTCCTCAGAGGATACTCAAGATAATCACAAGAGATAATGCATGTAAATATGCTAATCCAGTATGATGCGGGAATGTTATTCATGAGAGATGCAACATTGAGGAAATAAATTGGATCTAGTCTAACAGTGTTGACAGATTGGAACCAGAATAGGAGAGTTCATTGAAGAATCAGAAAACATACATTGAAGTCCTCACTCTGTCACTAAAGATCTTCGTATTCTTTTTTTTTTTTGAGTTGGAGTCTCACTCTGTCGCCCAGACTGGAGTGCAGTGGCCGCTCCCTGCCACCGCAGCCTCGATCTGCTGGGCTCCGGCGATCCTTCCACCTCAGCCTTCCGAGTAGCCGGAATTATAGGCGTGCGCTACCACGCCCGGCTGATTTTTTTATTTATTGTAGAGATGAGGTCTCGCTGCCCAGGCGGTTCTTGAACCCGCGGGCTCAGGCAATCCACTCACCTCAGCCTCCCAAAGGCGCGGGATTACAGGCTGAGCCACCGAGCCTGGCTAGATCTTCATATTCTTGAGCAAGTCCATTTTTCTTGGGCCTCAGTTTCCTTAGCTATAAGTTGGTAAGTTGAGAATAGTTTACCTCTGAGGTGCCTTCTAGCTCTAAGGATATGAAATTCTTGCATTTCTGGTCAATGGGACCCTGTATTGGGTTGATGAATAAACATTTGCTGAGGGAAGCATTAACCAGGTATGTCCCTGGGAAAGTACATTTCATTTGACTTTTGTGTCCCAACAGAACCTAAAAAAGACACAATCTTAAGTCATCCTTGTTCTTTTTCACTTGCAAGTACTCTTTCTGGTAAATTTCCTGATACCTCAATGAACTCTCTCATTCTGATTCTAATCCGTCAACACTGTTAGACTGGATCCAATTTATTTCCTCAACTTTGCATCTCTCATGAATAATATTCCCACATCACATTGGGTTAGCATACTTACAACCACTATCTCTTGTGATTATCTTGAATATCTTCTGAGGAATGCTTCCTATTTTCAGTCAACGCTTTAGAAAACCATAACCACATGTGAACAGGTTTTCTCTTGGCTACACAGAGAAATACGGTAGAGTTAATCGACAGCAAATAATTCCTAAAAACTGACTCCGCAGCTTTGGCATGTTAACAGAAACTCCATAATGCTCCCTCTTTATTAAATACCATCAGACATCACCTCAATTTAGTCATAGATACTGAAGTTGGAGAAGTCATTTTCAGGTCCTGGATCCGCAAATGCCCTTCCCTCAGGGCCCACATCCAGATCACCTATGGTTTAGGGTTCTCGTGAGCCCTCAGCTCCTGAGTCACTCCAGTTGTAGCTTTTCCCCAAGGTCTTTAGTCTCACCAGTCCCCAGGTTCTTTCTTATCACCTCCTAGGGCTAAACAAGGTCAAGGTCAAAAGCATAAGTTGTTCCTATCACTATATTCAATGTAAAAGGCAGAACTAACCTGTAGTTACTTTTTTCTTTTATGTCAGAAGTCCTGGAGAGTTGGGCAGAGGCATTGTCTCCTTGTATTTGGGACTGTTCCCCTTGTGGATTTCAAGGTGAGAATTCACTATCTATGTCTGAAACTCAGATATCAAGTAGCCACAACCACATATTTTATATCGGGAGAAAACGGGGGTAGATTCTTTTCTGGGAATTTTTATCCTAGGAAGGCATTGCATAGTACTTGTGATCTTATGTTAGTTTTCTATTTTCTTTTTTTTTGAGTTGGAGTCTCACTGTCACCCAGACTGGAGTGTAGTGACACGCTTCCGGCCACTGCAGCTTTGACCTGCTGGGCTCCGGTGATCCTTCTGCCTCAGCCTTCCAAGTAGCTGAAACTACAGGTGCGCACTTCCATGCCTGGCTAATTTTTAATTTATTGTAGAGATGAGGTCTTGCCAAGTTGCCCAGCAGGTCTTGAACCCGCGGGGTCAGGCAATCCATTCACCTCAGCCTCCCAAAGCACTGGGATTGCAGGCTGAGCCACCGAGATCAGCTAGTTTTCTATTTTCAAAAAAAGAAAAATAAAAAGTCAATTAATTCATCCTTTAATAACGTGATTAGTAAATGGTGGTGTTGATGCTTTATTTACCATGGAGAAGAAAATAAGCAAAAACAGGAAAACGTTCCAGGTCTTAAGTTTACCTGGGAAAATAATGAGCATTCTCATAGAAAAGGTGGTAAGGCCTGAGTTAGGTGTAAGTAATGGGAGACCCCAGTGGGTTGAGTGAAAAGACCACATGAATCCAGCACCTTGGACAGCACATTAAGAAACTTGTCTTTTAAAAATTCAATATTCTAAAGTTACTAGAGTCCTGTGATGTAAGAATTTCTGAGAACATTTTGGATTCCCAGAATCATCTTCAATGTTTGCTGTAATGTGAGTGTGGGCACAGAATTGTCAATTGTTCTATTTTCTTAAATTCGAATATATGCATAATAGCTACTAATTACTCTTTTTTTTTTTTTGAGTTGGAGTCTCACTGTTCCCCAGACTGGAGTGCAGTGGCTGCTCCTGGCCACCGCAGCCTCGATCTGCTGGACTCTGGCGATCCTTCCGCCTCAGCCTTCCAAGTAGTTGGAACTACAGGCACACGCTACCACGCCCGGCTAATTTTTTTATTTATTGTAGAGATGAGATCTCACCTGCCCAGGCGAGTCTCAAACCCGCGGGCTCAGGCAATCCACTCACCTCAGCCTCCCAAAGGTGTGGGATTATAGGCTGAGCCACCGGGCCCGGCACTAATTACTCTTAATCAAGCTAATTCTAGCTCTAGTCTGTTTCAAAATAAAGGTTCAATTTTAATCAATAGGACTGTGGATGCTAGTGTATAATATTCTTCTTCCAATCTGATATATTAAGGCCCAACTCAACTCCTTGAAATTCTTTGAAAACTGGTTAAAACCAAATTAAATTTCTATTTGTTGTCTTTCTGGAACCCTAGACTGTGGTTATGGAGGTGGCCTGTCTTTCTGGGAGGAGAGAAAGACAGACACCATCTCTTGGGATCTTGGCATGATGGTTCCTAGTAGTGACCAGCAGTTCTGCTGTAGGAGAAAGGAGGGAAATGGGGGAGGAAGATTAAGGGTTGAAGATGTGGAGGGGTGCTGTGGCTCAAAGAGAGTGGGCAACACACCCAAGGTACATAAGAGAGCAATATGTTTGGTCGATTGTGGGGAGCAGGCTGCAAAGAGAAGGCAGCAGGCATTGAGAAAGAGAGATCATGAACAACCCAGGGACTGCAGGTCTCTGTGAGTTCCAGGAAAAGATGGGATGAGAAAGAGGAGGGAGATAAGAAGGGAGAAGAAAAAGAATGGCCAGACTTGGGTGAAAACTGCAGATAATTCTTGAATAATGACAAGCTGCAGAATAAAGCCAGGAAAGGAGGCTCCTGAGGTGGAGAGAAGACAATGGTCTGTGAATAGAGGTGCTCCAGGAACATTGCAAACAGGAAATGGACCAGTCATCCACAAAGACAAAGAACTCACTCACATGTTCCTGTTGGTGGGAAGGAAAGATAATTTTGAGGTAGTTGCCAAATTCCTCCATGAACAACACTTGAGGGATTGAGAGTTAGCAGGGGCTGTGACAAGAGGGCAGGAGTAACATGGACAGATGACATGAGCCTCAAAGATGGGTGTTAAGAGCAGCCACTGGGGGCTGAGTGTGGTGGCTCAGCCTGTAATCTCAGCACTTTGGGAGGCTGAGGCGAGTGGATTGCCTGAATCCGCGGGTTTGAGACTAGCCCCAGCAACTTGGTGAGACCTCATCTCTACAATAAATAAAAAATTAGCTGGGCATAATAGTGCCTGCCTGTAGTTCTGGCGACTTGGAAGGCTGAGGTGGAAGGATCACCAGAGCCCAGTAGGTCTACGCTGGGGTGGCCATGAGTGTGCCACTGCACTCCAGCCTGGGCGACGGAGTGAGACTCCAACTGAAAAAAAAGGGCAGCCACTGGGAGCTTGCTCTGGAAGTGACACTGAGGGTAGGTGGATGTTGACTGTTATCGTGGACCCCGAAGAGGTATCCACATCTTTGGGCATAGCCAGTGCTCTGCTTAGGCAGCCTGTGCCCTCCTTGTTCTCCTGACCCTTAGCTGCAGGCACAGTGCCTGGTCTACAATAGACTTTTGATAACAAGCTGCTCTTTACCTGGCAGGGAGAAGGGCTGCAATTTTTGTCACACTCAACCTGAGTTCTCTGTGTCAGTCCTTAAGGCTTTCCCACTAGTGCTGCCTTATTCAGTCCTGTCTCCTAACTTGGATCCTCTGGGTTGTGTTGACTCCCAGGTTACCTTGAGATACTCAAAACCTGTAATATTCATTCATTGCCATATGAGTGACCTCAGAAGCCCAGTCCTTGCATGTAGCAAACCATCACTGAGGACTGCTCAGCATCAGGATGACTTTCTCTCATGTCCACAGGGTCCCTCACATAGACATATGCACAATAACCTACAACACAGGAACAAGGACACAGCCCCAGGAGCCTAGGCCATAGGACAAGGGAACCACAGACCAAGAAAGCCCTATGAATCCTCAGGGCACTGGCCTGCCTCCCATTCA
Organism: Cephalopachus bancanus; assembly: GCA_027257055.1. Classification (NCBI taxonomy): domain Eukaryota; kingdom Metazoa; phylum Chordata; class Mammalia; order Primates; family Tarsiidae; genus Cephalopachus; species Cephalopachus bancanus. The sequence continues at coordinate 1,935,999 of JAPVLO010000439.1, read as the reverse complement.
TAGCCACAAATTTCCTGAGTGTGGCCCTTCAAGGAGGCTCCATGTAGGTTGTACCTGTCTCCCATGCCCTGGAGGAATAGCTGGGGCAGGAGCATGTGGTCAGAAGCACGCAGAGGGACCTTGGATCTTTCTCAGTGCATTACTGAATGATCTGAGACATGCTTTGACAAAGGGAACATCTCTGTGACCTCGCAGAATCTTTGCACCAACCATCACCTGGAAGTTCCCCTGGTGATGCTTTTAGGGAGCAGGAACAGAGGAGGACACAGAGTCTTGTGAGAGATGGCTCAGCTCTGCTGGAGGCCACAACAGGGACACTGTGGGCACACTCCTGGGTGATCTACTAGGGGGAGGGGGATTCTCCAACAAAGATAACACAGAATTGGCAGTTTTGACAACATAAGTCATCAAAGAGAAGAAGGACATAAGGCATGTGTCAGGTGGGAGAAGACATTTTATTTTTCTTGGGATCCCTGAAGGCCATGGGGCTGGGTGGAATCACTGGTTTTCCCCGGAACAGGGTGGCGCTCCATGGCTCTGCTCGTGGTAGCCCACGGCTATGTCCCCCATCAGGGAGAGATACTCGGAAAAGTCAATCTTCTGATCCTTATTCTTGTCTTTTTTCTCAAAAAGATTGGCCAGGTAATCTTTGCCCTTTTTGTCCTGTGAGTAGAAAAACAGACAAAGAAGGAAAATTCAGTCACAAAGCAGTTTTGGGCTGGGAAGGGAGAAGAGGAGGCAGAGGCAGAGACATTGACAAGCTCCTGGATCTGCATGAGTGTGGCTGATGGGACAGAGACCAGAGGGTAAGTGGGGAAGATGTGGTAGAGATGTGTGTTACCCAGAAGATCTTTGGGAGGACTCTTCAGCTCAAGCACCAGTGTCAGTGGAAGACCTCAGGGTGGGAGGCAGATTTTGCCCAGAGGTGCTCTGGAAAGGGTTGTGGGGGTAGGGAGTCTTCAGCCCCTACCCACTCGCCTGTCCCCAGCCTTTAAGGGTACTATGCCCTCCCTAAATCTACCCCATGCACTCAAAATAATTTCTTACACCTTGTTCTTTTCATTCTCTAACTTTCTTCCTTTTTCTTTCCTTTTTCCACGTGAACTCATCTGTTCTGGGTTCCTGGTTCTTGGTCACCCAGACTCTATGTTACATAGTGACCACAGTTTTTGTTTCTGGTTTGTTATTGAGCTTCCTCAATTGTAAAGTGGATGTTTATTTCTATTGGTGATGGAATTTCTACCACCTTACCTCTAATCTCAGGAATGTTGATTTGGAGCCTTTAAGAGACAGGGACTGATCATGGGAGGTTTAGTTTCATGGAGAGTGTCAGTGACAGCAGAGAAGGATCATTCACTGCCCTCAGGTTTTACCTTGCTGATTATCTAATGAGAACACTTTTTATCTGTATTACCCTTCCCCATTTGGAATTTTTTCCATCTACATCATCTTTAGATCCCCTCAATGATCTAGGAAATAAGTCCTATTATCTCTCTATTGCAGATGGGAACATTTTGAACCAGTAGATGAGGATGGCTTGCATAGGTCACAAAACAAAATGCATCCTCAGCCATGCCAAGGCCCAGCTAACATTGAGAAGCCAGACCCCGACTCACGCAATCACTGAGGAGGTTGGGGAAATTCTCCTTCATCATCTTCAACAGGCCCTGCTTGTCCATGGTATCATCAGGTCTGGTGTATTTGTGGAACAGGTCGATCATGCCCATCACGGACTTCTCAGCTGGAGTGTTGCTCATCTTGGCTTTCAGAAAGTCTGCAGGGAAGACAGACAATGTGCTTGTTTTGCTTCCTGTGAGTTGTGTGTCCACAGGTGATTGATGGAATGAGGACTGAGGACAGAGTGAAGGTAGGGCTCAGATGGAGCAGAAGGAAATTTTGTCCACGTGATGGGAGAATTTGCTCAACAAGGGGAGGCAGGACCAAGTCTGGAACCTGGCCCATCCTGGTCAGAGACCAAAGGGAGATGTAAGAGAAGAACAGACATTCAGCTTGGGGATCAGAGACAGGATGGAGAAGCAGCGCGATTTGGGTGTCAATAGCATAGAAAAGAACTGAGCCCTGTGCCCAGTGAGTGACTGAGAATTTCCCAGGTTGTAGCAGAGAATGAGGGAGCATGTCATATGAGTACCCCACCCAGATAGGGGCAGGTCATATCACCAGGCCCAATGTGGAGTGGGAGGTCCTAGGCCTGGGGGTTAGGAAAGCCTCCACAGGAGATCCTTAGCTCTGCACTCTCTAAGGGTGAGGGTGGGCAGCGAGTTCAGCAGCCTGGACCTCCTGACAGGAGGGAGAACACAGGAAGAGGAAACAAGGAAGAAAGGTAGAGACCTGTCCTCAGCTACCATAAACGTTGTCTTAGTAGACACAAAGGAAGCAATGGGCAGGGTCTGATCCAGTCACCTGCTTGTGCAGGCGAGGACCCCCAGGCTTAGAGTGCAGGTCACACTGCCCTGCAGGTGGCAGAGCTGTGACCAGACCCCAGGCTCCTGCATCCTCACCCACAGCAGGCAGCATAGCAGCTGGCACTGGGCACTTCTCCTAGAAAAGGCAAAGAGACATGTGAGACTCACCGGAGCTGGGGAAGCGTCAGGAGGAGGAGGACAAGTGAAATGTTTGTCCGGACAAAGAGCTGTGCCTTTATACAGCTCTGCCTTGCTCCTCCCGGAGACTGGAGGCCCCGGGGCCACCTCAGTGCCTGCTTCCCAGAGCCTTGCCCCACTTCAGGTGGGTGGGACACACCCAAGAGGCTGAGCTCAACTTTGGCAGTCAGAGTCTCAGGTGACCTGATGTGCAACTCCCGAGAGACCTCACCTGGAACTGTCTCCCCTCCTAACCTTCATCTGGGGCTGAGGTAGCTAGTGCATGTATCAGAATAGGACAGGAAACGGTGGGGAAAATACAGGGACGTGGATGTAAAGACGATGGAGTTTCAGAAGGCAGCATGGTCTCTGTTCACACACTCAGGCTTTCTACCAACTTGTTCTGATAGCTAGCTTTAACTAAAACTGCCTTTTTCTGAGCGTTTTTTTTTTTGTGTGTGTGGCCAGACATGAAGATACCTGCAGTACATACACCTCCCCTCTAATCTTCTTAACCCTATGAGGTAGACATTTCTATTCCCACTTTAATAAGAGGAAATTAAAGTTCAAAAAGATTCAGAAAGTCATGTTTACTGAGTTAGTAAGCATCAAAATTGAGGAATTAATTCCAGAAAATTCTGATTACTCCTACCCTGTCTATTAAACCTCTTAGGTGACATCAGGCCCTGAGGAAACTCAAAGTTCAGGTAGGAAGGCAGGGCCACTTCACTGCCATCTTAGATCAGAGCTTCACAGGAGACCTGTGGTGGGTGTCTGATGACCATCAAGGAAAGTCAAAGAGGGCTTTGAGCTGAGCAAAGTCCCCAGTTGATGATGGAAGACAGAGTCAGAACCCTGAGTCCTGACGTCATTTCTTAGTCTTGACTCTCATGCAACATCCCAAGGAGGTGCCTGACCCGCCCTGGGCCCCACTGTCTATATTCAGTGGTGGAGTGACCCCCATGGAATGGGCCTAGAGGCAGGGAGTGGGCAAAGTTCCCTCTCAGCCTCATGGCAATGACTTCCCGTCAAGTCTTTCCTCCTTCCTCTATGCAAAGCAGTCAGTGTAAGAGTTGGCCATGCCCTTGGCTCTGATGTGCCCCAACCTGTTGAAGGAAAGCTGGCCCAGGATAGGAACCAGGATCTTGGATGTCAGCATTAGCTTCCTAGGGGCCTCTGGGGACAGCCCCGCTGACTCATGGCGGAGTCTATGTCTGCCCTCTCCTCTGGTGAAACTCTTCCCATGGACTGAGGAGCCTGATTCAGACTTTGGTGCTCCTGTATCTGGTCTCACTCAGAGCCCAGCAGACCCTCTGTTTGCATGGGTCATCTCACTTCAGCCTGGCCTCCCCTCCCATTTCTGTCCACACTTCCCCAGTATCAGACTTTGCTGGCTCACTGGCTCAATCCATCCTCAGCCATACTGAGAAGCCTCCAGGAAAGGACACACAGAAAATTTGGAGTGGGTGATTGATGCCTTTGACAGGGGACCTGGGGGACAAGTGGTCAGGGCTGGAGTAAATTTCATTTCTTCCTGAGTCCTGTATAGCTTTTAGATTTTGTATCATGTCCACATATTTAAAAACTAGTTTTTATGTTTTAGCTTTAATTTTTCTGTTGAAATTATTTTTTTTGCCTCAGGCTCAGAGGCTGAGTTATTTATCACTCTCAACTTTTGAATTTAACCATCAATGACCTTTTGCATGGTCCCTCTAGTTTTTTTTTGATTGTTTAATTTCCTCCTATCTCTACTTTTATTTTATTCCCCCACATAAAAACACACGTTGCGTTATTTTCCTGCTATGTCTTCTTGCAAAGTATTCAGTTATTATGGTCCATGTGATTTTTAGTTCTTTTTTTAATGAACAAATATAAAACAATTACATAAGACAAAGATGTTCAACTCAGTGAATCACCTCTAATGCCTGTACCATCACCCAGGTCAAGGATGAGAGAGTGATTCCACCTCCTCCTATCACTGACTGCCCCCTTCCCCGCTACTCCTAGTTACCACTCCTTGGATGTTTTTTGCTAAGGCTTTTGACCTGCCTTGTGGTTTTACCATTGAAGCATATATCCCTAAACAATGTAGTTTTGCCAGCTTTCTGAACTTTAAGTGGTAGAAAATATACCCTATATGTTCTCTTGTATCTGTCTTCCTTTGCTCAATGTTAAATTACCCATGATGGTATACTATTCCTTTGCATGAATGTGACTACATTGCCAACGTTTCTGCCTCAGATGCCATACGTGGTTCCTTTTTCTGCCTTCCTCCTTGAGTGGTTTCCTGCTCAGGTGACCAGGAGTTGAAACCAGTGACCTCATGTATCCTGTCTCATCAACTCCTTGTCTGGTGATGTAAACCCTCCTGGGATGTTTAAGGCATGAGGAGGGATGAGCCTCAGGACTCAGAGCCCCAGGGCCCAGGAAGCAATTCTAGATCAGTCCTGTTTGTGCCAAATGCATCAGTGTTTGCACCATTACCACTATCCAAGTCACACTCCGGCATCACCCAGTGTCACTCCCACCCCAGCAGGGCTGCAGGACACCCTCTCATTCCTTAGCCCAAAAGACCTTTAGCACCATCGACTGCCCTTCCAGGTCAGTTCTGTCTTGGAACCACCTCTAAGGCATTTGTCCTGGGCTCCTCTCTCGTCTTATTTCTACTGTCTCTTGGGTCTCAGATGTTTTAAGTTGAGACCTGGATACCTAGTTCAATTAGCAACGTTTAGAAAAGATGTAGTGCTCTCATTGCTTTGTATTGTATTGCTTTGTAATATGACTGTGATGAAAAAGAAGGACTTCCCACAAGATGCTCACATTTTCGATAAGAAAAAAATAGAGTAAAATAGAATCTGAAGTTGCTGGAAGACACACAACGAGACACTGACGAACCCAGGAAGAGAACCGCACGTCTCCAGGGAGGAGAGATGGACAGAGGAAACCACGGTGGACGTGGCATTTGAGTGAAGGTGGCATTTGAGTGAAGGTGACAAATAGTCATCATCAGGCATGTTAGGGTACAGACAGGGTGAGGGTGAATCGATGGAGAGGGAGAGGCGTAGCACTGCCCGAGCTGGCAAGCCTGAGGTGCAGTGCTGGGAACCCAGAGATCCGAGTAAACGCAAAGAATTGCAACACACAGAAGTGAGAGAAGAAAAGATTTATTTAAGAAAAGTTCACCCCCCACAGACAGGGAGTGGGCCTACACTCTAGGCGAGTGTGGCATTGTAGCCCCCGAAAGCCCTGGCTTAAATCCTTTTCTTGGAGATATTGCATGTGACTACCATGACTTCCTTATCACCCACCTGTGGATGTCTTGGAGAACCTGTGACACAGAGACCCACTAATGTCTGCCCACATTATCACAGTCCCTAGAGAAGGACGTGACAAGGATTCTAATTCTCCTGCACCTTCCCAAACAACATTCCTTAGAGCTAATGGGTACACTTCCCCTTATCTCTAGGCATTCGGGGGATCCTTGGCGTCCCTGTAGATAGTGCCCAATTTACTGGAAGATAGAATCCCTACCTGCTCTCTCTCTGAGCGGTTATAACTTTTGTAATTACAAGTTTCATGACTTTTACAATCCTTGACCAATGTATGATATCTTAGGCCTTGTAAATTCCCTTTACTCTAGGCAAGCTTGATTGACACTATGAGATACCTCTAATACCTGGCACCAGGAAGTCTGTTTCTGAAAAGACTAAGTTGGTAAAGTTAATTTTACCTAAAGTGCCCATTTCTCCAAAAGCATAGCTTCTACTTTCTCATCATTGTGTCAGCGTTTAAGAACAACTTGAAAAATGGCTTCCCACTCTCAGTCTGTCCTTTCAAGGCAAAGATACAGAAAGGGACCCAGACAATGACATGTGGACAAATGTTCAGGGGCAGAAAAACATTATACCAGGACTGAAGCAATTCTGATAAAAACAAGGTTGGGGCTAAAGGTCTGGGGAGAGAGCAGCTCAGGACAGGCAATGATTGTGACCTAAGCTGTAGCCAGTCACTCTTCTGAGCAAACTGATCCTTTGTTTTCCTTGGGTATGTGGCTACCCAGGGGCAGGATGCGTGTGTTGTTTGGTCTGAGCCACTCCTGGCAGTTCTTTTCCTTTCCATGCCTGCCTTGCAACTAAGAGTGACCCTGGGTCCCATCCAGATGTAGTGAAAGAGAGTTTTTCTGGGTGGGTTTCCTGGGACTCTGATTTCCTGGCTGAAGAGAACAGGGGCAGCTGTTCTCTTGCTCCTTTCCCACTCCCATGCCAGGGACACAGTTGCTAGATGTAGAGCAGGTCATCAGGGAGTGTCAGTACCTATGCTGTTCCTGTGCATGTCCCACAAGTCACATGAGCCTTCCTCTAGCTCCTAGCCATGGATTATAGCATTTATCTGGCCCTACCTCTGCCCTTTGCTCCATCATCTCCATGCAAGTTGTCTCTCAGTCTGGAGGCTCTTGCCTCTGCTTCAGTGTGGAGGTACCGTTCTCTCTGTCCCAGAACTGAGGAGGAAGCCAGGCCTCCTGCCTTCAGAGAGATGTCAGACCATGAGAGGAGAGAATGAAGCAATGGGAGAAGAGGTCAGTTGGGGAGGGAGAACTTGACCCACCCTCCCACCCTCATCAGGACACAGTCCCAAGTACTGCACTGCAGGACAGAGGGGTGATTCTTAGACCTCTGCTATCCTTTCACCTGCTAGGAGGACAAAGAGCACAGGTGACCCTCGAATCCTGGCATGTGTCTCATGCCCTCTCGGTGGCAAGAGCCACCCTATGGTAGGTGAGTCCTGGGTCATCTCCTCCATGGCCTATGGAGTGTGCTGAGTGGGAGCCTATTGTCACCAGAGGTTAGTGGGGCTCTGTTTTTTACTTCTTTCAATATTCAAGTCTATCTTGGAGTTGGGAGGAGAAAGTACCCTTCCTCTCCAGGAGACAGAAGGATGATGCAGTGAATGTTCTACCACCTTCCATCCTGAAGACACATGTTGGCTGCACAGGCTGAGCAGAGAGCAGAGGGGGATCCAAGACTCTATGATTCGACTTTAGTGAGGTACTGAGAGTCATAAAATGCAGAGAGACTGAAAGTGCAGTGACGGTGGCCAGGTGCTGGGGAGACAGGGGAGTGGGAATGTGGAGGAGTTATGGTTTACTGAGGATAGAGGTGGCTAGATGAAAAGGGTCAAAGATGGACAGTAGTGAAGGTTGCACAGCAGCATGAATGCAGGTAATACTGCTGAACTCTGCAGTTAAAAATGATTAAGATAGCCACGCTCGGTGGCTCAGCCTGTAATCCCCCGCCTTTGGGAGGCTGAGGTGAGTGGATTGCCTGAGCCCGCGGGTTCGAGACCCGCCTGGGCAGCGAGACCTCATCTCTACAATAAATCAAAAAATCAGCCGGGCATGGTAGCACATTCCTGTAATTCCAGCTACTTGGAAGGCTGAGGCGGAAGGATCCCCAGAGCCCAGCAGGTTGAGGCTGCGGTGGCCGGGAGCGGCCACTGCACTCCAGTCTGGGCGACAGAGTGAGACTCCAACTCAAAAAAAAAAAATGATTAAGATGGTAAATCTCAAGTTATAGGCATCTTACCACAATAAAAACTAACCCACCAACTGACCGTCCAACTGACCAACCAACCAACCTACAAAAAATAGTAAATAGAGATTGGCCTACCCCGGGAGTGGGGAATTGACATGGTGCTGAGCAGGAACAGGCTGTTCTGTGAAAGCACACTCAAAGCCTAAGAGGAGAAGATTCCTCTGATGAGCAGTGCTTTGCTGTCCCAAGCTCTGTGCATATGTGACTTCTCTTAGAGACTTGTCATTCTGTGTTTCCCCCAAATTGTCATCGCAGAATGTCACCAATGCCAGAGCTGAGTGTGATGGGAAGTCATTGAATCCCGCCTCAAGTGGAGTATCAGCCCAAAATGGGGAGTTCACTCATTGAGCTTTCCTTTTTTTGGAGATTTGAATCTGGCTTCTTTGGTAGCTTTCTGATCCCTTTAAACAAATCCTACCAGGCGAAGTGGAACCAAAGGGAGGCCCAAGCTTTACCTGTACAATGACCACTTTACGTAATCTTGAATAATGTTCCACATCTTTAAAGTAAAATAAAATTAGCCAGGTGCAGTGACTCATGCCTGTAATCCCAGCACTTTTGGAGGTGGAGGAGGAGGATTGCCAGAGTCCAAGATTTCGAGACCAGCCTGGGCAATTTGGCGAGAGGAAATAGGAAGTATTCCTCAGCGGATACACAAGATAATCACAAGAAATAATGGGTGTAAATATGCTAATCCAATGTGATGTGGGAATATTATTTATAAGAGTTGTAAAGTTGAGGAAATAAATTGGATTCAGCCTAGCAGTGTTGGCAGTTTGGAAACAGAATAAGAGAGTTCATTGAGGAATCAGGAAACATACATTTTAGTCCTCATGGTGTCACCAAAGATCTTCTTATTCTTGAGCAAGTCAATTTTTCTTGGTCCTCAGTGTCCTTAACTGTAAGTTTATAGGTTGGGATTAGCTTACCTCTGAGGTGCCATCTAGCTCTAAGGATATGACATTCTTGCGTTTCTGGTCAATGGGACCCTGGATTGGGTTGACGAATAAACGTTTGCAGAGGGAAGCGTTAGCCAGTTATGTCCCTAGAAAAGTACATTTCATATTACTTTTATCTCCCAACCGCACCTGGAAAAGACACAGTGTTATGTCATCCTTGTTTTTTTCACTTGCAAGTACTCTTTCCAGAATATTGTAGAGTTTAATCTGCAACAAATAATTCCTAAAAACTAACTCTGTAGCTTTGATATGTTGACAGAAACTCTGTAATGCTTCCTCTTTATTGAATACCATCAGGCATCACTTCAATTTACTCATAGACACTGAAGAGGGAGAAGTCATTTTCAGGTCCTAGATCCGTACATGCCCTTTCCTCAGGGTCCACATCCAGATCACCTCTGGTTTAGGTTCTCGTGAGCCCTCAGCTCCTGAGTCACTTTAGCATCACACTCCAGTTGTTGCTTTTCCCCAAGGTCTTTAGTCTCACTAGTCCCCAAGATTTTTCTTGTCACCTCCTAAGGTTAAACGAGGTCAAAGTCAAAAGCATAAGTTGTTTGAACCACTATATTCAATGTAAAATGCAGAACTAGTTTGTGGTTACTTTTTTCTTTTATGTCAGAAGTCCTGGAGAGTTGGGAGATGGCATTGTCTTCTATTTTGGATTGCACAATTTGAGAATTTCAAGGTCAAAATTCACTATCTGCTTGAGATTCAGGCATTAACTAGTTTCAATCACATCTTTTATATATAGAGAAAACTGGGGGAAGATTTCTTCTTTTTCTTTTTTTTGAGTTTTAGTCTCACTCTGTTGCCAGACTGGTGTGCAGTGGCATGCTCCTGACCCCTGCAGGCTCAACCTGCTGGGCTCTGGCAATCCTTCCACCTCAACCCTCCAAGTAGCCAGAACTACAGGCGTGCACCACCACACTTGGCTAATTTTTGTTTTATTGTAGAGATGAGGTCTTGCCAAGTTGTGCGGGCGGGTCTCGAACCCCTGGTCTCAGACAGTCCACTCACCTTGGCCTCCCAAAGTGCTGGGATTACAGGCTGAGCCACTGAGCTCGGCCAGGAGATTTTTTTCTAGTAATTTTTATCCTAGAGAGTGCATAGAATTTGTGGTCTAATGCTAGTTTGTTATTCCAAAAAGAAAAAAACTCAAGAAATGATTATTTGATAATATAATTAGTAAGTGGTTGTTTTGATGTTCTAGATTTATCATGAAGAAGAATATAAGGAAAACCTGGGGAAAGGTTCAGGTCATAAGTTACTTGGGGAAAATGATGAACGTTCTCATAGAGATGGTGGAGGGACCTGAGTCAGGTGTAAGTAAAGGGAGACCATGGTGGGTGAAGTGAAGTCATCTTGAATTTAGCACCTTGGACAGCGCACAGCAACAGACTTTAAAACCCCCAATATTCCCCAATATTCCTTTTTTTTAAAAAAAAATTCCTTATACAATTAAAAAAATTAAAAAAAAATTAAATATGTGGGGTAAAATTCAGGGTTAGGTGTACAAATGTTCATTATGCAGGTACCCTTGCTGATGAGTGTGCCTCCCCCCAGCAGTTTCCCACTACTGCCAATCCTGCCCCTGCCCTCCCCTGGCAGTTTTCCACTACTGCCAATCCCTTACTTATAGTATTATGATAATTGTTCAAGATCCTCTTATGAGTGAGGACATGTGATACTTGGTTATTTGTTTCTGTGATACATCACTCAGTGTTATAGACTCTAAGTCCATCCAAGTTGCTGTGAAGTTCATTATTTTGTCCTTGTTTATGGCTACTTGATATTCCATCATGTATATGTGCCACATTTTAAAAATCCAATCCTCTTTTGATGGGCATCATGGTTGGTTCCATGTTTTTGCTATTGTGAATAATGCTGCAATAAACATGTGTGCAGGTATCTTTTTTCATGGAGTAATTTTAATTCCTCCAGTTATATTCCCAGTAGGGGGATTGCAGGGTCATATGGGAGGTTAATGTTTAGATCTTTTAGGAATTGTCACTCTGTTTTCCACAGAGGCTGTACCAGTTTACACTACCACCAACAGTGTAGAAGTGTTCCCTTTTCCCCGCATCCTCTCCAGCATCTGTTGTTTCTTGAGTTATTGATGATGGCAATCCTGACTGGATTTAGGTGGTATCTCAGTGTAGTTTTAATTTGCACTTCTTTGATGACTAGTGAGACTGAGTATTTTTTTTTTTTTGAGTTGGAGTCTCACTCTGTCTCCCAGACTGGATTGTAGTGGCCGCTCCCGGCCACCGCAGCCTCGACTTGCTGGGCTCCAGTGATCCTTCCGCCTCAGCCTTCCAAGTAGCTGGAATTATAGGCATGCGCTACCATGCCCGGCTGATTTTTTTGACTTATTGTAGAGATGAGGTCTTGCTGCCCAGGCAGATCTCGAACCCGCGGGCTCAGGCAATCCACTCACCTCAGCCTCCCAAAGGCACGGGATTACAGGCTGAGCCACCAAGCCCAGCTGAGACTGAGTATTTTTTCATGCATCTGTTGGCTGCATGCATGTCTTCCTTTGAGAAGTGTATATTTATATCTTTTGCCCACTTTGTAATGGGGCTGTTTGTGTTTTTCTTTTTGGCACATTTAAGTTCCTTGTAGATCCTAGATGTTAGGCCTTTGTCAGATGTACAGTTGGCAAATATTTATTCCCATTTATTTATATGTTGAGACTTTGACAAAGGTATTTATCAGTGCAAAGAGGTTTTTGACAGATTCTCTTGGATTTTCAAGATATAGAATCACGTTATCTGCAAAGAGGGATAACTTAACTTCCTCTTTTCCTATTTGTATACTCCTGATTTTTTCTCTTGTCTGATTGCTCTAGCTTGGACTTCCAATACTATGTTGAACAGGAGGGGTGAGAGTGCACATCCTTGTCTTGCTTCAGTTTTCAGGGGAAATAACCTCCAATATTCTAAAGTTGCTATAGTTTTCTGATATCAGAATTCCTGAGAACATTTTGGATTCCCAGAATCATCTTCAATGTTTGCTGTCATGTAAGTGTGGGCACAGAATTGTCAATTGTTCTTTTTCTTAAATACTAATATATGCATAATAGCTTTAATTACTCTAAATCAAGTTAATTCTAGCTCTAGTCTGTTTCAAAATAATTTTAATTTTAATCAATAGGACTCTAATACTTGTGACTGCAGACCCTACTGTATAATATTCTTCTTCCAATCTAAGATAATATATTAAGGCCCAACTCAATTCCTTGAAATTGTTTGTAAACCTGTTAAAACCAAGTTAGTTTTCTTTTTTCTTTTTTTTGAGTTGGAGTCTCACTCTGTCGCCCAGACTGGAGTGCAGTGGCTGCTCCGGCCACCACATCCTCGACCCTCTGGGCTGCGGCGATTCTTCTGCCTCAGCCTTCTGAGTAGCTGGAATTACAGGCATGCGCTACCATGCCCGGCTGATTTTTTGATTTATTGTAGAGATGAGGTCTCACCAAGTTGCCCAGGCGGGTCTTGAACCCGTGGGCTCAGGCAATCCACTCACCTCAGCCTCCCAAGGCGTGGATTACAGGCTGCACCACCGAGCCCGGCCCAAGTTAGTTTTCTATTTGTTGTCTCTTTGAAGTGGTAGGCTGTGTTTATGGATGTGGCCTGTCTTCCTGGGAGGAGAAAAAGTCAGACACCATCTCTTGGGATCCTGGTATGATGGCTCCTAGTAGTGACCAGCAGTCCTGCTGTAGGAGAGAGGAGGGAAATGGGAAAGGGAGATCAGAGCTGAAGATGAGCAGAGCAGCTGTGGCTCAAGGAAAGTGGGCAACACAACCCAGCGGAGGTGAAAGAACAATTTGTGTGGTCAACTGTGGGGAACTGGCTGCATAGAGAAGATAGTAAGCCTTGATAACGATAGAAAAAGAGCAGCCCAGGGACTACAGGTCTATGTGAGTTTCCGGAAGAGGTGGAATGAGAAGAGGGAGGGATATAAAAGAGAGAGACAAAGAATGGCCAGGCTTTGGAGTTTGGAGGTGAAAATTGCAGATAAGTCTTGAAAGATGATAAACTGCAGAATAAAGCCAGAAAAGGAGGCCTCTGAGGAGGAGAGGAGGCTATGGTCTGTGAATAGAGGTGCTCTAGGAACATTGTGAGCAGGAAATGGACCAGTCATCCACAAGGACAAAAACACTCACTCACATGTTCCTGCTAGTGGGAAGGAAAGATAATTTTGAGATAGTTGCCTAATTCCTCTATGAACAATGGTTGCTGGTTTGAGAGTTAGCAGGGGCTATGACAAGAGGGCAGGAGTGACATGGACAGATGATGCGAGCCTCAAGGAGGGGTGCTAAAAGCAGCCACTGGGGACATGCTCTGGAAGCGAAGCTGAGGATAGGTGGATGTTGACGGCCATGTGAGCCCCGTGGAGGAATCCACATCTCTGCGTGTAGTCAGTGCTTTGTTAAGGCATCTTGTGGCCTCCTATTTCTCCTGACAGTTAACTGCTGGCACAGTGCCTGGCCTGCAGTAGGCTCCTGGTAACTAGCTGCTTTTTACCTGTTAGAGTGAAGGGCAGCATTTTTGTCACATTCAGTATAATCTCTGTGTGTCAGTCTTTAAGGTTTTTTCATTAGTGCTATCTTATTCAGTGCCGTCTCCTAACTTGGATCCTCTGGGATGTGTGGACCCCCAGGATACCTTGAGCTACTCAAAACCTAGAACATCCATTCATCACTATCTGAGTGTCCCCAGAAGCCCAGTCCTTGCATGTAACAAACCATCACTGAGGACAGCTCAACATCAGGGTGACTCTCAGGTTCACAGGGCCACCCACACAGACACATGTACAATTGCCCACAATACAGGGATAAGGACACAGTCCCAGGAGCCCAGGCCACAGGACAAGGGAACCACAGGACAAGGAATCCCATCCTCAGGGCACTGTTCTGATTCCCATTCCCAGTCACAAATTTTCTGGGAGTGCAATGCCCTTCCAGAAATTTTCAGAGTGTAATGCCCTCCAAAAAAGCCCTATGTGGGTAGGACCTGTCTCCCAAGCCCTAGGGGAACTGCTGGGACAGGAGTGGGGGTGGGAGGGTGGTGCAGGAGCACTCAAAGAGACTTCAACTCTTTCTCAGTGCAGCATTGAATGTGCTGGGTCATTCCTTGACAAAGAGGAACATCTCTGCCCTGGCAGAATCTTTGTACCAACCACCACCTGGAACCTTCCCTGGTGCCATATTTTGTCAGAATAGGATGGGAAATGGGGGGAGTGCAGTACAGGGTAGAACACAGGGACATGGACACAAAGAGGATGGCATTTCAGACTCTAGAAGGAGCATGGCCTCTGTTCACACACTCAGTCCTTTTACTAACTTGTTCTGATAGCTAACTATAACTACCATTGCCTCCCACTGAGCATTTTATGTGCCAGACACATAAAATGCTCACCTGTATCTCCTCTTTAATACTCTTAATCCTGTGAGGTAGTTATTGCTATTCTCATTTTAGTAAGAGAAAATTGAGGTGCAAACAGGTTCAGAAAGTTAAGTTTATTCAGTTAGTAAACACCAAAATAAAAAAATTAATTCATAAAATTCTGATTGCTCCTACCCTTTCTGTTAAATCTCTTAGGTAATGACAGGCCATGAGGAAACTCAAAGTCCAGGACCTCTTCACTGCCATCTTAGGTCAAAACTTCACAGAAGCCCTGTGGCGGGTATATGGTGACCACCAAGAAAAGCCAGAGAGGATGGTGAGCAGAGCAAAGGCCCCAGAGTCCTGACATCATTTCTTAGTTTTGAATCTCTTGCAACATCCCAAGGGGGTAGCTGACCTATCCAGTGCTCCAATGTCTAGATTCAGTGGTGGAGTGACCCCTGTGGAATGGGCCTGGAGGTAGGGAGTGGGCAAAATTCCCTCCCAACTCCATGACAATGACTTCCCACCAAGTCTCTAATGTTTTTCCTCCTTCCTATATGCAAAGCAGATACTGTCGGAGTTGGTGGCCATGTCCTTGACTCTGATGTGCCCCAACCTGTTGAAAAAAGGCCAACTCAGGGTAGGAATCAGGATCCTGGATGTCAGCATTAGCATCTTGGAGGCCTCTGGGGACAGAACCACTGACTCATGGAGGAGTTTATGTCTGCCCTCTGTCCTGGTGAAACTCCTCCCATGGACTGAGGAGCCTGGTTCAGACTTGGGTGTGCCTGAGGCTGGCCCCACCTGGAGCCTAGCAGGCCCTCTCCTTGCATGGGTTTTAAATTTTTATCCTTTTATTTATTTTTTTACCTCAGGCTCAGAGGCTGAGTTATTCATAACTGTCAACTCCTGTATTTAAATATCAATCAATCACCTTCTGGACGTCTTTGAAAAGGCTTTTATTGATTTGTCTGTGGTTTTACCACTGAAGCATATATTCCTAAACATTGTAGTTTTGCCAGCTTTCTGAACTTTAAATAATAGAAAATATACCCTACATGTTCGTTCTCTTGCACATGTCTTCCTTACCTCAGTATTGAATTTCCGTTACCCTTGTTACAGTATTTGTTTCATTGATTATATAATATTCCTTTGCAAGCATGTGAACATATTTCTAATGATTCTGCTCTAGATGCCATAGGTGGCTCCTTTTCCTTCCTCCTTGAGTGGTTTCCTGCTCTGGTGACCAAGAATTTAAGCCAATGACTTCATGTATTCTGTTCTTCAGCCCCCTGTCTGTTGGTATACACCGTCCTGGGAAGCTTTAGCCACGAGTCTCAGGACCCAGAGCCCCAGGCCCCAGGAAGCAACTCCAGATCAGTCCTGTTTATGACAAATGCATCAATGTTTGCACCATTACCAGCATCCAAGTCACACCCCAGCATCACTCGGGGTTACTCCCACCCCAAGAGAACTGGAGGGGACCTTCCCACTCCTTAGCCCAAAAGGCCTTTGACACCATCGTCTACACATCCAGGTCAGTTCTGGCTTGAAAGCATCTCTAAGTATTTGTCCTGGGCCTCTCTCTAATCTTATTCCTACTGGTTTTTGGGCCTTGACTTCCCTTAGCTGTTTTGAGCTGATACCTGGTTCAATCAGCAACATTTAATAGGAGTAAAGCACTCCCGTTGCTTTGTGTTGAAGACATGACTGTGTATTAAAAAGAAGGATTTCCCTCAAGATGCTCACATTTTAGAACAGAAGAAAAAAATAGCTCAAAATAGAGTCTGAAGCTGCTGAAAGATGCAGAATGAGGCATTGGCAACCCCAGGTAGAGAGCAACAAGTCTCTAGGGAGGAGAGGTGGACAGAGGAAACCCTGATGGACGTGGCATTTGAGTAGAGGTGACACCTAGTCATCATCAGGCAAACAAGACACAGAAAGGGACCTAGACAATGACATGTGGGCAAGTGTTTAAGGGCAGAAAAACACATCATGTCAGGACTGAAGCAATTTTGATAAAAACAAGGTGGGTGCTAAGGGTTTGGGGAGAGAGAGGCTCAGGACAGACACTGATTGTGGCCTAAGCAACAGTCAGTCCCTCTTCTAAGCTAACTGATCCCTGGTTTTCTTGGGTGTTTGACTTCCCAGGGCCAGCATATGGATTCTGCTTGATCTGAGCCCCTTCTGATAGGCCTGTTCCTTTCCTTGCTTCCCTTGCAACTAAGAGTGACTGATGTCCCATCCAGCTGTGGTCCATGAAAGCGAGTTTGCTGGGTGGGGTTCCTGGAACTTTGTTTTCCTGACTAAAGGGGATAGGGGCAGCTGACCCAGCCTTTTGCTACTCTCCCTCTCCCATGCCGGAGACACAGGTGCAGAGTAGGCCATCAGAAAATGTCAGTGCCCATGTTGTTTCTGTGCATATTCCGCTTGTCACATGAGCCCTCCTCTAGCTTCTAGCCATGGACTGCAGCATTAATATAGCCTTATCCCTACCCTCTGTCCTGTCATCTCCAATCAAGTTTTTCTTCTTGTCTCCCAGCCTGGAGGCTCCTGCCTCTTCTTCAGTGTGGAGGTATTGTTCTGTCTGAGCCAGAGCTGAGCAGGAGGCCAGGCACTGAGAGATGCTCAGACCATGAGAGGAGAGAATGAAGCAATATGAGAGGAGGCCAGTCGAGGAGGGAGAGCCTGACCCATCCTCTCACCCTCATCAGGGCACAGCCCCAAGAACTGAGCCATAAGTCAAAGGAATGGTTCTTAGACTTCTGTTATTCTCTCACCTTCTAGGAGGACAAAGATCACAGATGACCCTTGAATCCTGACGTATGTCTGATGCCCTCTCGGTGACCCCACCTTGGAATCAAGAACCATCCTATGGTAGGTGAGCCCTGGGCCACCTCTCCCACGACCTCTGGAGACTTATTGTAGCTGGTGGGTCTCTACTTTTCACTTATTTTGGTATTCAAGTATATTCCTGCAGTTGGGCATAGAAAGTGCCCTCCCTCTCCAGGAGACAGAAGGATGTTGCAGTGAATGTTCCCCCACCTTCTAGTCTGAAGACTCACATTGGCTGCATATGGTGAGTAGAGAGCAGAAGTGGATCCAAGACTGTATGATTCTACTTTAGTAGTGAGGTACAAGGAATCATAAAATGCAGAGAGGCTGAAGGTGCAGTGATGGTGGTCAGGGTCTGGGGAGATGGGGGATGGAGAGCTATGGTTTACTGAGGACAGAAGTGACCAGATGAAAAGGGCTGTAAGACATGGGAGGTGGTGATGGTTGCACAGCAGCGTGAATGCAGTGAATACCTCTGAACTTTACAGTTAGAAAAGATGGTAAATCTCAAGTTATATATATGGATCTTACCACAATAAAAACAAAACAAATACACAAAAAAGAATAGACAGAGACTGATTTACCCTGTGAGTGGGGAATTGACAAGGGAGCCAAGCAAGAACAGGCTGTTGTGTGAAAGCGCATTCACACTTGAGAGGAGGAGACTCCTCCTGTGAGACTCCTCCTGTGAGCAGTACTCCAACATCCCAGAGCTCTGTGCCTCTGTCTGTGCTTCTCATAGAGATTTTGTCATTCTGTATTTCCCCCAAACTGTAGGCTCAGAATTTCACTAATGTCAGAGCTGAGTGTGATGCTAGGTCATCTAATCCTGCCCTTCACTGCACATTGCAAAATGCCTCAAGTAAGAATCAGCCTACTTGTTGAGTTTAACTTCTCTTGGATATTTTGCATTTGGAATACTTGGTAGTGCTCTGATGTCTTTATACAAATAATTTTTGAATCTGATCTAACTTTTTTTTGTGTTTTAGTGGGATAATTTACCACAACAAAAAACAGACTTGTTGACTGTAATGTAGAGGAATAGAAATGCTTGGTACTGCAGGGGAGACTATAGATTTAGTCAAAGTAAGAGCACATGCCACTTGTGCTCCAGGTATTCTTCTCCAATATTCTTCTCCGATGTAAAAAAAACCAAAACCCACAAAAATTTTATACGGCTCCACGAGGAAACATACATAATGATGTTCATCATAGTATTGTTTGTGGTTGTAGAGAGATGCCGGCAATATATGTGTTGAGGAGGTATTCATTGGGGGGTGGATGGGCAAAATATTGTGCCTGCATGTTGTTGAGTAAATGCAGCTTAGAGGTAATAATGCTAGCTGTACGAAGGGTCATGTGGATGAAAATTGGAGTTCCTTTGTATATTCCTTTAAGACAGTTTTGTTGGCTTGTGTGAGGTAGGAGCTCTTCTGCTCTTTTATGTGATTTCCACAAAAGCTGATTGGTTGAAATAGACTGTGTGAATTTAGTTTTTAAAAGTTTGACAGGACAATGAAAGCATACAAAATTATAAAAAGAAACAATGAAGTTAAGAAACTGAAGATTCAGCCGGGCTCGGTGGCTCAGCCTGTAATCCCGCGCTTTGGGAGACTGAGGTGAGTGGATTGCCTGAGCCTGCAGGTTCGAGACCCGCCTGGGCAACTTGGTGAGACCTCATCTCTACAATAAATAAAAAAAAATTAGCCAGGCATGGTAGCGCGCACCTGTAGTTTCAGCTACTTGGAAGGCTGAGCGGAAGAATTGTTGGAGCCCAGCAGGTCAAGGCTGTGGTGGCCGGGAGCACTCCAGTCTGGGCGACAGAGTGAGACTCCAACTAAAAAAAAAAAAAACATAAACAAAACTGAAGATTCCACTTGAGACTCAGAGTTTTAATATAATACCAAGGACAATCAGAAAATGACACTGCTAATGAGAAGTGTGACTTTTCTAATCCAATAATAATGGACAAAGGAAAGGAGAGCACTGAAACCCATAAGGTACTGCTAAGACCTCTTGCAAAATGCAAATTAAAGCAACAAGGGATAGTATCTTACACTTAAATGTGTATATTCTCTATGTCCCATCAATCACTATAGTGGGCAAAAATATCAAAGAAACCATCTAACAGATTCCTAAAGGGACATATTGGAGGATGCTTGTCATGGTGTTTATGGTGACAGGAGTTGGAAACCATTTGAGTACTTATTGAACACATTGTGCTCCTTATGAGTTTCCACTCTTCTCCTCAGTTGTTCCTGTTGCTCACTTTTCTGCTTGGAAATGTTGAACTCACCCTCTGGACCCGACTTAGTAACCACCTGCTCTGTGAGGTCCTTTGACCCTCCCAAACACAGTGTCAGTTGCTTCTTCCAGGATCCCCTAGCACTTCTCTCTCACTGTTTATCAACTCCCACTTTTTGATAATGTTTATGCATTCTTGTCTCCAACTGAGCCCTGAATGACCTGGGCACTAGGACTGGAATTTCTAAGATATCCCAATTGTGGCACATGGTAAACTCTCATCACATACTTAAGAAATAAATAATTAAGAAATAAATTATGAGAATAAATAATTAAGAAATAAATTATGAGAAAATGTGATTAAATGTAAGAACTTGACTGAGGGCCAGGAGCTCCGAGTTCTAGTTCCAGATCTACCATAATTCTCTAAACCTCTTCACATGTGGTCATGGTTTTCTAAAGTGTTGACTGGGAATAGGAAACATTCCTTAGAGGGTACTCTTGATAAGCACAAGAGACAATGGGTGTAACTATGCTAATCCAGTGTGATGTGGGGATATTATTCATGAGGGATGTAAAGTTGAGGAAATAAATGGGATCCAGCTTAGCAATGTTGACAGATTAGAACCAGAATAAAAGAGTTCATTGAGGAATCAGGAAACATACACTTAAGTCCCCATTCTGTCACTAATGATCTTTGTACTCTTGAACAAGTTCATTTTTCTTAGGCCTCAGTTTCCTTAACTGTAAGTTTATAGGTTGGGAATAGGCTACCTCCCAAGTGTCGTCTAGCTCTAAGGATATGAAATTCTTGCATTTCTGGGCAGTGGGACCCTGGTTTGTGTTGATGGATGGACATCTGCAGAGGGAAGCACTAGTCAGGTATGTCCCTAGGAAAGAACATTTGATTTGACTTTTGTTTCCCAACGACACGTGGAAAAGACACAATGTTAAGTCATTCTTGTTTTTTTTTTTTTTGCTTGCTAGTGCTCTTTCCAGAATATTGTAGAGTTTAATTAACAGAAAATAATTCCTAAAAACTGACTCTGCAGTCTGAACACGATGATAGAAACTCCATAATGCTCCCTCCTCATTCAATACCATCAGGTATCACCTCCGTTTCCACACAGGCACTGAAGAGGGAAAGGAAATTTTCAGGTCCTGGGTTCAACACATCCTTCCCTCAGGGTCCACATCCAGATCACCTCTGGTTTAGGGTTCTCATGAGCCCTCAGCCTGAGTCACTTTAGCATCTCACTCTAGCTGTGGCTTTTCCCCAAAGGTCTTTAGTCTCACCAGGCCCCAAGCTCTTTCTTGTTACCTCAAGGCTAAACAAACTCATGGTCATAAACACAAGTCCTTTCAACCACCATCACTTAATGTAAAATGCTACACTACTTTGTGGTCATTTTTCCTTCGGTATTAGAATTCCTGGAGCTTTGGGTATAGGCATTATCTTTTTCTATTTGGAATTGTTCACCTTGAGAATTTCAAGGTCAAAATTCACTATGTATGTCTGAGATTTAGATATCGAGTAGTCACAACCACACATTTTACATAGAGAGAAAACCAGGAGAGAGTTTTTTTAAATAGGAATTTTTATACTATAGAGAGCGTACCATTTGTGGTCTAATGTTAGTCTGTTATTCTAAAAAAAAAAAAAAGAAGAAAGTGAAGAAATGATCCTTTGATCTTATAATTAGTAAGTGGTGGTGTTGATGCTCTGAGATTTACCATGAAGAAGAAAATAAGCAAAACCAGGAAAAAGTTCCAGGTTATAAGTTTACCTAGGGAAAATGATGAACATTTTCTTAGAGAAAGTGGAAGGGCCTGAATCAGGTGAAAGTAAAGGAATTTCCACCAGCAGTGTAGAAGGAACATGATACTATAAGAAAGGGATAACACTATAAGAAAGGAATTGGCAATAGGCGGAAACTGCCAAAGGAGGGAGGGGGGCACGTAATATCAATAAGGGTAACTGATCTCAAACCATGTGAAGCAGGGACCAAAGGGGGGTCCAAACTTTACCTATACTATGACCACTTGTATACTTGTATACCACTTGTACTCCATATCTTTAAAATAAGAATAACAATTTAAAAAAAAACAAAGTAAAGGCAGACCCGAGTGGGTGGAGTGAGAAGGTCATCTTGGGTTCAGCACCTTGGACAGCACAGCACCAACCTCCTTTAAAAAATTTAATTTTTATATTGATATATGTATTTATTTTATACTTTTTATTTTATATTTTTTAAATTGATGTTGTGTCCCCCCCCACCTCCACCCTGGCAGTATCCCACTACTACCAATTGCTTTCTTACAGTATTATGGTAAATGTTCAGGGTCCGCATATGAGTGAGAACATAGGGTACTCTGTACTTTTTTTCTGTGATGGATCACTGAGTATTATAGACTCTAAATCCATTCAAGTTGCTGCAAAGTCCATATGTTTGTCCTTCTTCAGGGTTGTGTAATATTCAATTATGTATATGTACCACTTTTTAAATTCCAGTTCAGTTTTGATGGACAGCATGATTGGTTCCATGTTTTTGCTATTGTGAATAGTGCTGCAATAAATATGAATGTGCAGGTATCCTTTTAGTAGAATGATTTGAGTTCCTCTGGGCATATTCCCCGGGTATTGCTGGGTCATATGGAAGGTCAATTCTAGTTTTTTAAGAAGTTGCCACACTATTTTCCCTAGAGGTTGAACTAGTTTGCATTCCCACCAGCAGTGTAGAAGTGTTTCCTTTTCTCCACATCCTTGCCAGCATCTGCTGTTTTTTTTTTTTATTAATGATGGCCATTCTTACTGGAGTTAGGTAGTATCTCAATGTGGTTTTGATTTGCATTTCTCTGATGATTAGTGAGGCTGTGTACTTTTTCGTGTGTCAGTTGGCTGTCTGTATATCTTCTTTTGAGAAGTGTCTATTCATGTGTTTTGCACACTTTTAAATGGGGCTGTTTGGTTGGTTTTTTTCGATTGTTTTTTGCTTTCAGCATGTTTGAGTTCCTTGAGGTCTTGGATGTTAGACCTTTGTCAGGTATACAGTTGGCAAATATTTTTTTCCATTCTGTCTCTTTGCTCTCTTAATGGTTTCTTTTGCTTTGCAGACATTTTCAGTTTCAAACTCTTTATTTTATTTTATTTTTTTATTTTTTGAGTTGGAGTCTCACTCTGTCGCCCAGACTGGAGTGCAGTGGCTGCTCCCGGCCACCACAACCTCGACCTGCTGGGCTCTGGTGATCCTTTTGCCTCAACCTTTCAAGTAGCTGGAACTACAGGCGTGTGCTACCACGCCTGGCTAATTTTTTGATTTATTGTAGAGATGAGGTCTCGCCAAGTTGCCCAGGCAGGTCTCGAACCCGTGGGCTCAGGCAATCTGCTCACCTCAGCCTCCCAAAGCGCAGGATTACAGGCTGAGCCACCGAGCCCGGCTCAGACTCTTTTTTTAAATCCAACATTCTAAAGTTGCTAGTGTCTTCTGATATCAGAATTCATGAAGACATTTTAGATTCCCAGAATTATCCTGAATGTTTGCTGTTATGTGAGTGTGAGCATGGAGTAAATTGTTCATTTCCTTTAATACTAATATGTGCACAACAGCTACTAATTACTTGTAATGAAACTAATTCTAGCTCTAGTATGTTTCAAATAAAAGTTCAATTTTAATCAATATGACTCTAATACTTATGACTGTAGACCCTATTGTATAATAATCTTCTTCCAATCTAAAGTAATATTTTAATATTAAACCCCAACCCAATTCCTTGAAATTCTTTGAAAACTGGTTACAGCCAAGTTAATTTTCTATTCGGTGACTCTTTGGAGTGGGCTGTGGTTATGGTTGTGGTCTGCCCTCCAGAGAAGAGACAATATCAGACACCATCTCTTGGGCTCTAGGCATGATGGTTTCTAGTAGTGACCAGCAGTCTTGGTGTAGGAGAGAGGAGGAAAATGGGAGAGGAAGATCAGGGTTGAAGATGTGCAGAGAAGCTGTGGATCAAGAAAGGTGGACAATACAGCTCAGAGGGGTAAGAGCCAGTGCCCTCTTAAGGCAGCCAGCCTGTGTCCTGCTTCTCCTGACCCTCAACTGCTGGCACAGTGCCTGGCCTAGAGTAGACTCCAGATAACGAGCTGCTCTTTACCTGGCAAGGAGAGGAGGCTGAAATTTTTGTCACATGGAATGAACTCTCTGTCAGTCCTTAAGGCTTTCCCATTAGTGCTGCCTTATTCAGTCTCATCTCCTAACTTGGATCCTCTGGGATCTTAGACGATCTTTTTGCGGATCCAATACTATCTTGAGCTGCTCAAACCTGGAACATTTATTCATCGCCTTCTGAGTGTCCTTAGAAGCCCAGTCTTTGCATATAGATGCCATCACTGAGGACAGCTTAGCCTCAGGACAACTCTCTCTCATGTCCACAGGGTCCCCCACGCAGGCGCATACATAATAGTGCACAACACAGGGACAAAGACACAACCCCAGGAACCCAAGTCACAGGACAAGGAAAACACAGGACAATGAAACCACAGGACAAGAAAGCCCATCCTCAGGGAACAGCCCTGCCTTCCATTCACAGCCACACATTTCCTGAGCGCAATGCCCTCCAAGGAATCCCCATGTGGGTGGTGCCTGTCTCAAAGTCCTGGAGGAACAGCAGACGCAGGTGGGTGGGCAGGAGCACACAGCAGGACCTCAGCTCTTTCTCAGTGCAGTATTGAATGATTTGGGTCACAAAGAGGAACATCTCTGTGACATGGAAGAACCTTTGTACTAACCACCACCTGGAAACCCACCTGGTGATCCATTTAGGAAGCAGGAACAGAGGAGGACACAAAGTCTTGTGAGAGGTGGCTCAGCTCTGCTGGAGACCACAGGAGGGAGGGACACCGTGGGCACACTTCTGTGTGATCCACCCGGGGTGGGGAGATTCCTCAACAAGGTCATACAGAATTGGCAGTTTCGAAAACATAAGTCATCAAAGAGAAGAAGGACATAAGGCATTGTCAGATAGGAGAAGACACTTTTATTTTTCTTGGGGTCCCTGGAGGCCCTGAACTGGGCAGGATCACTGGTTTCCCCCAGAACAGGGTGGCGCTCCATGGCTCTGCTTGTGGTAGTCCGTGGCTATGTCCCCCAACAGGGAGAGAAACTCGGAAAAGTCAATCTTCTGATCCTTATTCTTGTCCTTTTTCTCGAAAACATTGGCCAGGTAATCTTTGCCCTTTTTGTCCTGTGAGTAGAGAAACAGACAAAGAAGGAAAATTCAGTCACAAAGCAGTTTTGGGCTGGGAAGGGAGAAGAGGAGGCAGAGGCAGAGACATTGACAAGCTCCTGGATCTGCATGAGTGTGGCTGATGGGCAGATGTGGTGGGGATGTGAGTGTTACCCAGAAGTTCTTTGGGAGGATTCTTCAGCTCAAACATCAGCGTCAGTGGAAGACCTCAGGGTGGGAGGCAGATTCTGCCCAGAGGTGCTCTGGGAAGTGTTGTGGAGGTATGGAGTCTTCAGCCCCTACCCACTCTCCTGTCCCCAGCCTTTAAGGACACTCTGCCCTCTAAATCTACCCCATGCACTCAAAATAACTTCTTACACCTGTTCTTTAAATTCTCTAATTTTCTTCCTTTTTCTTCCCTTTTTTCCACGTGAACTCATCTTTTCCAGGTTCCTTGTTTTTGGCCACCTAGACTCTATGTTACATAGTGACCCCAGTTTTTGTTTCTAGTTTGTTATTGAGCTTCATCAATTAAAGAGGATGTTTATTTCTATTGGTGATGGAATTTCTACTGCCTTACCTCTAATCTCAGAAATGCTGATTTGGAGCCTTCAAGAAGCAGGGCCTGATCATGGGAGGTTTAGTTTCATGGAGAGAGTCAGTGAGAGCAGAGAAGGATCATTCACTGCCCTCAAGTTTTATCCTTGCAGATTATTTAATGAGAACCCTTTTTATTTGTATAACTCTTCCCCATTTTGAAATTTTTAAATCTACATCATCTTTAGATCCCCTCAATGATCTAGGAAATAAGTCCTATTATCTCTCTATTGCAGATGAGAACATTTTGAACCAGTAGATGAGGGTGGCTTGTCATAGGTCACAAAACAAAATGTATCTTCAGTCATGCCAAGGCCCAACTAACATTGAGAAACCAGACCCCGACTCACGCAATCGCTGAGGAAGTTGGGGAAATTCTCCTTCATCATCTTCAACAGGCCCTGCTTGTCCATGGTATCATCAGGTCTGGTGTATTTGTGGAACAGGTCGATCATGCCCATCACGGACTTCTCAGCTGGAGTGTTGCTCATCTTGGCTTTCAGAAAGTCTGCAGAGAAGACAGACAATGAGCTTGTTTTGCTTCCTGTGAGTTGTGTGTCCACAGGTGATTGATGGAATGAGGACTGAGGACAGAGTGAAGGTAGGGCTCAGATGGAGCAGAAGGAAATTTTGTCCACGTGATGGGAGAATTTGCTCAACAAGGGGAGGCAGGACCAAGTCTGGAACCTGGCCCATCCTGGTCAGAGACCAAGAGGACTGTAAATGGACAGCAGACGTCCACATGTGAGGATCAGTAACAGGATGGAGAAGCTGGACGATTTGGGCGTCAATAACACAGAGAAGGTCTGAGCCCTGTGCCCAGAGGATCTCTGAGAATTTCCCAGGTTGTAGCAGAGGGTGAGGGAGCTTTGGCTGGTTAGGTTCCCAACCAGGTAGGATCAGATCACATCACTGGGCCTATGTGGAGTGCAGGGTCCCAGGCCTGGGGGTTAGGAAAGCCTCCTTAGGAGATCCTTAGCCCTGCGCTTTCTAAGGGTGAGGGTGGACAGTGAGTTAAGTAGCCCAGACGCTGACAAGTGGAGAATCCAGGAAGAAGAAACAGGGAAGAAAGGGAGGGTTCTGTCCTTAGCTCCCACTGGGGACATTTCCATAAGAGTTGTCTCAGGTGACCAAAAGGAGCAATGGGCAGAGTCTAGTCACCTGCTTGTGTAGGTGAGGACCCCAAGGCTCAGAGTGCAGGTCACACTGCCCCACAGGTGGCAGAGCAGTGACTAGACCCTAGCATCCTCAGTTCTTACCCACAGCAGGCAGCACAGCAGCTGGCACTGGGCACTTCTAGAAAAGGCAAAGAGACAGGTGAGACTCACCGGAACTGGGGAAGCGTCAGGAGTAGGAGGGCGAGTGAGATGTGTGTCCAGACAAAGATCTGCCCCTTTATAAGGCTCAACCTGGCTCTTCCTGGGGGCTGGGAGCCCTGGGGCCCCTTCTGTACCTGCTTCCTGGAGCCTTGCCCCACTTCAGGTGGGTGGGACACACCCAAGAGGCTGAGCTCAGCGTTGCCGGTGGAGTCCCAGGTCACTGTGCACCTCCCAAGATACCTCACCTGGAGCTGTCTCCTGTCTCAACCTTGATTCGGGGGGCTAAGGCAGTTCGTGCATGTGCTTTAGTAGGAAAGTAACTGGAGAAGAGAGCGCTGGGATTCTAGGTCCTAAGAGGATGGAGCTTCAGACTCCAGAAGGCAACACGGTCTTGTTTATTCATTCACTAAGTCCTACACATTTCTTTTGACAGCCTGTTATACCACTCCCACCACTTGCTGAGCATTTTATGTGGAAGACATCACGATACCTGCTGTACCTGCATTTGACTTTTAATTCTCAGAATCCTTTGCAGGAGGCACTGTAATCCCTATTTTAGGAAAGAAGTTGAAACGTTAAGAGTTTAGCAAACTTCTCATGTTTACTCAGCTAGTAAACAAAAAAGTCATCATATGAACCCTGAAAAATCGGAATCAAATCCCTACTCCTATCTCCTCTACTAAACCTCTTGAGTCACATGAGGGCCTGCCTTACGGGAACTCAAAGTCTAGGGAGGGAGGC
The DNA here is from genome assembly GCA_027257055.1 of Cephalopachus bancanus. Classification (NCBI taxonomy): domain Eukaryota; kingdom Metazoa; phylum Chordata; class Mammalia; order Primates; family Tarsiidae; genus Cephalopachus; species Cephalopachus bancanus. The sequence goes on along the minus strand of JAPVLO010000439.1, from coordinate 1,908,506 downwards.
AGAGTCACTTAATTGCCATCTGCTGGTCAGATCCTCATAGAAACCCCATATTGAGGTGGGGGAACTGGTTTCAGGACCCAACTGTCTAGATTTAGTAATAGGGTGACTTCCATGGACTTGGAGGCAAGGATTGGGCAAAGAGCCTTCCCATCCCTTGGCAGTAACTTCCTGTAAACTCTTCAATGTCCTTCCTCCTTCCTTTATGCAAAACTGTCTGTGGAGGAGTTGGGAGTCAAGTTCTTGGCTATGATGTGCCCCAACCTGCTGCAAGAAGGTTGACTCGGGTGGGGACACTAGGAGAGGGGAGTCATGGATGTTCTGGGGCATGGTGTGGAAAGGAGTGATGAATCACTAAAATTAACTCTTTTGTGCTATCCCTTTTCGATGTTCCTTGGTTTCAATGAACCAGGAACCAGAGAGTTCCTGGTTCATTTAGTGAGCAGACTCTTAGCGCCCTGGGGCTTCAGTGAGCTCTTCTGATGTCTCCCTACATGGGGGCCTATTTTTTCCACCCATGATATTTCCTTAACCTCCTTCTCCATCAATCTCTAGGTCACCAGGGGTGTCTATTACTCCCTCTGCCACCTCTCCAAATAGTACAATGTTACTTTTAGTGGCAAATACATATATATACAATGGAATTCTACTCAACCATAAAAAAGAATAAAATTGTGACCTTTGCAGCAATGTGGATGGAACTGGAGGCCATTATCTCAAGTGGAACAACTTGGAAACAGAAAGTCAAATACCGCACATTCTCACTTATAAGTGGGGGCTAATGTGTCCACATGGACATAGAGTGTGGAATGGTAGACACTGGAGACTCAGAAGGGTGGGAGAGGATTGAGGAATGAGACATTGCTTAATGGGTGCAATGTCACTGTATAGGTGATGCCTACACTAAAAGCCCAGACTTCATCACTACCCAGGATATCCACATAGCAAAATGACACTTGTACCCTCTAAACCTATAAATATAATGAAAAGGCTAGAGATGACCTGAATAGCAATTAAAAAGGGCGTTGTTGAATTTTTAAATTGCATCTATCCTGTAAATATGCTATTATTAAAAATAAAAATGTACACGGGGTATGTTTTGTTAAACAAGCAAAAAACAACTGGTCTTTCATTACTTTTTAGAAATAGTTAATTTTTTAGGGCAGTTTTAGATTCACAGCAATGTAAAGCTGCAGGTGATGCGAGTTCCCATTCCCCCCAGCCTGCACGCACCCACGCACAGCCTCTCCCATGGTCAACCACCTCCATCTGAGTGACAGTTTTGTTACAACTGGTGAACACATTGGGCTGTGGTTTGGCTTTGACTTGTTTGGTCCAAACAAGTCTCCTGTTGAAATCTGGTCCCCTTAGTGTTGGCGGTGGGACCTGGTGGGAGGTATTTGAGTCCTGGGGGGTGGATCTGGAATTAGCTTAAAAGCCCTCACTGGAAACAGATGCTGGTGCTACTTACTTCTTGTGCAGCCTGTGGAACTGTGAGCCAAACCAGCGTCAGGTGTCCATTTCCCAGCTTCAGGTGTTTATCCAAGATAACATTACATTATCCAATTCCCAGCCTCAGGTGTTCCTTTACAACTCTTCCCAGCTTCAAGTGTTCCTTTTACAACATTTATACATTTCCCAGCTTTATATATTTACATTTTATACATTTATACATTTCTCAGTTTCAGGTGTTCCTTTACAACAACACAAATGGACGGTTTACACGTGATGATCACTCAAAGTCCATAGTTTACATTCTGGGTCCATTCTGGGTGTTATACAAGGGGGACTCAAAAAGACCCAGGATTTATGTGTAAAAAATTGTGTATTTATTCTTACACGTTTAAACTTCAGTCACCTTCAGAATACTCTCTGTTTGATGCAATACACCTATCAAGGCACTTTTTCCACTGTCAAAACAGTTTTTGAACTCACTAATTTTGATACCTGTCAGTGCTTCTGCCGCCCCCCTCCACCTCTTCCACATTAGCAAAATGTTTCCCTTTGAGGACTTTTTTTCGTCTGGAGAAACAAAAAAATTCACTTGAGGCGAGATGGGGTGAATAGGGAGGGTGGGCACGGCGGTCATGCCATTTTTGGTCAATAACTGCTGAACACTCAGTGCGGTGTGGGCAGGTTCATTCATAAATCACGGATCATGAAATGGGCAAACACATTGAAAGAATTTCCAAAAAAAAAAAAAAAAAATCCCCTGAAGCCGAATGCAGCCTCTCACAGTAATGCTAGTTGGTACACTGATGCCAATGAATTCCTAGAACATTTGCCTTGTAGGATAAACCCTCCAAAAGATAATTCCAATTTTTTTGGGGGGGGGTTCACCCTTGTGTGCTCTGTGGGTTTGGAGAGATAAATAATGACCTGTATACACCATTATATCATCATACAGAGGAGTTTCACTTCTCTAGAAATCCTCTGTGCTCCACCTATTCTTCTCTTCCTACCCCAGTACGTGGCAGTCTTTTGACTGTCTCCGTGGTTTTGCCTTTCCCAGAATGTCATGGGGTTGAAATCATACAGCAGGCAGGCTTTCAGATGGACTTCTTTCACACAGTAACATGTATCTAAATGTCTGTCATGTCTTTTCATGGCTTGATAGCTAAATTTTTTTTTAGTGTTGAATAATATCCTATTGCATGGAGTACCACAGTTCAATTATCCATTCAGCTACCGCAGAACACCTTAATTTCTCTCAGTTCTGGCAATTATAAAAAAGCTTCTATGAGAATTTGTTTGCTAGTTTCTGTGTGGACACAAGTTTTTCACCCCTTTAGGTAACATGCAAGTTTTCAACTCCTTTAGTGCGTAAAGGTAATGGTAAGAGTATGTTTAGTTATTTAAGAAAGTGTCACCCTATTTTCCAAAGCGGCTGTACTATTTTGTATCCCTACGGTTAATGAATGAGAATTCCTGTTGCTCTTTGCATCCTTGTCAATGTTTGGTGTTGCCAGTGTTCCAGATTTTGGCCATTCTAATTGGTGAGTAGTGGTATTGCTGTTTTACTTTGCATTTCCCTGAGGACATATGACGAGGAGAATCTTTGATATGCTTATTCACCATCTGTATTTTTTCTTTGATGAGATGTTTGTTAATGTGTTTGGTCCCATTTTAAAATTGATTAGTTTGTATTCTAATTGTAGAAGTTTAAGAACTCTTTGTATATTTTTGATAACATACCTTTATTAGATATGTCTTTTGCAAATATTTTCTCCCAGTCTGTGGCTTGTCTTTTCATTCTTCTGATACTGTCTTTCACAAAGTAGAAATTATAATTTTTTTTAAATTTGAAGTTTTTATTTTAAAGATATGGGATAGAATTCAGGGTTAGGTATACAATGTTCATTATGCAGGTACTCTTGTTGATGAAGTGTGCCCCCCCACCCCAGCGGTTTCCCACTACTGCCAATCCTTTTCTTATAGTATTCTGATAATTGTTCAAGGTCAGTTTATGAGTGAGAAAATTTTAAATTTTAATGAAGTCCAGCTTATCAATTTTTTCTTTCATGGATTTTGTCTTTGGTGTCATATCCAAAAAGTCATCGCCAAGCTCAAGGTCATCAAATTTCCTCCTACCTCCTTTTCTAGGAGTTTTGTCATTTTGTGTTTTGCATTTAGGTCTGTGATTCATTGTGAGCTGTGAATGACCACTGTTTTGAAAAAGGAAAAAGCAGGAAAATGATACAAAAGGAATCAGATTAGCCATATTAATATGAGACAATAGAGAATTCAAAGAAAGGAAGGATATTTTTGGTTAGTGCACAAGTCACCAAGATGCAATAGTCTTAATCCTCATATACACAAGAACATAATTTTGAATTATATAATGTGAAAATTGAAAGAAATATATAGAAACTAACAAACTTACAATCACTTTGTGGGTTTTGGTGTAGTCTGATCAGGACTCAATAAAGTAGGCAGAAAACAGTAATGACACGGAGTTGGTAGGCAGACGTGGCTGCCATAGCCCAGACACAGGCCAGACATAGAGACAGTGGATGACGATGGTTGTGCCCCATAAATGCTCATCTGCAAAACAGATGGCCAGTTGGATTTGACCTGGAGACTACAGTTTGCTGAATCCTGTTATAAAATGCTTGAACACACTTAAAATTATTTATACACACCTCATAAGTAAATTTGTGCCCAATCCTAGAGAATACACATGATTTTCAAACATATTTGGAACATCCAGAAAAAGTGATCATTTGTTTTTGCTAAAAACAAAAACTTTAGCAAATTAGCTTTATTAGGGGTCTTGTCTGTTGCACTTGCTGGCCAGGCTGAACCCTTTGGGCATTCCCTGTGCCCATGTCTGCAACAAACACTCTGCATAACCTACCCAACCCCCCAGCCACCCTGACACTGCTGATCCCTGTGGAAAACTCACAACAGACTGATAGTGAATAGGAAGCTAGTTGGTCGTTATCTTCATCTACTCCATCTTTTTGGGGTGCTCTTCTTCTTCTCAATCTGAGGTGGAGGCGACATAGTACTGGGTCTCTAGAAAATCCCAATTTGATGGGAAAAGGCCAAAAAGCTATGTATGTATGTATGTATGTCGGGTTCTCACTCTTTTGCTGGGGGTGGAGTACACTGGTATGATCATGGGTCACTGCAGTTTTGACCTACTGGGCTCAGGAAATCTTCCTACCTCAGCCTTCCGAGTAGCTGTGACTGCAGGTGTGCACTGTCACACCTAGCTAAATTTTAGGTGTTTTGTAGAGCCGAAGTCTTGCTTGTTGCCTAGGCTGGTCTCGAACTCTTGGCCTCAAGTGATCCTCCCGCCTTATCCCCCCAAAGTGCTGGGATTACAGGTATGAGCCACTGTACCCTGCCCATTTATTTATATTTTGAGTGCTGACTCTGCTTTTGGTGGGCAGGGGCGTGTGTGTGTGTGTGTGTGCGCGTGTGCGTGTGTGTGTGTGTGTCAGAGAGAGATGAAGTAGATGTGGATCGTGCTGTAAGTGATGCTCCATCTCTAGGAGAGAAGTCCAGTGAGCCACTGGCTAGTGAGACGGTGGAATGGGATGGAGCCTGGAAGGCCGTAAGTCCCAGGCAGTTCAGTGGTCGTGTTCTCTGTGACACCTTCTCCAGACAGAGCTATCATCACCATGTTTCTGCACATCTCGGTTGCAGCCCTGGTTACACACATGGTTTGTTTGTCACGGCTTGCCCCTGGCCAAGCTCTCTGAGACCTGGGCCGTGTCTCACTCATATTTATGGCCCTGGTGCCCAGTGCAGACTGAGAATTTCACAGACATTGGCTGAACTAGCAGGGGCATTATCCTCAGAAGCATTTGGGTAAAGTGTGTGGGAATTCTGAGGAGAGAGACATCGCCTTTCAGGAGACACATTGTTGGAGTGTCACCATGGAGCATTGCTGGGAGCTGTGATGAGAAGGGAGGGGTAGAGGGAAACCAATAGGGTGCTCAGAGACAGTGAGTTCTTGTGTCTGGAGTTGTTCAGGGTTGCGTTGGCTGGCCACACTGCTGAACTCAAGCAGCAGTTAGAGGAGGGAGAAAGAGTTTGAGATGTTCACAGAGGTTATTAGGACACAGATCTACTGCTCATCTGTCTACACTGGGGGATAGGAAAGACCCCAATGCATCCCAGAGCCTGTGGTCCACCCCAGAATGAATTTCAGGTCCAGTCTAGAATGAGATTACTGGGAGGATTTACTGTCAATTCTGAGAATCAAAGGAGTTTGCTTTGTCTCATCCACATACATAGACAGTGCTGGAAGATAGCCAAAGAGCACCCAGGAAGTTTATCTGTTCAATCAAATTTAGGACGTTGGTTGCAAAGAACCCATTCAAGTTGGCAACGATCAATCTCTGTCTCACCCAATTTCTAGAGACGCTGGGCCTTCTAGGCTGAAACTGGAAAGGTGGAGAAAGCAGTGGGAAGCACTCCAGAAGGGTCCTCTGGCCAAGGGGGATTTTATGGTTCTGACTTACAGTCAGGGCTCTTCCTGTTAACAGTTGGCACCAAAGACCCCATGAGACTCTGGCCCTGAGAGCGAATTGCAGTTCTGTTTCCCAGGCTTCCACACGGTGGCGCTACCGAGCTCGTACCGTACAGTCGCCTATAGGGTTTTTCCACCACAACTGATCTGTCCTTAACTCTTGTCCTTCTTTAGGTTGTGCTGGTGTCCAATGTTGGGTACCAATCTTGCACCTTTTAAAACAAGAGGTGTATGTCTTCTGGTATTCACCTAAAGTTTCTGAAGGGCAGAGGGACTTCCTTTATTTCCTCCCTTCCCTCCTTCCTTTTCTCTTTCTCTTTTTCTTTCTGAGACAAGGCATCACTCTGTTGCCCAGGCTGTGTAGTGTAGTGGCGTGATCACGGCTCACTGCAGCCTCGACCTCTTGGGTTCAAGCAATCCTTCTGCCTTAGTCTCTGGAGTAGCTGGGACAGCAGATGCCCACCACCATGTCCGGCTAATTTTTTTTTTTTTTTCTTTTTTAGAGACAAGATCTCACTATGCTGCCCGGAATGGTCTCAAACTCCTGGGTTCAAGTGATTCTCCTGCTTCAGCCTCCCAAAGTAAGCCACTGTGCCCGGCCGGATCTTCTTATTTATTTGTATTCTACTCTCTCCCCAGTGCCTACCACAGAACTCTGTACAAAATCATATTTTGGGGATGCAGTTATTAATCAAGCATACTGGGAGGGTGGTGCATCTGGAGGGGGCATAGGAGCTCGATGTTGTCCCTGTACCTTGCCCTGTGTGTCTTTTCCATGTGGCTGTTTCTGAGTTGTGTTCTTTATAATACACTGGTGATAACAAGTAAAGTGCCTTCCTGAGTTCTGCGAACTCTTCTAGCAAATAATCTAACCTGTGGAGGGGGTTGGTGGGAGGCTTCAATTTATAGCCAGTCATTTAGAAGTATGAGAGATCTAGGTCCTGAGATGAGCATCTGAAGGGGAAGACATTTTGTGGGACTGAGCTTTTGACCTGTGGGGTCTGTGCTAACTCTGGGTAGTTAGAGTCAGAATTGAATTGCAGGAGTAGAGAATTGGTTGGTCTGGGGAAAAAAACTCTCCACACATTTGGTGTCAGAGGTGAGTCAAAATGGTTCAGAAATTTCATATAATGTAGCTGTTTAGAATCAAGCACTCAAAGAATATTAAGGATTTGGGGAAATGCTCACAGAATAGTCCTAATTGAAAAAGCAGTTGTGAAGTTGCTGGGGAAGATCATGGCCATGGCCCTCAGAGTGGACGTGTGGTGGGGTGGGGAGTGGGTTTATGGGTCATGATGGCTCCATATGATGTGGGGTAGAGACCTGGAGGGTTCAGGCTGACAAGGCCCTGCAGAGGTTAGAGAGCTCAGAAGCAAATCTTGTCTGGAGCACAGAATCATGTCAGACTCTGACAGAAGTTAACTTTACACAGGTAAAGCTAAGATTCTATAATAAAAATTGTCCTCAGCCTTCACATTTGTAGTCAACCGATTTTTAACAAGAGTGTTAAGACAATTCAATGAAGAAAAAATAGTCTTTTTTCCCTCCCTCCCTCTCTGCCATTCTCTCTTTCTTTCATTTGAATCAGGGTCTCATTCTGTCACCCAGGCTGGAAGGCTGTGACGTGATCACGGCTCACTGCAGCCTCAATCTCCTGGGCTCAGGCAATCCTTCCATCTCAACCTCCTGAGTGGTGGAACCACCGTGTCTGGCTAATTATTTTATTTTTGTAGAAATGAGGTCTCGCCATGTTGCCCAGGCTGGTCTCAAATTCCTGGGCTCAAGCAATCCTCCCACCTCGGCCTCCCAAATTACTGGGATTATGGGTGTGAGCCACCATGTCCTGCTAAGAATAGTTTTTTTAACAAGTGGTGTTGGGACAAGTGGGTAGCTACATGCAAAAAGAATGAAGTTGGAACCCTTCCTTACATCACACACAGTATTAACTCAAATGGGCCTTAGACCGAAACATAAGAACTCGAACAAGGCCAGGCTCGGTAGCTCAGTCTGTAATCCCAGCGCTTTGGGAGGCCGAGGTGAGTGGATTGCCTGAGCCTGCGGGTCTGAAACCCGCCTGGGCAACTTGGTAGTTTCAGCTACTTGGAAGGCTGAGGCAGAAGGATCGCCGGAGCCCAGCAGGTCGAGGCTGCGGTGGCCGGGAGCGGCCACTGCACTCCAGTCTGGGCGACCGAGTGAGACTCCAACTCAAACAAACAAACAAACAAACAAACTCAGACAAAAACTCTTAGAATAATATACAGAAGTATATCTTCTAGACTGAGGTCTTGAGTATCTTTTCATATGCTATAGGGGCTTTAATTATTTATTTTTTAAATGAGGTTTTCTGATTTATTTTTTACATTTTTATTATGGTAAAAACCATGTAACATTAAATTTACTATTTTAATCGTTTTTAAGTGTACATTTCTGTAGTGTTAAGTGTATTCATATTGTTGTACAACAGATTTCCAGAACTTTTTCATCTTGCAAAACTGAAACTCTACACTTATTAAACACTACCTTCCCCTTCTCTTCTCCCAGTCCTTGGTAACCGTCTGCTATGGTTTGACTGTGTCCCCTCCAAAATTTGAGTGCTGAAACTTAATGGTCAATGGGATAGTATTAAGAGGTGGAGGGAATTTAGAGGTAATTAGGCTATGAAGTTTCACCCCTTGTGAATGGGATTAAAGCCCTTATAAAGGAGGCCTTGTGCAGCATTGGTCTCTCTTGCCCTCCAGTCTTCTGCCATGTGAGGACACAGTGTTTCCCCCTAGAGGCTTTATTACTTTACTTTTTAAATTTAGACCTACAATCCACTTGGAATTGTTTTTGTCTTCTTGTCAGGACAAATTTCATTTTCCTTTCTTGGGAATGAATATCCAGTTGATCCAGTGACATCTACTGAAAAGCTTGTGCTCAGAAGTGCTACTTTATCTAGAATAGATATATGATATGTGTATGTCTTCTTCTCAGGTCTCCGTTTAGTTCTGATGGTCTCACTAGCTTGATATGTTATAATAAATCTTAACATACAGTACTGCAAATTCTCCTGTCTCTTCTTCTTCCTGATTGTCTTGGCTGTTCTTGGTCTTTTATTTCTCTCCTGAGTTGGGGTCTCACTCTGTCACCCAGGTTGGAGTGAAGTGGCAGGATCACAGCTCACCACAGCCTTGGCCTCCTGGGCTCAAGCAATCCTCTTGCTTCAGCCTCCCTAGCAGCTAGAACTACAGGTGTGCACCATGATGCCTGGCTAATTTTTTGACTTTTTTTAAATAGAGACGAGGTCCCACTATGTTGCCCAAGGTGGTTTCGAACTCCTGGGCTCAAGCAATCCTCCCACTTCGGCCTTCCAAAGTGCTGGGATTACAGGCATGAACCAACGTGCCCGGGCTATTCTTGGACTTTCTGTATACTTTTTGGAAGTAGTTTGTCAGTTTTTAAAAAAATTCCAGTTAGGATTTTTGGGTTGAGATTGCACTGAATCTACAGGTTACTTTTGGGAGAATTGACAGCTTTATAACAGCAGCCTTTCAGGCCATGGACATGGCACATTCCTTACTTAAAATCTTTTGGTGACTTCTCATCTCACTGAGAGAAAAACTTCAAATTAGCAAAGTCCTCATTGGTCTGGCTCTGCCTACCCCTCAGACCTCATCTCCTGTCGCTCTGCTCCCCATTTACTCCATTCCACCCCTTGTTTCTGCCCCTTGAACGCATCAGTCTGGCTCCCTCACGAGCACTTCTTTTCAGCTCTTTTCTCTAACTGCGGGACCTTTCTCCTGGTCTTTCCAAGGCTTGATCTCCTGTTTCTCAGAGACGAGACAACGCAGGGATTAAGAACAGGCTCTGTGGAACCAGTGGGCCTGGGCTTGAAGTGCTCCTCCGTGTTGGCCAGTTTTGAGCACGCTGCCTCATGTGGCATTCCTTGGGTTTCTTACCAGCAACTGTTATGAAAACAGATGAGTGGATAGATATAACAGACAGATGAGTGGATAGACAGCGCTCAGCAGAGGAAGGGCTCTACACATTTAGTCGCCTTCTCTGTCCATCCAGGAGCCTTGAATCCTACAGAAGCAGCCTGGGCACTCCTCATGCTTGAATCCTATTCTAATTTTCTATATGTCAAAGGCACTCTGTTGCTCAGAAAACACAATGACCTCGCATGTTCTTTCTATTCATCCCAAGCCTTTCCCCTGCGGCTTCGAATGCATCTAGGACCCCCTCCAAGCACAGCCCACTATCACAGGGTTCAGATACTCTAGAGGCCGTTGACTAGAATATCACTTTGCTGATCGATCTGTATGGTAGGAAGCAGATATACACTGGTGAGAAATGGCAACACCATTTGAACACCAATGAAATCCAAAAGGAGTCTCAGTATTTAGGCAGGCAGTATAACCTGATTCATTGTTTTGGGTACCAAGGTGGTCATATCCCTTTCATTTTTAAAGTAATTGCCTGATCCTTCCCACCCCACCCCACTGCCCTCTTAGCCAGAAATCTAATATTATCTTCTTGAGGGCTTTATCTGTCCTTGAGTTGTCTGAAAACTTGGAGGACTTCAGGACCCTTTGGGGGTGGACCTCCTTTTGCAAGCTACTCCTTTGCTGCAGTGGCTTCTGGAGACCACAAGGCGTCGCTTTCAATGACTGGTCTCCACACATTGGAAACAGGTGAAATCTAAATGTTTGTGGTCAAAACCTTGTCCTGGCTGTGGGTGGTGGAGGTTGTGAGTTGAGGGGGGGCGGGGGCTGAGCCGGTGGGGGGGAGCACCAAGTTTTTGTTTCTTTTCTAAGTACAGTCCCTTGATGTTTTGCCTAGATGTCTGTCTCCACCTCCAGACCATGAGCTTCCAGAAGGCAGAATGTCATTCAATTCATTTCTGTTCCCTTCCTCCCCAGCACCTAGCACAGGTACACCTAACATACAGCAAAATTCTGAAGAAATATCAATATTAAGGAAGAGTGAACATTATAATGTATAAACTAAAAGTAATTTAAATGTCTACTAACAATGGAGCTATAAGACAAATTTAGATACATGCAGACAAATGTTCACTATGTTCTCATTAAAAATCAGGCTAGCCCTGATGAAGCATGTAAGATGTCCACAGCATAACATTAAGTATGAAGGATAGTTACAGTCAACTGTGGGAGGAATCACCTCTGGGTGTTGGCAGGGTGTGGAGGGTTGTTACATTCCAGTGTGAACAAAAGACAGGGTGAACAGGAGTGCAATCTGATCCCCCACCCCACCAACCATAGGTCAGAAATAGAGTTGGTTTTGAGCAACAAATTGCTATCTAGCAATTGTCCAAGAGTGAGTTCTATCTGTATGCCAAATTTGTTAATGGATGGTTCCAGGGTTTTTCCTTTATTTTTGTTTCTTGGCTATAGATATTGCAGTGGCAAACATTTTCCTAATAACTGCTTTCAACATCTGCTTAATTGATTTGGGGGAAATAAATTACTAGGAAAATGATGGCTGAATCAAAGATAGTCAATACAATTCTCTGCGTCTGTAGCTTGGCAATGCTAAATGATTTCACTTTTTAGAAATTTGAGCCATGGGGTTTTACTTTAGAAACATAAACGTGCATTGGTGAACCACTTGTTTTCTGAGGAAATTGTTATGTTGGGCAGATGAGGGTTCACCCAGCAACCTGGAAAATGTGTTGGCTTAAGTATCTAATTTAATATCCTTTCTCAAATCTTCAGGGATGACCAGACAGTCTCTGGTTCAATTACCTGTCCTTTGGCGCCCTCTTCCGGGTACTCATTCATCAGCCTGGGTAGGCCTCTCCCAGAGTAGCTGCTTGGTGTGAGATGGGGCCAGGTGGATAGGTGAATGGGAGAAGGCTTGTGTTGGGGTGAGATGGGGGAGGGGAGCCCACTTGCCACTCAAGGGGCTAGGTGGCATCTGTAGGGAGGCCGAGTCTACAGTTTCGGCCCTCGACTCAGAGTGGTGTTGCTTCCACGTTGCAGTAGGTTATTTTCTAATAAACAAGGCTGACACTACCTCTTCCCTTTCATCTGTCGTCCATCTGAATAAAACATCCATCCAACAGAACAGATAATCCTCTATTAGCTTCTTTTTGTGCACAGGATAAAATTGCAGTTTTATCTTGGCACACAGAGTCTTCCTGTTCTGTCTCTGTCCTGCCCCTCCAGCCTTATTTCTTCTAACTGCTCACGAAAACTCCCTGTGGACTCTCCCCCGAGCAGTACTCCAACAAGCCTTTGCCGGTGCTGTTTCCTCCATCTGGAGTGCCTGGTCTTCCATTCCTCCTTGCAATTCAAAACTCTTCAAGTCTCAACTCAAATATCACCTCCCTAAGGAAGCCTCAACCACCCAGGCAGAAGGTATTTCTTCCTGAGTGTCCAGAGCACCCTGTTCTTACCACTCAGTGTCCACAGTGCATCATGACAGTGAGTGACTGTTCCTCACATGTCCTCACCCTGTGAGCTGGCCCTGTGTCTCATTCATCTTGCCTGACATGCTGTAGATATTCAAGAATATTTGTTGAATGAGTGAATGTACTTCATGACTGTAGAGATTGGGGGTTCACTAATGGAGGGAGAACAGCCCAGGAAAATATATTTAAGTGTGTGCCTGGCCCCACCCAAGCCCTGGAGCTGGGAGGAGGAGCTTTGAGGCAGGCAGATGGATAATGGGACCTTCTGTGCTTCAGATCTGGCTCTGAGGGAGGTGGGTCCCTGAAACTGGTTGAGTTAATCTTAGCAAGTAAGTGTTGTGATATCTCAGGAATGTAATTAAGGCCCAGTCCTGCTGCCACAGAACCTGTGAAGAGTTACAATTCTGGCTGCCCTAATTGGAGGTGTCGGGGATAGGCGGGCTGTGAGGCTGAGTGGTGGGTTCCCGGCTCACACAGCTGCCTCCTGCCTGAGCACTGGGGAATCTCCAGACTCAACTACAGGCTGGGGCTGTGGATTCAGATCCTCACCCCAACAGTGACAGGTCAGTGCCTCTTGAAAGAGAATCATGGGGGCAGGGAGGGGGCTGTGTCGGGTCTGTACAGGTTCTAGAAAGCAGAGATGGGCAGCTTACATGTTTGGGAGAACATGTGCAGTGTGGTTGGGTGTCCTGACAATACAACTGTGGCCTAAAAGGGATTTAGGACCCTAAGTTAAAAGCACATCTTTGGGCTTGCTTTGAACCAGGCTCCAGGTGGATTAGTTGTGTGATCTTGGGAAATTACTTAATCTCTTTGGGTTTCATATCCTCATCAGGAAAAGGAGGGTAATGATGCCTACCTCTTGAGGCCATTGTGAGGATTAGGATGGAACATGTGTATCAGGTGCTTCTCCTGCCACCTGGCTGGTTCCACAGGTGATGGGAGCAGTGGTTGTTGTGATTCCTGTACAGAATCAGGGGTGGACAGTGGGTATGACAGGGTAAGCCTGTTCCCTTGAAAATAAGGCTCTTGTCTCCATAGGAATTGGGGTGGGGGTGGGGGGAAGTCACAGGCTGCAGAGCACCAGATGGGTGCTGCACAGAGGCTCTGGGGAGGCTTCAGGGACTGAGGATGAAGGGACAATGCTGATGTCACGCCAACCCCTTTAGAGAGGGTTGCACAGTGAGGTATGTGTAGGAGTAAAGAAGTGAATCCACATGAGTCTCTCCACTCAAGGGAAAGAAAACAACAACAGTGACAATAATGAACAAGGCTGGTTTATCTGGGTAGCCTAATTGTTTTAATTTGCTGTTTGTAGCACAGAACAGTTTATGGTAGTGGGGATTCTGTCTTTTCAAGCGTTTAAAAACATTTTTATTGGAAAACCACATACACCCTGGCTTGCTTCAAAGGGTCTTTAGTTTCTTCTTATTTTTTATTTTTTTATTTTTTGAGTTGGAGTCCCACTGTCGCCCAGACTGGAGTGCAGTGGCCGCTCCCAGCCACCGCGGCCTAAACCTGCTGGGCTCCGGTGATCCTTCTGTCTCAGCCTTCCAAGTAGCTGGAACTACAGGCGCATGCTACCATGCCCGGCTAATTTTTTTTGATTTATTGTAGAAATGAGGTCTCGCCTGCCCAGGCGGGTCTCGAATCCCTGGGCTCAGGCAATCCCCTCACCTCAGCCTCCCAAAGGTGCGGGATTACAGGCTGAGCCACCGAGCCTGGCTTCTTCTTATTTTTAACTTCAGGCAACTCCTAAACTGAGATAGGTCACAGGGAGTGAGGACACAGCTTCTGTGTCTTGGGTGGGGGGTGGCTCCCAGTCTCAGTGAAGGGACAGAGCCCTGTCTTGAGATTTTGCAGAAAAGCTTCTTGCAGAGCAGTGATTTTGAGTCAAGTTTGTAAAGGGTCAGACAGAGTGCAGGGACTTCAGGGACCGGAGACATAGCTTGGGAATGTGGGCAGGAACAAGAGGGCAGAAGGTTTTGGGAGGAAGCACTCATATGCTGTGCGTGAGCCTAGATGAAGTGCAGCTCTCTCCTCAGATTCTCCACTGTCCCCAGCTGCTCCACCCCTGCCCCCCATCTGCCCCCTGCCCCAGGCAGGGGCCCAGCCATCATGACGGACACGCCAGTGGAGGAATCCCTCTTCCAAATCATCCATTGCTTCCACCAGTACGCGGCCCGGGAAGGGGACGTGGAGACCCTGTCCCTGAAGGAGCTGAAGGCGCTGCTCTTGGACAACGTGCCCCGCTTCATGGAGGGCTTGGTGCGTGGGGTCTGGGGTCAGGGTGGGGGATGAAGTGGGGACTAGGCACCTATATAGGGTGGATTCTGGGGTGGTAAGTGAGCGGTGAGGGTGTCAGTTGGAGGGAGCTGTTTCCCATGGGAATCTTTAATTTGGGCGAGGGGAGGATTACGTGAGTGTGGGGCGCAGGGTCTGTGGCCCCAGCCCAGCTTTGTGTCTTTCCCTCTCCTGGAACTCCCTGCCTGGCCCTTCTCCAGCCCAGGCACAGCTAATCCCTGAAACTCAGTCCTACCCCCAAGCTGTTCATTCCTCTGCCAAACCGGCCTCCTAAGTACCAGTCCTAAGCCCTCTCTCTGCTCATGGGCCCATCAGGGCAGCAGTGCCACCTCACCAAGCCCTTTGAGCTCAGCCCCTTCTGGGCTGGCACAAGCCTGGTCCTCCTGCCACCCTGCCTGGGGAGAGAAATGTAGGCACAATGGCTGCCCTCACCAGGGTGGGAGTAGGGTGGGGAAATGTCACTTCTCCTTCCACCTCCTGTCTCCAGAGTCTCTCAGACCTGGATGGGCCCAGCCCCAGTGTCCAGGTTCAGACACGCCTCTCAGATTCTGCCCACCTTCTTGTCATCAGGCCCAGAGTGGTGATTACTGGGTTCCCTGGGGACTGCAAGGCCCACAGGGTGTCTGTGGGGTACTGTCCTCTGTCCCATGCCCCGAACACTTCGGACTGTCATCTCCAGAGGACTTCAAGCCATCCCCTGACTCAAGGCCACTTCACTCAAGGAAAAGTTTCTCCTTGGGTCCCTTCCCCTCTCCCCTGCCTAACTTTGGGAAGCGACAGAGGAGACAGCATTGCCTCTGTTCACTGGAGTTCAACCCTGAAGGAGAGAGTGATGGTGGGAAGTGATTGTGGTTGGTCCTGTTTCTAGGAAGCCTTGTCCTAACCTGGACAGACTGTGCCAGGACTGCCTGGGCCCTGCACTCACGGAGCAGCCCTGGGGAAGTTGGGCAGAGTCGAGGGAGGCTGGGAGAGGCTGCCTGAGGCAGGAAGCCTCCAGCTGGTCTCTGATTAACCAGTTCTGTGGAGGAGATAAGATCACAGGAACATGCTGTGGTGGGTGGCTGTGAGGGCGAGAAAGGCCGAAAACTTGCCCACAGGAATGGCAGGCCAACCTCCTGGCCCATAGCTACTTTGTGGCCCCATGGTTTCCTTCCCCAGATGCTTTCCAGGGCTCCCCATGCCCACCAGTCATATCTTGCTGAAACACACCTTACCTGCCCCTGCCCTGTGCTCCCAGTGTCCACCCATTCTGTCCCCTTACTGCGCTGTGACCCCTGACTTTCTTCATGGTGTCCCTTCCACCTCAGATGCATCTCTCCTCTCCTCGGCCACCTCTAATCCTCAGCCCTTAGGGCCACATTCAGGCCACCAGCTCTGGGATCTCCTGGACAGTTCTGAGGCTTGTGACTTTGTTCCTTCGCTCATCTTGTACCTTATGTAGGTGACACAGGCGAAGTGTCATGAATGGTTCCTAGGCAATGTCTGCTTCCCCGGGCATGGGCCCTGCCATGGTGCTGGGACGCAGACGCGGGAGGCAGCTGGGCTCTGCTCTTGGGAGCTCCCAGTGTGGAAGAGGAAGTCACCTCCCTGACCTATGGAAGCCCTGCTTGGTGTTCCTCCTGGGAAGCTTGGGGCTCAGCTGGGAAGACGGGCTTAAATAGCTGCTGATGGTGGACATGGGGTGTGTCTGGGACGTTGGGCAGTTCAGCACTGTTCAAGCACTGTAGATAGCTGACCATTTTTTTTTTTTTTTGAGTCAGGGTCTCACTCTCACCCAGGTTGGAGTACCGTGGCACAATCTTGGCTCACCACAGCCTTGACCTTCTAGGGTCAGGCGATCCTCCAGACTCAGCCTCCTGAGTAGCTGGGACTACGGGCAAGCACCACCATGCCTGTAGTCCCAGCTAGTTTTTTTTCTTTTAATTTTTTTATTTTTTTAGGGAGAGGGTCTTGTTATGCTGCCCAGGCTATTCTCAAACTCCTGGGCTCAAGCAGTTCTCCTGCCTCAGCCTCCCAAAGTGCTGGGATTATAGGCGGTGGCCACTGCACCAGGCCTGACAGCTAGCCATTAATGGTGCCTGACCTCTCTCCTCTGTCTGCACCGATGCAGCTTCAAGTCCCGGGACTCGAGACCCCCACCATGCTTCTGCCTCATCAGCCTGATTTTGCTGCACGTGGTGCTCTAGTCTACTGGAGTGAGGGGTTGTTTCCTGCAAGCACTTGCAGGCAGGGCCATGCCACAGATACCCTTCCCCTCTCAGCAGAAGGCAGGGACCTGGCAAGAGGGCTGTGGGCCTGGTGGGTGTGTGACTCTCTGCCCACTCCTCAGGGCCGGAAGGAGCCCTACTACATCTTGGAGTTGTTCCGGGCGGCAGACAAGAACAAAGACGACCAGATCTGCTTCGACGAGTTCCTCTATGTCTTGGGCAAGCTGGCAAAGGACTACCACCTGCAGTACCACCGGCAGCTGTGTGCCTACCACTGCGCTCGGCACAACCTCTACTAGAGAGAGGACAGGGAGCCCCATGCCCGCCAAGCCTGACTCTAGGAGGAGGCTGGACCTGGCTATAGGCAGCTGAGTGGACAGCTCAGCTGTGTCTGTGTTTACGTGTCTGTGGAAAGGACAGCTGTGTGGGACAGAATAAAGCAACTTCATAAATATTTCTGGGTGTTGGTCAGTTCATTGTTCTGAGTAACACCCATGGGTCCAGAGAGAGGAGATTTGGTTCCTACCACAAGGGTAATTCATTTTGGATAGAAGACACATTTCCTGTCTCTGGGGAGCCCCTATCTGAGGGGTGTGATACCACCCCTCACTCCAGGGAACCCTGTTTTGGGAGGAGACACAGCTCCTGCCTCTGGGAAACTCCTGTCTGAGGAGAAACACAATCCCTGACTCTAAGAAGGGGTTGTCTGAGGGGAGACACAATCCCTGTTTCTGGGGAACCCCTGTCTGAGGGGGGATACAACTCCTGTCCCTAGGGAGGGGCTGTTTGAGGGTAGACATCCCCCTTATCTCTGGGGAGCCCCTGTCTGAGGGGGAACTCAGCTCCTACCTCCAGGTACCCCTGCCTGAGGAGGTGAGATACCACTCCTCACTCCAGGGAACCCTTTCTTAGGGGGAGACACAGCCCTTGCCTGTGGGGAACCTCTGTCTGAGGGGAGACACAGCCCCTTTTTCTAGGAAGGGACTTTCTGAGGGGAGACATACCCCTGTCTCTGGGGAGGCACTGTCTGAGGGGGAAACACAGCCCCTGCCTCCAGGAACCCCTGCCTGAGGGGATAAGATACCACCCCTGACTTCAGGGAACCCTGTCCTGGGGGAGATAGCCCCTCTAGGAAGGGGATGTCTGAGGGGACACATAGTCCTTGCTTCCAGGGACCTCACTGTCTAAAGGGAGACACAACCCCTGCCTTCAGGGAGCTCCTGTCTGAAGGGTGAGATACTACCCCTGACTCCAGGGACCCTGTCTGAAGGGAGACATAGCCCTGTTTTCAGTCTGAGAAAGAGGAGTCTCTTCTCTCGGGGAGATTAGCAAGCCAGGTCTCTCCTGTCATTATCCACTCACCACAAGGTGGGATGGGAGCCCCACGGCAGGGTTGATAAACATCTCTGTTTCTGGAGGTGTCCCTGCTCGAATAAGAGCCCCAATCAACCCAGGAACAAAGACGGGCCTGGACCTGGGAAGGGATGAAGATGGTGGGGGAGACCCCTTCCAAGCAGAGGGAGCAACAGTAGCACTTCCAATTGCACCTCCAGGTGCAACAGGAGGCTTGGTTGGAAATTTGTGTCCATGGAGAGGAAGAACACAAAATCAGCTTAGTACTCCTGGGTGGGCCAGGACCAGACTCTGGAAGCCCTTGAAAGCCGAGCACTGGAGTACGAACTTTATCTTTTAAGTCACAGGATCTCAAGTGGGAAAGGGCGAGGGCCTTGGGACCAGCTCTGCACTTTCAGAATCCACCTGGGGGCCGTGGAGGACAGAGCAGACCCAGGAGGAGGCTTCTGTGCAGCTGAGCAGGAGGCTGTCCAGGTAGATGAGGACCAGGTAGATAGAGGTCAGCACACTAGGGAGAGGAGGACCCAGGATGAGGTGGGAGTTTCAGGCACTGGCGATTGAGGCAAAGATGATGCTGTGGTTGGCATGGGGATCGCAGGTGTTGGGTGGGAACCATTCTTCGAGGAGATTGTGCACTGGATTTTGTGCATGCTGACTCAGAGACCTAGGCGAGGGCAAAGCTGACAATCCGGCCTGGCAGAACCGCACACACCTGTCATGAGAAGAGTGACAAGTGGGTCCTGGGTGACAGTCAACCCAGGGAGGTTTCCTGGAGGAGAGAAGGGTTGGGTCTGTGTTTTACTAATACAACACGATGATTTGTGTGGGAGTTACTCCCAACTCAGGGCTATTTCTGACTCACAGCTCTGAGTCCTCCTATGGCCCCAACTCCTCCCAACTGAGACCTACCCCTGTCCTCTGTGTTGTTTTTGTCTCCGTCTCTCAGGAAGTCTAGGAATGGGTCTCCTCTGCCTTCTGGCTAGAGTGGGTTATCTTTTTTGTGGATTGTCTGGGAACACATGTCCTGAGTTTACTGTGATAGAAACGGTGGATTTTGAAAAAATGGTGGGAGGTGATCTGCAGGGCTCACCTGTGCAGGTGACTGCAGGGTCCTTTAAGGGACTTGGTCTGGTTTCCTCCCCCACCCAGGCCTGCGTGCCAAATATGGTGCATGGTCTCCTGAGAGCTGACGCTGTTTCTCACGGATCAGGCCCTGAAGCAGGATTTGCCCTCGTGCTCCCCAAGCCTGGCCTCCCGTCCCCCCCACACTTGCCATCTGCCAGGCTTGCCTTTCAGGACTTAACTGGGCCCTCACTAGCTCTGGGAGACTTCTATACATCGTTTCCCTCTGATCTCTCTCCTATCAAAGGGTATATTCTGCTGCACGGTGGTTGTGTTTTACACTCTGCATCCCCCACTAAGGCAGGATCTCAGCATCCCTGTAGATGCTCAGCTGGTGTTTGAGCCAGGAATGCAGGATCGTGGCCTATAGAATTGAATGGACAGCCTAGATCTGCGCTCCATCCCACAGGGCCGGGGGCTGCATCTAGAGGCACGAAGACTGTCGTCCAGATGACTCAGGCTACTCTTCCTTGAGGCCCACAGGGAAATCTTCCTGCCTGTCTCACCTGAGAAGCATTGGTTCCACAGGCTTGAATACTAAGCAAGAGTGCATGGCCTGACCTCACCTTGCCTCCCTCCTGCCCCTTCCTGGGGGTTTCTCCACCAGTTCTGCCTGCTCTGTGCCCATTTCCTCGGCCTCAGGGATGGGCCTGGCCAGGTCTGTTGGGACACACACCCGGGGATTAAACCCTTTCCTGTAAGCACAACCATGTTCCGCTTTCCCTAGGTTGCCCCACGTCCGTCAAGCTGATTACAGACTGCTTTTTTCCTCAACGTTCTTACCCAATTCCTGACACTCGTCTTCTGCGAGATCACCTCAGCCAGGCTCCTGCTCCCCTCAGGGCACCTAAGGCTGTCTGTTCAGGGGAGTGTTTCTGGGGGATAAAGTTTCATGAACTTGGGGGTTAGCCTGCCCATGATGCTGGGAGGGAAGCACCATTCAAGACTGCTTTCAGTCTGGACCTGGGGAAAGACCTTGGTAACTCCCTGTGCCTCAGTTTCCCCATCCATCAAATAAGGATAATGGTAATTCCTACATCACTAGGTTGCTGGAAATAGCAAATGAGTCAGTGGATGCAAGCATGCTTTGAAAATAAGGCAGGCTGCTTTGGGTAAGCCAGGTCATACACAACAGTGCCGGGTGAATAATAAATATGAAGTCAGGGTGGATCATTGATTGAATACTTGTCATAGCATGTGTCGGACACGGCTTGCTTTTCTGTCTAGCGGTTGATTTACCTCTTCACAAGGAAGTTAGACTACATTTGGTTGGTGGATGTATTCCCTGCTTTCTTCCAAAAATGACTTAAGGTGGCTGGGTCTGACAAAGAAAATTTCTGTCTTGGATAAATAAAAAGCCAGATGCTCAGTTTTGCATTCTCGTATCCCCCAACAAGTATTAATTGAGCATCTAGTAGGTGCCAGAACCTAGGGGTGTGAAAATAAATGTTTCTTTTTCTAAAGAGGCTCACAGTCCCGAAGAAGACACAGGCAAAGAAGAGATGAATTGTAAGGCAGCAAGGCAAATGTTATAATGGATAAGAACTCGGGTAACACAGAGGAGAGAAGGATTAACTCTGTGTTAATGGGGAGGAGGAAGGAGGATCCGGGAGGGATTTGGGAGTAGATGGTTCCCAAGCTGGGTCAGGAAGGATGAGGAGGACATTGCTGGGACAGAGAGATAATTCCAGGCAGAGAAGAGAAGTGGATGTTGTCACATCTCACCATAAGTCATCTCAGTCATTTGATGCACTGAATGCCATGTCTCTGTGGGCCTGTTTCCTCGTTTGTACAATGGGAAATATAATAGTATGTTCCTCATAGGTTTGCTGTGAGAATTGAATGGACTGATACAAGTAAAGCACTTAGAACAGTTCCTGG
Organism: Cephalopachus bancanus; assembly: GCA_027257055.1. Classification (NCBI taxonomy): domain Eukaryota; kingdom Metazoa; phylum Chordata; class Mammalia; order Primates; family Tarsiidae; genus Cephalopachus; species Cephalopachus bancanus. The sequence continues at coordinate 1,887,244 of JAPVLO010000439.1, read as the reverse complement.
CACATGGGAAATGCCCTGTAAGTGTTAGTTATTATTTTGCCGTTATGTGTTCTGATTACTGATGGTGGTAGCTGTTATTGTGTGTGTGGGCACTGTGCTGGGTCCCTGAGGACTTGCATCCAGCGAGAGAATTGGACATAGTCCAGGGCAGTGATCACGGTTCACACTTCACATTCCACAATGTTTAGGCACTGCTAGAAGGACTTTGCACATTTTTTGGATAAACCTTTTATTAAATGATAATATACATTTAGAAATGTCCACAATCATAAATATTTTGCATCTATTACTGATTCTCACAACAACCCTATGAAGTCAATTTTTTAGGTGAAAGCATGGTAAAATGCACAAAACAAAACTATGGTAAAACACACAAAACATGAAATTTACCATCTTAACCATTTCTAAGTGTAGAGCTCAGTAGTATTAAATACGTTCACATTGTTGGGCAACCAATGCCCAGCACTCTTTTAATCTTATAAAAATGAAACTCCATACTCATTAAACAATGCTCCATTTCTCTCCATGCCCTGGCAAGCACCATTTTTATTTTCTGTCTCTGTGAAGGTATTACTAGGTATTCAATATAAGTGGAACTATACAATATTTATCTTTTTGTGATTGACTTATTTTGCTTAGCATAATGTCCTCAAGGTTCACCCATATTGTAACATATGCCAGAATTTCCTTCCTTTTTAAAGGCCAAATGGTATTCCATTGTGCATGTATGTATGTGTGTGTGTGTGTGTGTGTGTGTGTGTGTACATGTGTGTATATAAAATCTCACATTTTCCTTATCCATTTCTCTATGGTGAAACTTCTACCTTTTGGCCACTGTGAACAATGGTGTCATGAACATGGGTGTACAAATATCTGTTTGGGTCTTTGCTTTCAATTCTTTTGGATATATACCCAGGAGTGGAATTGTTGTATTATAGGGTAATTCTATGTTTATTTATTTATTTCACTCTGTTGCTCAGACTGGAGTGCCGTGGCACGCTCACAGTCACTGCAGCCTCGACCTACTGGGCTCAGGTGATCCTTCTGCCTCAGCCTTCCAAGTAGCTGGAACTACAGGCAGTGCCACCATGCCCGGCTAATTTTTTTATTTATTGTAGAGATGATGTCTCACCAGGTTGCCTAGGCTGGTCTTGAACCTGTGGTCTCAGGCAATCCTCTCACCTCAACCTCCCAGAGTGCGAGGATTACAGGCTTGAGCCACTGTGCCCAGCCTATGTTTATTTATTTGAGGAACTGCCATACTATTTTCCACAGCAGCTGCATCATTTTACAGTCCCACCAACAGTGCACGAGGCTTCCAATTTCTCTATATCCTCACCAACACGTGTTATTTTCTGGGTTTTTTTTTTTTGATAGTAGTCTTCCCAGTGAGTGTAAAGTGGCATCTAATTGTGGTTTTGATTAGTATTTTCCTAATGGTTAGTGATGTTGAGCATCTTTTCATGTGCTTTTGGTCATTTGCACATCTTCTTTGGAGAAATGTCTATTTAAGTCCTATGCCCATTTCTGAATTGGTTTTTGTGGTTGTTGTTGAGTTGTAGGAGTTCTTTTATATCCTGAATATAAATCCCTTATTAGATATATGGTTTACACATATTTTCTTTGTAACACAAAAAATACACCAAAAATCTTCAGGGTTGGAAGCCATTTAATCTGAGTGTCATTTTGTTAGTTGGGGAGAGGGACTTGAACCTCCTGAAATACTGGGGAATTGGCTACTTCCTCCTCTCCTCTTGGGCATGAAACATGTCTGACTTCTCCAAAGAACACCACCTCCACCACCCCAGAGTTGGGTTTCTCTCTTCAGCCCATGTTCCTGGAGTTCCAGAGACAATAATCATCCTAGAGAGGGTGGAAGGGTTCCCACTGTGTTCACACAGTGGCTCGGGACCTTGTGCAGTGCAGAGGGACCCCGAACAGTCTTCATCTCCTTGGGCACAGTGCACCCCCAGCTACACAGAGCAGGAGAGCTGTGGAGGGGTGTGGGGAACAGGGTAGGAACTGATTTAGCCCTTGGTGAACATGTTCCCACAGAGCTCACTCACCCAAAACAGCAATAGAAATACTCCATCTTTTATTGCTAAAAACCAGCAGCCAGGACAAATGTTTTTAACTTTCTGAGGTCTTGGATCCTTTTGAGACTCTGATGGAAGCCATGGAGGAATGTTCTGATATGCGTGCACTCACAATGATGCAATCAACTCCAATGCAATTTCAGAGATGTATAGACTGGCCACACATACATGGGATTAGTGATAGCAACAGTGGAGAGGGCTTGAGGGGGGTGGGAGTCTGGCTAGACCAAGGGAAGGAATGCCAGAGGCCCAGAAAGGGAGTACTCACCATGGGCTCCTCCTGGTTTCTCCCACTGGGTGATACTGCCCAGAAAATACCTTCCTCTTTCTGCTCCCCCCACCTTCCTCACGCATCAGAAATTTTCATCCTGTACGGTGATTGCCACATTCACCTGGTTGGGAAACCAGAAGCTGTGGCAACTCTGGAAGGGAACTGCTGTCTCTGAATGGCCTGAGGCTGTGGGCAGTTGGCCAAGCTTACCCGCTATAAAAGGGAGCAGACACTCAGCCCTGCATGTCTTTTTCAACTGTCTTTCAGGAGACCTGGTAAGTGGAACTGTCCGAGTTGGCCCCACACTTTGGGCTTCCCTTGGGGGGAGGGCATTGTGGAAGTGGAGCAGCCTTCTCTGAGAGAGGAGAGGGAGAGCTCAGAAGGTCTGGAGCAAAGATCCTGTGTTCTTGGAGGAGGAGAGGGAGGCAAGGATAAGGGAGGAATGGAGTACTCTAGCACTTTCCAGTAGGTGAGGACACATTCGTCCTAAATGAGCCCTTCTTGGGCAGATGGTGAGCCCCTGGGAGGAGCTGGTAGGCAGTGTGTGTGTGTGTGTGTGTGTGTGTGTGTGTGTGTGTGTGTGTGTGTGTGTGTTATGGGTGGATGCTACCCCTTCCCTCACTATTTTCCTATCATCCCACCCTTCCCATTAGAAGCATAGCCCCTGACTGGGCTTGATTATTTGGATGGTGCAGCCCAGAACAAAGCCCTTACTTGGGGCATGACATGACATTCCTGAATGCCCCCTTAGCCTTCTCTCCGCCCTGGGCAGATGCACAATCCCTGCCATGGGATTTCTCATGTGGTCCCCTCTTTCAGGTGGAGCAAGTCCTTTGGCACCATGCCGACTGATTTGGAGAAGTCCTTGAACTCTGTCATTGACATCTACCACAAGTATTCCCTGATTAAAGGGAATTACCATGCCATCTACCAGGATGACCTGAAGAAATTGCTAGAAACCGAGTGTCCTCAGTACATAAAGGTGAGGAGGGGTTGGGTGTGGTCAGGGATCCTTGCTTGGCTCTGGTGGTGCCCTGGGTCATTAGTCCCCTGTGCTGCCTTCTATTGACAGCTATGCCTCAGCTTTCTCTGAGATCTTTACACTCTTGTTTCTTCTTTCTCAATTTTGACAGAGAAAGAATGCAGAGTCCTGGTTCAAAGATCTGGATGTCAACACTGATGGTGCAATTAACTTTCAGGAGTTCCTCATATTCGTGGTAAAGATAGCCGTGGAAGCCCACAAAGACAGCCACAAAGAGTAGCAGAGCTACTGGGCCTAGGGACTGGGCCCTTGGACATGTACCTGCAGGATAATAAAGTAATTGATACCTCAGCCCTCTCTTAGCTCTTCTTTTGTGGGATGAGGTTCCTAGGGGTGCAAGGAGGGCTGGAAAACCCAAAGGAAGAAAAAGAAACCTCCCTTGTCCTACCTCACCTCTCCCAAGCCTTACCTGTCCTGTTCCCTTCCAGTCCCTGTCCTGAGTGATTGGTTCCTGGGCTTAAGGAGTCTAAAAAGTTCATGATATTACAGCTGGTGATTTTACTAGTAGTTCCCAAATGGGTGACTTAGGAACAGGGTGATGTAAGGAAAACTGATACTGCTATCTAAGGTAAATTTTATTTTGTTTTCACAACCTCAGCATTATGAGCTAAATTTCAGTTTCCAGCTAAATGTCTTAGATGTGACTCTTGGGAAATTAGGGTGACAGCTACATATCAGTGTGTGTGTGTGTGTGTGTGTGTGTGTGTGTGTGTGTGCGTGTGTGTGTGTGTGACAGAGACAGACTGATTCAGTGTGTGGTGTAACTGTGGGTTGACAAAGTTTACATTAAATAACACTAGGATAGCCCCCTGGGCCCACACCGATAATTTGTCCTCGAGAATTTAAAAACCTTTCCCTCCCTCTCTACTCCCAACCTCTCAATCAATTAACTGGTAAAAGAATGGGCAAATGGGACCATAAGTTAATAAAACTCAAGTCAACGAGTAGGTTACTCAAATGCTGCCTTGTGAGGTTCGATGCTTTGGTGATCATGAAATTATCTAAAATAATCCCCCAATCATAAATCCATGGACTTTTCTGGAAAAATGGGAAGGCTGGAAATGAGCAGGTGCCTTTGGCCAGAACTTGACACCCCCAGACTGGGTTTCCAGTGGCTTGGGAGTTTGCTGTTGTCCCCACTTGGGTGCTGAGGCAATGGTGTTAGTGACGGAGAAGAAGATAGGGAGCTGCCACCAGAATCACTGAGTCAGGACTCTGAATGTGTCTGTCTATACCCTCCCTAAGATGGAATTGAAGTGGAGTGCATCATTCTGAGGGCATGCTTACAGGAATATTCCTCTATATCTTTCATCAGATCCTCAGAAGTGTCCAAAGATCTCAAAAAGGTTAAGAATACTTGGGTTTTTAGTAATGAAAGGGGGAGTATTTCTATTGCTGCTATTTTGGGTTGGTGGGCTCTGTGGGACCGTGGTAACCAAGGGCTAAATCAGTTCCTACCCTGTTGCCCATATCCCTCCACAGCTTTCCTGCTCTGTGAGGCAGAGGATGCACTGTGCCCCGGGAGACAAAGTCTACTCGGGGTCCCTCTGCACTGCACAAGGCCCTGAGCCATGGCATAAACACAGCAGGGACCTTTATATCCTCTCTGGGATGATTATTGTGTCTGGGACCCCAGGAGCATGGATTGAATAGAAGAACCCAACTCTGGAATGGTGGATGGGAGGGTTTGTTTGGAAAAGCCAAACGTGCTTCGTGCCCAAGAGGAGAAGTGAAGGTGGCCAATTCCTCAAAATTTTAGAAGGAGCAAACCCCTCTCCCCTCACCAACAAAGTATCACTTGGATTAGCTAGTTTTCAGGCTTTAAGATTTCACACTTCAGATAACTGAGCATTTTGTTTGCAATAGACTTTAATCACATTACAATTCATATGAGCAGGGAGAAGGAACACCTTATTCACCAATTAAACCCTTATTCACCAATGCTTTAGTTACCAACTAGTTTTATTATCAGCTAACATATTAGCGAAAATGGCTGGCAGCCTGCTGAAAGTTAAGACTGGGAGCTAAAATGGGATGGGATAGTGTAGTCATCAGAATACAGGGATGGGTTTCTGCTGGGGCAAGTAGGAAGATCCAGGGATCAAATTGGTTCCTTCTCAGTTTTGCTGAAGATTATCTTTGTGCATTCCTGAAAGCCAGTGCTTCCACCTGTGTTGGGAGCACGGAACATGCTCTGCATTGCAGAAAAGGAGTAATGCAGATCTGAGAGGCACCACGGATCCTGCTATACTTTCCTACAACACAGAGCAAAGGAGAGCAGCTGTTCCAAACATGGCCCAGGCAAAAAAGGATGGGAGAGGTCCCAGGGTTCACCAAGCCATATCCCAGGCCTCACTTGACATTTGAGAGATAGAAGGGGAGAAAAGATAGTAAAAGAAATATACAGGCCAGGCACAGTGGCTCAAGCCTATAATCACAGCACTCTGGGAGGCCGAAGTGAGAGGATTGCTTGAACCCAGGAGTTCGAGACCAGCCTGGGCAACATAGTGAGACCTCTCTACAAAAAATAAAAAAGTTAGCCTAGTAGGGTGGCGCATGCCTGTAGTCCAAACTACTCGGGAGGCTGAGGAGGAAGGATTACCTGAACAGAGGAGTTCCAGGCTGTAGTGAGCCGTGATCATGCCACTGCACTCCAGTCTGTTACTCCAGGTAATAGAGTGAGACTCTGACTCAGAAAAAAAAAAGGAAAGAAATATACAAAAGGCAAGGGCACCTAATTTCTGCTTATCAGTTATCCACGGTGGTGGTGATGATATGATGTGTGTGTGTGTGTGTGTGTGTGTGTGTGTTTGTGTGTGTCAGGGTCAGGGGCATCGACCATCCCAGTGCCTTTGATATTCCTTGAAAATGCACTGTTGGACTTTCTATAAATGGATTCTTTGGAAGAGATTTACTGTTATTAATCCTGTTTGTCTTTAGTTGAGAGTCCAATACATCTGTTTTCTCTGAGCTCATCCAGAAAGAGAAGGTAGCCCAGAATGCCTTTTAGAGTTTCCCTGTAAGTGATGGACACTGGTTGAGAAGAAATGGATCAACACCAAGCTATGAACAGTTGGTTCTCAAGTTCATGGTTGGTCAGGGCAGGTGGCCCAGCTGGCACTGGCAGCCTGGAGGAGAAAAGAACGGGAGAGAGGCAGTCCTTGGAAGCTTCCTGGAGGAGGGAGGCTTGGAGATGATGATTTACAAACAAGACTATGCCATTACGGGAACCACTGGGCAGAGTCAGACAGGACTTGAGGCCTAGGTCAAGGTGATTTGGTTTCCTGTTTACCCAAGTTACAAAGGAACAAGGGAGTGAGAAATTGAGAAACAAGTGGCTTAGCAGGAAATCTCATGCAACGTTTGAGTCCACAAAGGAAACCTTGGCTCAACAATTGAGACAGATCCGGCCACTATGATTTCAGGGGCCCATAAGGATGACCTGTCTGAAATCTTGCTTCTCTTTCCAGATTCTCCACTCAAGGCTCCTGACTTCAGCTGTGTTTCTGGTGGTTCTGACAAAGTCCTGAAGGGCATGGAAAGGCTGTGAAATCGGGCCGTTTGTTTCTAGCAGCTGAGCACAAGAGCGTATTCCAATGGAAAAGACTGTTGTATGTCCCTCCATTTGGGAACCAGAGCCATTTTAGATTGGTCCAGATCCCAGCCCATTTCCTGGCTTCTTGACTAAGGGAATTCAGTCTAAATTTAAATGGGCTGTAAAGGGGAAGGGAAAGCCACCAACCTTTATTGGTCATTGGCTGCGCATTAGTGTGGGGGAAAAAAGTCATCTCAAGACTGGAATAAAACAAAATGAAAACCAAAATGGTGATTGCTTATATTTTTGATCATGCTAGAGTCTGAATAAAAGCAGCTCCTTACTACTTGGCTTCATCTGACACTTTTGAGAGATGTAGTCACAGAGTATGTTTGATTAACAATTCACAACAGATTTAGACAAAGTAGACAGTTTGCACCTGTAGGATCAGGTAATATGGTTTTATAGCCTGACCAAGATGTTAAACCCAAAACGGTTATGTTTTTTGTCACCTGTTAAAAGTCAAAAGAATCTTGTATCTAACTGAGACTCTTACTGCTTAGGCATTCCCTTCCTGGTTCTATATATAGTCTCAAATATTTTTCACACCAATTTTTAAGAAATCTTCCTTGCTGTTTCTCTCATTAAATGAAACAAAAAATTTGACATATGCCAGCTATGTGTGTTGATAGTTTTCCTTTTTACCTGGAGGCATTGTAGTAATTTATCTCATTTATTTATCAAAGCAAACCTATAAGAGAGATTATTTCTATTTCCATTTTGCATATGAGGAGACCCAGAGAAATTAGGAAACATGACAAGCCGGGCTCTGTGGCTCAGCCTGTAATCCTGCGCCTTTGGGAGGCTGAGGTGAGTGGATTGCCTGAGCCCGTGGGTTCGAGACCCCCCTGGGCAGCGAGACCTCATCTCTACAATAAATAAAAAAATCAGCCGGATGTGGTAGCGCATGCCTGTAATTCCGGCTACTTGGAAGGCTGAGGCAGAAGGATTGCTGGAGCCCACAAAGCAGGAAGAGGCTGCGGTGGCCAGAAGCGACCACTGCACTCCAGTCTGGGCAACAGAGGGAGACTCCAACCTCCCCCCCCCAAAAAAAAGAAACATGACAAAATGTACTAATCTGGCAAGTGGCAGAGCTAGGATCATAGCCCAGGCTATCTCCATGACAGACACCCTGATTAAGACATGAAAGTGTTCATTTCTAGTTGTTTTCCATTCTGGTGTGATGGGCAGCCCTTCCTTTGCCGGCCTGTCTGACTTCTTTCTCTTTGACCCCTGCCCAGTCTCTGCTTTCCAGGGTGAGGAATAGAGAGAGCGGGTGCTAGATAAATTTCTTTCTTAGAGCGGGTGCTAGATAAACTTCTTTCTTGGGGCCCTCTCCTCTGTCTAGGCCTTTGCTAGACACACCCCAGGGCCTGAAGGACAGTGTTTTCTTCCTGGTGTGAGCAATCCTCTAGGCAAGAACAATTTCCCCACATACAGAGCAAAAGGGTTGGCATTTTGACTTCCCCAAGCTCTAAGGTGTGGTTCCAGTGACAACTCCCCTTCCCTCCCGGTGTGGAGAGGTCATCCTTCCTGTATTAGGAGCCCTGGAGATTCCCATGGAATCTGAAGTATTGCTGAATCTGCCACCCATGTATCTGGGGGCATTTCCATGTTTGAATAGCCCATCCATGGCCTATTGCCAACCTGTTGGTTGTCTCAATAGCTGCGAGTGGTTCTGATTCGAGAGTGACCCCCTCAGTATGGGATATCTAGAACATAGACATAAAATCAGACAGATTTTAAGCATTGCCAATGGAATGGGAAAGTGCAACTTTGCATTGCTGCTTAACTTATGGATAAATCAGCCATGGGTTGTGCACAATTGAATTAGAGATCTTATAATGACTGTTCCCTGCCTGGAGTTACATGTACTCTCTGGGTTATTTATTTGTGGGGTGTGCTACAGTATGCCTGCCACCCTCAGATGGGATATGCTCTTTAGAAATGTTGGGTTCATAAGTGTCTGTGCAAAATGACACTCTAAACTGTAACTGTAAAGGTTGTTTTGCTGCCTGTGCCCTCCTACCTGTCATAGGTATACATGGCCTGGGGAAAATGGAGCCTAATTTGTCATTGATTATGTTGAAGACAAAACCACCTGGGCTACTTAGGATGAACAGTGAACTCACTGAACTCACTAGCTAAGGTGGTGATGAATAACTGAACAAACCCCGATTGACTGTCTGCTGGCAGAACAGGGTAGAGTATGGTTATTGCCAACACTTCTGCCTACCTGGGTAAACACTTCAGTCATTGTAGTGACACAGTGGAAGGGGTCTGGAAGCAGGACCATTGGTTGCAAACAATGCAGCCATCTGAAGGATCCTTCTTGACCCCTTCAGCAACTTCTTCCCCAGATGGCTGGGATCCTAGGCACCTTCATGCTTCAGGAAGTCCTGATTCCCTCCTTGTGGTGGTTTCCCCTGGGTCTTAGTGAAACGTGTTTCAGCTAAGGCTCAACAATGCTGCACTGAGGTTGTGTCACATGAATCTGACACACAAACCTTTGCTTCCAGAACCAGGGAGGTCAGTGGGCACATGGAATGAACTAACTCTGCAGGACAGGTTACGGCATGGCCTTGGCTGACTAGGTGATCTCAGTGACCTCCTGGAGCATAAGACCCAGGGCTGAGTGCTTTTGAGGGTCCCTCAGCTTCGGTGTGACATGGGGCATGTGTGGATGAGGCTCCATCTGCTGTGGCAGCTTCCTGAGACTTGGGGGCCTGGCTTGCCACAAATGCTAGGCTTTTGTTGTCCTTTGCTGTCCCCTGTGAGTAGCAGAGTTACTTCACTTAAACTCGTGTGAGTATTCTGTCTCACTGGACCCAGGCAAGTGGTAAAGTCACTCGGGGACAGTGAGCCGACTTCACATGTAGTGATTACCTGAGTCCGATTTCCTAGCTCTTCACGACTGCCAAGTTCAGGGAGTACAATAGGAAAGTGAAGGGAAGGTTTAGTGGTGTTGGTCTCTCCCTTCCAGAAATCTCTGGAATATTTTTTGAAAATTTATCCTCTGCTTCAGTGACAAGTTTTGCATTCAGAAAGATTTAGGGGGACATCTCCCTTCCTGTCTTTTTAGCCTCGTTCCCTTCACAAACATAAAGCTCTTTATTTTTATTTTATTACAGAGATGTCATAAATGAAAGTGAAGATTAAGTGCATAGGTAAGCTGCATGTAGGTGAAGTTTGGGCTTCCAACTGGCCCTTCTTCTCCGGTAGTGGACCTGGTACCTTTTGTCTTGTTAGGTGTCCCCGTCCCTCCTCCCCCCCTCAGCAGTGTCCAGTGACTGCTAATCTCTCCCTTACGCTAGTATGACTGATGTTCAGGGTCAGTTTATGAATGAGAACATGTGGTGTGCAGTTCTTTGTTTCTGTTATAGATTACTTAGTATGATGGTCTCCAAACTCCATCCAATTTGCTGCAAAATCCATGATTTTGTTCTTCTTGAATGCTGCGTAGTACTCCATCTTGTATATATTTACCACATTTTCTTTATCCAGTCCACTTTCAACGGGCAGTAGAGTTGGTTCCATGTTTTAGCTATGGTGAATTGTGTGGCAATAAGCATGCGTGTGCAGGTAGAGAAATGCAAATCAAAACTACCATGACACACCACCTAATTCCGGTAAGGATGGCTATGATTAATAAGTCAAAAAACAACAGATAGTGACATGGGTGCAATGTAAAGGAAATGCTTCTACACTGTTGGTGGGAATGCCAACTAGTTCAACCTCTATGGAAAGCAGTGTGGCGATTCCTGAAAGAGCTAAAAATTGACATAAAGATCTTTAAGTTGACTTTTCTATTTGCCAAAACTGAGGAGTTGGTAACTGAGTTAATTAAAACAAGGAGCAGCACTTCTGCTTCCTGGAAACTTCACCTTCATCCTCATCTTACCAGGGTGCAAGTTCCCTCCCTAGACTGTAGCTCAGTGAGGACAGGGGCTGTATCCATCTTGTTCCTGGCTGCCTCCTCCCTTGCCTGCCCAGACAGTGACTGGAAGATAACAAAGGGCCAGTGAGTGTTTACCGATGAAGGAACCTGTGCCATTCTTTCTTCTTGACCACTCAGAGGGTAGGGCTGATTGAAAGCTGCAGCAATAAGCTCTCTCCATATCTCCGGGGTGGAATTCCTTTAGACCCTGAGTGTCACATCCTTTTTTTTTCTCTTTATTTTAAAGGTGTGGGGTACAATTCAGGGTTAGGTATGCAAATGTTCATTATGCAGGCACCCTTGTTGATGAAGTGTACCCCTCCCTCCCCTGGTAGTTTCCCACTACTGTCAATCCCTTTCTTACAGTATTATGACAATTGTTCAAGGTCCGCTTATGAGTGAGAACATATGGAACTCTGTTCTTTGTTTCTATGATAGATCACTGAGTATGATAGATTCTAAATCCATCCAAGTTGCTGCAAAGTCAATAGGTTTGTCCTTCTTTATGGTTGCATAATATTCCATTGTGTATATGTACCACATTTAAAAAATCCAGTCCAGCTTTGATGGATAGCATGGTTGGTTCCATGTTTTTGCTATTGTGAATAAAGCTGCAGTAAACTTGCATGTGCAGGTATCTTTTTGTTAAATGGAGTGTCACATCTTTTAAAGTGACTTCATCCTGTTTTTCTTTCTCCTCAAACACTCAGGGGCTCATTTTCTCCCTGGAACTTAAGAGAAGGTGCCTCCATGAGGGAAGAACACTCACATCTATTGAATCTCTACTCAGAACCGGGCTCTGAGTTAACTTAGAGAGTAAAACCCAGTTTGGGAGGCTGCCATGTCATCCTGTATGGTCACCCTGCCCCGCCTTATGCTACTGATGTGCCTCTCTCAGCTTCTTGGGTGTGGCTAGAGGAGTCATTTTGGTTGTCATGAGTATTTTTTTTGGTAGCTTTAAATTGTGATAAAATTTAAATTTAAATTTGATGTAATTTAGTTTGATATACATTCAAACTTACAGAAAAGCTGCAGGTATTATACAAGAAACTCCCCTATACTCTTTATCAAGATTTAGCCAGTTAAGCCATTGTTTATTATATTATGAAAATTTGAAGTTATCTTTTTTTAAAAGGGTGTTTACGTGATCACATTCAGTTAAATTCTCTTGAAATTTTATCTTGTACTTTAGAGTATGTGTTTATTTCTAGCTGAGGTTTGGAGAGTTAAAATTAATCCATATTTTCACTATTTTAAAATGATCAAATATTCTAGATTTCCCACCATTGTCACAGCATTTGAATCAACTTTACAGAGGAGATTGTGAAAGTGAATATGTATCAATGTGGCTCAAATTTTATTTGAAAGGGTTGCTTCTTATTGTGTAGTATTTGATTACTTTTTGTACATAGTGATCTTAGAGGAAGTAGTATTTTTTTTAATTAATAGGCTATTGGGGGGGCAAGATGTTTTAGGTTTATGGAAAAAGTAAGCAGAAGGTAGAGTTTTCTCCCTCCCTTTCTCCTCTCCTAGTTCCCATATTATCGATATTTTGCATGAATATGGCACATTTGTTTAATTAATGAGCCAGTATTGATTATAATAATAATAATTATTATTTTTGAGCCGTGGTCTTACTCTGTTGTCCAGGCTGGAGTGCAGTCGCATGATCACAGTCCCTGTAACCTTTAAATCCTGGGGTCAAGCGATCCACTGACTTCAGCTTCCTGAGTAGCTGGGACTACTGGCGCATGCTATCACCCCAAACATTTTTTGATTTTTGTAGAGATGGAGTCTTGCTATGTTGTTTGTTCACAGCTTTCTAGGCTGGTTTCAAACTCCTGGGATCAAGCAATCCTCTTGTCTCAGCCTCCCAAAGCTCTGGGATTTTAGGTGTGAAACACCACACCCAGCCTGATAATTATTAACAAAAGCCTGTGGCTTATATTAGCGTTCTCTCTGGGTGTTGCACTTTCTATGGGTTTTGACAAATGTGTCATGAGATGTGTATCCACCATTGTAGTATCTTATAGAGTAGTTTCACATGCTTTAATCCCCATTGGCTGCCCTGAGTGTCACCCTTCCTGAATAACCCAGGCCTTGAGGAGTTCCTGTTGAGTGAATGAGACAGGACCAAACCCAGTGACTGCCAGGAACTGTACTAGATGTTTGCCTTGTGTTAACACCCCAATTCCCGTACAGCCTTGTTGGGTGGGCACAGGTTGAGAGGCTGGTGCTGGGTGGGGTGAAAGGAGTGTAGGTGAGAGGGACATCCTGGGTGGGGGGAGGCTGTAGTATACAACTCTTCCACTAGGGGGTCATTGGCCAGAACAGAGTGGGGGAGGTCTCTGTTCCTTTAGGAGAGGTCTAGTGTCTGCGGGCTAGGATCCCTGGAGGCTCAACTTGTGCTGGACACATGCTCAAGTACATGCCAGCTGAACTGAATGATTCACATCCATGCTTGGGTGGATAAGGGCAAAAGAAGAAAGAGTTGAAAGATTGCTTTTGACTATTTCAAGCACTTTGTCACATGTTCTCTCAGTAGAACCTCATAACAACTCCAGGCACTAAATGAGGCCCGTGTGATGAGCCCACAAATGAAGAAACAGACTCACAGAGGTCAAGGACTTGCTCAAGGACACAGAGCTGGTCCCAGACGCCCTCCCACAGCCTCACACTGAGGCCTGCAAGGCAGCCTAGTGTGCGTGAGGCTCTTCAGTGTGGAATCTGAGGTGGCTAGTCTCAGTGCTGTTGCTCAGCACTTTCTACCCCCATCATGCAAGGTGAATGCTCTTTGTTATTATGAAGGAAGCTGTCTGAACCTTTTTGATTCTAAATTCCAGGAAGACCTCCATGCCATCTTAGTGTTACTCTCTGTTCCTGAGCTTACCATAGGGTTTTTCACATAGCAATTTGAGGGGTTTGGGCTGCATTAAGGAAATCATTTTCGAAAAGGTTCAACAAGGATTGATTTTATTAGGAGTAAGACTAGGGGAAAAAGATCAGGATCTGATATAAGATTGTCTACCTCTACCAACAATAATATTTTTAAAAGAAGCATGAGCAGTTTTTTAAATAATAAAAAGCGATTCTTATTTTAGGAAAAAATGTACAACAGTGACAAAAGTTTTAAAGGCAGACAGATTTTAATCTGATACTTAGAAAAGTTTCTGATCCTGCAAATAACAATATTTCATTCTTTTTTAGTGGTTGAATTATTTTCTGCTTTTCATATATATATATATATATATATATATATATATATATAATGTTTGGTTTGTAGATTCATCCATTGGTGAACACACAGGTTGATTTCATATTTCGGTTATTGTGAAGAGCACTGCAACAAACATGGGCATGTATATATCTCTTTGATATACTGATTTCCTTTTTTTGGATATAAATCCAACAATGGGATTATTGGATCATATGGTAGTTATATTTTTAGCTTTATGAGAAACCTCTATGCTTTTTTCCATAGTGACTGCACTAAGTTACATTCCCACCAACAATGTACTAGCATTCCTCTTTCTCTGCATCCTCACCAGCATCTGTTGGTTTTTATTGGTCTCTTTGGGCATAGCCAATCTAACTGGGGTGAGATGCTATCTCATTGTGGTTTTGATTTACATTTCATGGGTTATTTTCTTGTCTTCTTTTGAGAAATGTCTATCCGGATCATTTGCCCAGTTTAAAAAAACCTTTTTTTTTTTCCTATTGAGTTGCTTAAGTTCCTTATATATTCTGGCTATTAATCTCTTGTTAGATGGGGAGTTTACATATATTTTCTCTCACTCTGTAGGTGGGTTTTTCACTCTATGGTTTCTTTGCTGTGCAGAAGCTTCTTAGCATGATGCAATTCCATTTGTCTCTTTTTGCTTTTGTTGCCTGTGCTTTTGAGGCCTTTCCCAAAACATCTTTGCCCAGATCAATGTCCTGAAGCATTTTTCCAATGTTTTCTTCTAGTAGCTTCATGTTTTAGGTCTTACATTTAAATCTTTAATCAACTTTAGTTAGATTTTTGTATATGGTAAGAGATGTGTTCTCTCTCTCTATATATTTTTGCACATCCGATTTCCCCAGCATGATTTATTGAAGAGACCTTTTCCCAGTGAATGTTCTTGGCACTTTCATAAAAAATCAATTGGCTAGAAATACATGGATTTATTTATTTATTTATCTATCTATTTTGATCCATTGGTCTATGCATCTCCTCCCACCCTCCCAGTACCATGTTATTTCGGTTAGTATAGCTTTGTAGTGCATTTTAAAGTCTGGTGGTGTGATGTCTCCAGTTTCGCTCTTTTTGCTCAGGATTGCTTTGGCTGTTCGTGGTCTTTTGTGGTTCCTTATGAATTTTAGAATTGTTTTTTCAGTTTCTTTGAAGAATATCATTGGGACCTGGAGTGGTAGGTTGCGCACTTTGGGAGGCAGAGAGATAGGAGGATTCTTTGAGGTCAGAAGTTCAAGACAGACTGGATAACATAGTGAGACCCTGTTTCTACAACAAATAAAAAATTAAACAAGAAGACTGCCATTAGTGTTTCGGTAAGGATTGCATTGACTCTGTAGATCACTTTTGGTAGTATGGTCGTTTCACAGTATTAATTCTTCCAATCCCTGATATCTTTCCATTTTTTTGGTGACCTCTTCAATGCCTTTTCTTTTCTTCTTTTTTTGTTGAATGAGGATCTTACTCTGTCACCCAGGTTGGAATGGAGTGACAAGATCACAACTCACCACAGCCTCCACTCTCTAGGTTCAACCATCCTTTCACCTCAGCATCCTGAATAGTTGGGACTACAGATGTGTACTACCAAGACTGGCTAATTTCTGGATTTTTCTTTTTTCGGTAGGGATGAGGTCTTGCTATGTTGACTAGACTGGTCCTGAATTCCTGGGCTCAAGTAATCTTCCTGCCTTGGCCTTCAAAAGTGGCAGGATTACAGATGTGAGCCACTATGCTCAGACTTCAATTTCTTTTATCATGGTTTTATAGTTTTACTTGCAAGGAGTTTTCACTTCCTTGGTTAAATTTATTCCCAGGGTTTTATAGCGATTGTAAATGGGATTGTTTTACTGATTTCTTTTTCTGCTAGATCATAGTGTATAGAAACAGTACTGATTTTTGCATGTTGATTTTGCATTCTGCAATTTTACTGAATTTGTTTATCAATTCTAAACATTTTTTTTGTGGCACTTTTAGGGTTTTCCATATATAAGACCTTGTCAGTTGCAAACAGAGACAATTTGACTTCCTAAACAATAAAATTCTGTCATTTGCAGCAACATGGATGGAACTGGGGGTCATTAGGTTAAATGAAACAAGACAGGTACAGAAAGACAAACATTCTCACTCATAAGTGGAAGCTAAAAAAGATAGTCTTATGGAGTTAGAGAGTCAAATGATGGCTTCCAGAAGCTGGAAAGGGTGGTGGTGGTGGTGGTGGTGGGGGCAGGGATTAAAAAAAATCTGGTTAATGAGTACAAAAATACAGTGTGATAGAAAGATTAAGTTATCATGTTTGATAGCATAATAGATTGATGATAATTAACAATAACTTATCAGATACTTCAGAATAACTGGAAGAAAAAATTTAAAATGTTCTCAATACAAAGAAACAATAAATGTTTAAGGTGGTGGATATCTTAATTACCCTGATTTGATAATTACACATTGTATGGGTGTATAAAAATATTGCATGTTCTCCATAAGATGTACACCTATTTTGTATCAATCTTAACACTCTAACTCACTTAAAAATTTTTTAATTTTAAAGATGTGGGTTACAATTCAGGGTTGGGTACATAAGTGGCCTTCGTACAGGTAAAATTTGGGCCTCCCCTTGGCCCCCACTTTGCCTGGTTTGAGATCAGATACCCTTATTGATGCTATGTGTCCCTCCCCCTGGCTGTGTCCCACTACTGCCAATTCCTTTTTTATAGTATCATGATAAATGTTCAGGGTCCACTTTTGAGTGAGTACATGTAGTATTCAGTTTTTAGTTTCTGTGACAGATCACTGAGTATTATGGACACTAAATCCGTGTAAGTTGCTGCGAAGTCCATAATTTTGTTTTTTCTTAGCTGTGTAATATCCCATCGTGTATATATACCACATTTTCTTAATCCAATCCACTTTTGGTGGGAAGCATGGTTGGTTCCATGTTTTTGCTACTGTGAATAATGCTGCAATAAACATATGTGTGCAGGTATCTTTTTCATAGAGTGACTTGAGTTCTTCTGGGTATATTTCCAGAAGGGGTATTGCAGGGTCATATGGAAGCTCGATTTTTAGATTTTTTTTAGAAACCACCACACTGTTTTCCACAGAGGTTGTACTAGTTTACACTCCCACCAAAGTGTAGAGGTGTTCCCTTTTCCCCACATCCTCTCCAGCGTCTATTGTTTGTTGAGTTTTTGATGATGGCCATCCTGACTGGAGTTAGGTGGTATCTCAGTGTGGTTTTAATTTGCATTTCTTTGATGATTAGTGAGGCTGAGCATTTTTTTTTTTTTTTTGAGTTGGAGTCTCACTCTGTCGCCCAGACTGGAGTGCAGTGGCCGCTCCCGGCCACCGCAGCCTCGACCTGCTGGGCTCTGGCGATCCTTCCACCTCAGCCTTCCGAGTAGCCGGAATTACAGGCACGTGCTACTATGCCCCGCTGATTTTTTTTTGATTTATTGTAGAGATGAGGTCTCGCTAAGTTGCCCAGGCGGGTCTCGAACCCGTGGACTCAGGCAATCCACTCACCTCAGCCTCCCAAGGCGCGGGATCACAGGCTGAGCCACCGAGCCCGGCTGAGGCTGAGCACTTTTTCATGTACCTGCTGGCTGCTTGTATGTCTTCTTCTGAGAAGTGTCTATTCGTATCTTTTGCCCACTTTTAAATGTGATTATTTTTATTTTTCCTTTTGGAATGTTTGAGTTACGTGTAGATCCTGGATGTTATGCCTTTGTCAGACAGACAGTTGACAAATATTTTTTCCCATTCTGTGGGCAACAATCGAATTCATTTTTTATATCTGCAAAGTGGGTATACTATTAGGACCCAATCCACAGTGCTACTTTGAGAATTAAGTCAGGGTAAGGCAGTGTTTGGCATTTTGTGAGTGCCCAGGACACCTTAGCTTTTTTTAAAATACAGAATTTATTTATAGAAGTGTTTTAGATTTACATAAAAATTGAGAAGATAATATAGACAGTTCTATACACCTGCACACAGTTTCCTCTGTTATTAACATTTCACATTAGCACGATACATTTGTAGAAATTAATGAATTGTTATTTGTTATTCCTAACTGAATTTCATACTTTGTCCTTTTTCTTGTTCCAGGATGATGTGTTCATTTTGGTTGTTTTTTTATTGACATTACCATTTTTGTTATATTAGATACTTAACAAATGCCTCCTTTTCCCCTCTCCTTCCCTTTTCAGACAAGAGCCTTCCAGGCAGTGAAATTTGTTTTCTTAGCCTTTCTTTAGGGAGCAGCAGGTGAAGGCAAACCTGAAGACTGGGCCTAGGCTCAGAGCTAAACAATGTGGATAGTATCTGCGTGTGTGTGTGTGTGTGTGTGTGTGTGTGTGTGTGTGTGTGTGTGTTGGGGGGTTTTTGTTTAAAGCTTAGCAGGAGAGTGTAATTCAGGCTGGGTGCAATCTCAGCTGCTCCTGTTGCAGTAAAAGCCACAAGTTTGAAGCTTCTCTTGAGCAACAGAGCACTGCCCAGCAATTGCTTCAAGGTGAATCAGAGAGATTTCTTCACCCGGAAGTTGAAGGTGAAGCCTGGACTGATTATAAAAGCCTCCTTGACTCAGCGTCTTTCACCAGTGCTGGCTTCTTGCTAGAGCTCCACAGTCCGGTGCATTTTGGGGTAAGTGACTGCTCTTTCCTTGACTGAATCCTCAGGTAGACCATAGGGTGGTGATTGCAGGTGGCCACTTTGCAAACACTGGGTGTTGTGAGTTACACCTCCCGCCTTGCTGAAAACCTCTAGGCTGGCATTGCATTTTGGGTCCAAGTAGATCACACCTTGCTGTGCTAGGTAAACCCAACCTGAGGACTTTGGGATGGCCAAGCTGGGGCAGGGTGAGGATCATTTGTAAGGGATGTGCAGCCAAAGTATTAACACCACAGAACCCTTCCTGGGTGAGCTTGAGTAAGCAGTACCCTCCAGATTCTCCTCACTGATAGAAGAGGTGGTATGGACACCATGGGCAATTGCAGCTGATTCTTTTAGACTTTAGACAGTATTACATGTCCTTCTTGTCCCCACCCTATCCACAAATGAGAAATTCACCATGGGTAAACACAGAACAGACAGAATATGAAGTAGACAGAAAAGATATGCTTTCTCAAAACTTTTGCTGCAGAAAGAGAGGGGAGAGAAGATCTTGAGGGATGTGGGGGAGGAACTGCTGCTGGACCTCCCTTGTTTCCTAGAAGGTTAACGAGAGGCTGGGAAGATGTCTAAGCTTGAAGAACACATGGAGGGAATCATCAATATCTTCCACCAATATTCAGTGCGAGTCGGGCATTATGACAGACTCGAGAAGGGTGAGATGAAGATGCTGTTGACAAAGGAGCTTTCAAACACCCTCAAGGTAGGTGATGCCCCTCATTGCAAACGCGCCCACCCCCCTGCACTGAGGGGAGTGTCAATGCCTGAAGGAGGATGGTAGGAAAAGGACTGGAGTGGGGTTGGCCCCAGTTTGTGCCTCTAAGGGTGCTCTCTCCCTGCTGTGGGAGAAGACCTCTGCTTCCTTCTCTCAACATTCATTCTATCTCTTAAGACTCCACTCAGTTCTTCTTTCTGGATTTTGTTTCCTCGTATATAAAATGGAGAGAGGTGGGGTGGCGGGTTGGATTAGGTGAGGTGTAGGGTACTTTCTAGGTAAAAGCCTTGCTGGTTCCAGGATGGTTCATGACAGTGGCATTCTCTATTTTGTTGCATTGGATTCTCCAACACAGTGTTGGCTAATTAGTTAATGATCCTGGGTCTCTCTAAGCTGAGCTCTGAGGTATGAGAGACCTGAGAAAGTGTTTTGTGTGAAGGTCCTGAACTCAAGGTCTTTGTTATGCCTTTCTCCTAGAATACCAGAGACCAAGCTACTGTTGACAGAATATTCCAAGGTCTGGATACTGATCGAAATCAACAAGTCGACTTTCCAGAATTCGTAGCCCTGATAGCCTCTGTGCTGCAAACTGCCCATGAAAATATTCACAAAGAGTAGAAAGCTCTCTGAGGTCTTCTCCCAGCAATGTCCCCAAGAAGGGCCTTTCCTTCCCCTACCAAATCCTAGCTATGCCTGAGGAGAGTGAGAGTTAATAAATGTGTTTGTGAAAAATTCTTAATGGTGTCTGTGCACTTTTTTCTTTCCGTGTGATCATCCCCAAACTTGATACACCTCACCCCTGCTGTTCTGAAAGCCTTATTTAGATACTTTAGAACTCCTGCATCCTGGGTTTATTTGTTCACCAAATATTTATTGACTATCTACTTTCGTTCACTCATTTATTCATTCAACAAATGTTTACTGAACACAAAGTCCTTCTCCTGTTTGAGCTCACTTAACTATTGGGGAATGAATAGAAAATAAAGAAACACATACACACACACACAAACACATACGCACACACACAACATATATGAGAATGTTGGTACATGCCTGTAGTCACATATACTTGGGAGGCTTAAGCAGAAGGATTGCTTGAGCCCAGAAGTTTGAGCCTGTAGTGCGCTGTGACCATGCCTGTGAATATTCACTGCACACCATCCGGGGCAACATAGTAACCCTGTCTCTAAAATCTATCTTCTATCTATCTATCTATCTATCTACCTACCTCATCTATCTATCTGTCTCATCTATCTATCTATCTCATCTATCTAGTTATCTCATCGATCTAGCTATCTATCATCCACCTATATCATATAATACATTAGTAGGCAATGATAAGCAATGTGAAGGAAACTGAAGTACAGAAGTTGAGTTGGAGTGGAAGGGGAAGGAGAAGAATGTTGGTTTACATGAGATGATCAGGGTAGACATTTGAGCAGTAATCTGAAAGCAGTGAAGGAGAGTAGCTTGCAGAAATCTGGTGACCAAGAGTTCCTAAAAGAGACATCAAGGTATTGAGATGGACGCAAGCCTGACTTGCTCAAAGAACAGTATAGGGACAGCAGACCTGGAGTACAGTGATTGATATGAGGAGTGGTAGGGGATGTGGGCCTGCAGACAGCAGGAAGCAGGTAACAGGGGCTAATAGACTATGAATAGAATTTTGGACTTTGTTCCAAATGTACTAAGGAGCCTCTAGGGGTGAGGGGAGCTTGACCAGGGGATTGAGATGATTCCAAGTATGCTTCAAAGGATCACCCTGGCTGCTTTTGTGGAGAACAGGTTGTAGGATACAGGCAGGAGTGGAAGCTAAGAGAACAGCTAAAGAGATTCCCCAGGGATGCGCTGTCTAAAGAAATGTCACATAGGCCACATGTGTAGTTTAAATTTGCTAGTAGACACTTCTGAGAAAGTAAAAAGAAGGATAAATTAATTTTAATAATACATTTTATTATTAAAGTATTATATTTATAATTATCATGTCTCATATAATACTTATGATATGTATAATATATATTATATATTATTAGAACAGATCCAAAATATCACTTCAACAATATAAAAATTATTATTGAGTGAGTTAACAGTCTTTTGTTTCAAGCCTTGGAAATGCAACGCCTGTCTTACACTTCTGGTTCTCTCACACGTGTGGGCACATTTCAAGTGCTCAGTAGTTACATGTGGCTCACGGATCACTAGAGGTGCAGTGGGGGTAGTAATCAGCACTGTTCAGATTCTGGATACATTCTGAAGGTGGAAATTGAAAAAATCAAGGATTACTCCAAAGGTCCTTGCCTTAAGGTGCTCAATTCTGCAGGGGGAAAATGTGGTTCAGCAGAAATCCCCATGCCATGCCACGTGTTTTGTTTTGTTTTTTTTGAGTTGGAGTCTCACTCTGTTGCCCAGACTGGAGTGCAGTGGCCGCTCCCGGCCACCGCAGCCTTACCCTGCTGGGCTCCGGCGATCCTTCTGCCTCAGCCTTCCGAGTAGCCGGAATTACAGGCATGCGCTACCACGCCTGGCTGATTTTTGATTTATTGTAGAGATGAAGTCTCGCCAACTTGCCCAAGCGGGTCTCAAACCCGTGGGCTTAGGCAATCCATTCACCTCAGCCTCCCAAGGCGTGGGATTACAGGCTGAGCTACCGAGCCCGGCTCATGCCACATGTTTTTAACGGAAGTAAGCATAGGAAGCTATGGGAGACTAGGAAACTGGCCCAGTTTTGGGGCCAGGTGGGTTGTAACTTTGTAACTACAGGCGTGTGCTACCAAGCCCAGCTAATTTTATTTATTTATTTATTGTAGAGACGAGGTCTTGCCAAGTTGCCTGGGCTGGTCTCGAACCTGCAGGCTCAGGCAATCCACTCGCCTCAGCCTCCCAAAGTGCTGGGATTTCAGGCTGAGCCACCAAACTCAGCCTAGAACTTTGAAAGGGGGGGATATGGTACAGAATTTTCATGTCCTTGGGCATGGGACATTAAAGAACTTTCTTGGGTTCTCTTAAAGGATAGAGGGGATGGAAAGGAGTTGGGAAGAACTTGAATATGCTCTGTCCAGCATGGAGTGAGAAGAGGGAAGACTTATCTGGGTGGGCCAGGCTCCCTGTTCAACTTTCTCCTAGGGCCATGCTGCTCTCCTCAATGCTTTCCTCTCCTTTTGTGCTTTACATTCATTGACATGATGTGATTTCTTAACCAACATGTGGTCCCTTTCTTTTAGTCAGGGAGGAGGGCTGATAGTCCCAGTTTAAATTTAATTTAAGAGAGATATTTACCATGAAAAAGGAAACACGAATTTTAATAATACCCCTTGCTCTGGCCACTTCCCCTAAGAGGAAGCTGATGAACGGTTCGGGAGGTTTAAAGACATGTCTGGAGTGAGGGTGGGCAGGTGAAGGGTGGAGATGGTAGGAGGAGGAGGCGGCACACACATCCTTTTTTTTGCAGCTACTGTGGCTGCCACTGGGGTGTTATCAGGCAGCGAGGGAGAGAGTTTTGTGGAGTTGGATAGGGAGGAGCCTGAAAGTGGGAAAGGGGGAGGAGATTGGTTGACTGGGTTGGAGATCTTAGAGAAAAAGAACGAAGGAGGTAAAGTAATTAAAGAAGGAATTAGGAAGAGTATGCCAGAGGATGAACAAGGATCTGGGTGCTGCACCATTTTGACAAAAGCTTGTTAATAAGGCACCTTGGTCCATGTGTCCCCTTGGCGGCAATAGAGGTCAAGTTGAAGGAGAATATTAGTGGCAAGAGACCTGCCTTGAGTCTCACCTTCCAGTCACCTAGCCGGTTTTGAGGAGGTGCTTAGGACAGATGCTCCTCTCTGCTGAGAGGGTCCTGAGACCTTCTAGAATGCGTTTTAATGGAGGGGTTCTTAGCCACCCCATTTTGAGGGTTCCCCATGAGGAATCCTAAAGGGAGAGAGGGATTGGTCCTAAGAATGGTCCCTGAGAGGCCAGAAAGAGAGAGATACCATTCACATCTTCAGCTGGCATCCCAAAACATAATCAATGGAATTAGCCTGAGTGTGTGGGCATCAGGTGAGAAAGGGCGTTCCCTTGATACCTCTGACTCATTAGAGGCAGTCCTTCTGTCCGGCAGTAAGGCTGCGCCAACATGAATTTGGAACACTTGCCGCCAAGATTTCCTCAGAGAGCTCAGAGCCCCAACAAAACCTCATGTTAGGAACCAGCAGCCTCTCAGGTTGGTTCTCAGAACTTTTAGTAAGGAATAAGGTAGTGCATGAACTCACTGGTGATGCAAATTTGTACTGGATAAAGCTGAGGTGATGAGGAGTTCTTGCCAAAGTGGCTCCTTGGATCAGGCGGTAAATAAGAGGAGGATAGAGAGCGAGCCAAGAACAACCCTGGTCAGAACAGTTAGTTGCATTTTGAGTTTCAGCACAGTCCACAGAGAGACTTGAGTTAGAGGTGAGTGAGAGACAGCAGATGAGGCTTCACCCCTCTCTGTACAGACCACCATATGTTAGGTTGGTGTGCCAGTGTCGCAGGAAAGATGCAAAGAGTTGCGCAAGAAGTAGGTTATAAAAAGTTTATTTAGAAGGTAAATTAGAAAAAAAGGTCGATTCACCTCTTCAAGACTGAAGAGGAGCCGGGCTCGGTGGCTCAGCCTGTAATCCCGCGCCTTTGGGAGGCTGAGGTGAGTGGATTGCCTGAGCCCGCGGGTTCGAGACCCACCTGGGCAGCGAGACCTCATCTCTACAATAAATCAAAAAATCAGCCGGGCGTGGTAGCACATGCCTGTAATTCCGGCTACTCAGAAGGCTGAGGAGGAAGGATCACCGGAGCCCAGCAGGTCAAGGCTGCGGTGGCTGGGAGCGGCCACTGCACTCCAGTCTGGGCAACAGAGTGAGACTCCAACTCAAAAAAAAAAAAAAAAACAAGACTGAAGAGGGGGCAAAACATCGAAGAAGCACTTGGCACTGAATGTTTGAAGCTGGGTGCTTGTAAGGCTGCTTTTAGAAGGCTGGAATAGGAGCATTCCTGTGAAATATAATGGGGCCGGGGGAAGGGGTTGATGTTGTCATGACAACTAGCTGTTCAGGAAGGCAGCAGCCAGATAGTTGATTACATAGGCAAGGAGAGTAGCTCAAGGTCTGTGAAACAAAGTTTCAAGACACAAGCTTTAAGTTTCAAATGTCCTTGGGTTTAGGGAACAAAAAGACATTTAACTGGGAGTGTGTTGTTCGTGAGAAATTTTGTAGGAGGGTGGGAGCCAAAAATATGAGCCAACACTAAGCCGCCCAGCCACAATAGTCGAGGTAACCCAATTTTTTTTGTCCTTTCACGCACCAAGAAAGTGTTTGATAAATATCTTAAATGAATGAGTGTATGAAAATCAATAAGGTCTCTTGTTGATTTTAAGCTTCTACGGAGAGTGTGATTATTGGCTTAAACCCCTATAAATGGTAACAGGGGAAAATAGGAAGAAGCGTGGCCTCAGGGAATGATCTCGGAAAAGTGTTGATTTCAGCGTTCCCTGGTGAAAAGCTCAACTCCTCTGACCAGCAGGAGTCACTGGGGACCTCTTTGTCCTCCAACCCCTGTCTCTTCCAACCAACTGCAAAGTCAAATCTGAACAGACGGGGAGCATGAAATTAGGAGTCAACCCCATTCCCTTGGTGTCACATTGGTTTGGTGCCAATGTCAAGATACCCATGGAAGAAGTAGCCAGTGAGTGTAGCCTTAGGCTCTGGCAGACCTTCCAGTGACTGCTCCTTCTGGCTTTTCTTCAGCAAAAGGGACAGGCCAGAAGATCTGAATTTGAGAAAGAACTTCAGAAAGATTAGATAACTATCTGGAACTCAGGTATGAGAGATATGAGGAAATGTGGGAGGGGGAGGTTTTTATTGGTGGAAGGATGGGTTTGGCTTTTAGCTTATTGAGTGCAAAGCCACGTGGAGATGATGTGTAGGAAGTTGGGATTCAGGACAAGTGACAAGTTCTGACCATCCAGGCCTGGGTTGGTGATTGGTGACTCCCCTGCTGAGGAAACAACTGTGCCTGTGAGATGTGGGTGTGAGTTGAGCAAAGCTGAGGCAGGAGGGAAGTGTGGAAATTGTGTGAGGAAGCGGAAGCTTGTGAATGGGGCAAGTGGAAGAGGGTGAGGTGAGACTGCCAGAAAAGGAAGGAATCTGGAATTCTGATAAGGGGATCCTGGAGAGGCTCAAGCCTGGAAGCGTCCATCACCAAATGTTGGGGAGAATGAAGGAGCATTTGGGGGAAGCCCTTCCTAGTTGCGAGACCTTGGGCAAACCACGTTGCTTCTCTGGGTTTCTTTTAAAAATTTTTATAAGAATTCAAAGGAATTTAAAAAAAATTTATTTGGAGAAATTTAGGCTAGGTGGACACTCAGGTGTCATCCAATTTTAGTGTTCTGAGGTACTTCAATTGGATGGAACAGAATTTTGTCGGAGGAAAGCATCACTTAGAGGAAGGCAGGATGCTGACTATTCCTCCTGGGTGCTGAAGGAGAGCAGTCAAGGGTATGCATGTTGAGGTTATGTTTTGGGGTTCAAATCCTGGCATGGCCACTAACTATTTGTGAGACCTTGAATAAGCAACTAAACATCTTCCAACCTCAGTTCCCCAATCAATAAAATGGAGTTTACAGTAACACCTCTCTCCCAGAGTTGGTGAGAGAAGCAGATCATTTCAAAGTACATGTAAAGCACTTGGCACAGCCCCTGATGCAGAGTGAGCACTCAATAGATGCTAGCACTATCAGTAAGATAAAAGTTTATAGAGGAGGTAATGTTTGTAGCTGACCCACCTTCTACCAAAGAACAACAGTGTCAGATTATTTTAACCCAAAACAGATATTGAGGTTATTTTTAGGAGTGGCTTGGATAAAGTTGATCAGCAAGATAAGTAACCAAGAGCAAGTATGCAATGTTTTTCTTGAAAGAACTTTAAGGTAGATAAGTCTAGCTGATCTGGTTTAGACCTCAAATGCAGATATATGTGAGTCCATACATATGCTCACATGTATCTGGGACTACTTCTGATATAGGAATGCTAGAATTGGTTAAATACCAATGTCAACCAACCCATGAGAGCAAAATAAAGCATATATGCTGTCGTGAAAACATTCATCAGTCATCATTTTGTATAAAATCACCTGTTGAATCACAGGTTGAACTTAAATCCTAGTTAGACAAATCTAAGGGCTGCTAATCTTGTTCAAAATCCATCAGTCAGAGAGGTATCTAAGGGCAATAAAAAGAGCCCTTGACTTGGAATCAAATGAACTTGGTTAGAGTCCCAGCTCAGTTGCTTAGCTCTGTGAGTTCAGGTGTATGGCTTCCTTTCTCTGAACCCTGGTCTTTTCATCTATAGAGGGTGTTGATTGGACTAATGATCTCCAATCCATCATGAAAACATAAAGACTAGCTCCTATGACTGTGGCTGATATCATGAACCAGGCAAATGAACATGAGCACTGTTAGAGCCACAGAGTCCCAGAGATTGCCCTGTCCTTCCTGGAGTCTCACTGTCAAACTCTGTCCACTGACGGCCTGTTCTCTAGACACTCTGGAACATTCTCCGGTGTCCCCATGATGTTTTGACTTCTCAACTTTTGCTCCTGCTGTCTTCTTGTTCTCTTTCCTTAAAGTGCCCTTTCCCCTTCATTCACAACTTCTTTGTGTGTCTACTCTGTTGTAGGCACCAGGCTAAATGACCCCTTCTCTGATTGGAGCTTCTGCTTTTACACCACAGCCCTACAGGACCATCACAGCCTCCAGGGAGCTCAGTCTCTCATATCCCACTCATGTAATTCCATTTAGAAAAGATTTTAGATTCCTTACAAGTTTGGGCTGACCTGTTTGTTCTTTCTTCAGTTCTTGCTGGGATTATTAGTTTGACAAAGGCAGTATTGCATAATAAGGGACAACAATGTCACTCTTTTGGGTGTTATACGTGTCATACTTTACCTTCAGAAGGACATTTCAGACAGGCTGCTGGCACATCACAGCAAAATCAAGCTAGCCTGTGGTATAAAAGAGCTGGAACTTGGGAAAAGGTTCTGGACTCATTGCAATGGCTGTCAGAAATGCTAGGTCCCCTCGTTTTGACTTGATCAACACAAGAAAGTTCAAAGAAAGCAAACAAGGCTGGGTATAGTGGCTCACACTTGTAATTCCAGCACTTTGAGAGGCCAAGCCAGAAGGATTGCTTGAGACTTGGAGTTTGAGACTACCCTGGGCAATAAAACCAAGCCTCATCTCTACCAATAATAATATTGATGATAATAAAAATAGAAAACAAACTAGACTGTAAAAATCTAGAGGACAAGAACCCTGACTTTCTATGCTTCTCTGACTTCTCTTACTATTTAACACAGTGCTGAGCACACAGAAGTGCAATCTTGCCCGTGCCCAGACCTCAACTCAGGCATTAATCTGAGCATACTTTCCTTCACCCTTCTTCTCTCTACCCCTTCCTCCAACTTAGCCAATAAGACTCTTGTGCTTATCACTCATCTTTGCTTATCTTTTGCTCACAACATGGTATTGTATTGAAAATGTCTATCTGGCATCTCTCACCCCCACTGGACTGAGGGCTCCTTCAGGCCTGTATTTGACACAAAGATCGGATAGACGAATTTCCACAGCTGCCTCTTAACTGACCTTATGCTTCTATTCAATCTACTCTTCCTGCAGCAGCCAGCGTGCCTCCAAACATAAACCTCCAAACATAAACTGTATCAGATCACCTGCTTGATTAAGACTCTCAAAATGTTCTCCAATGCATTTGAGGTCAAATCTCTTTGAAGATGCTGGTCTATAGCTCTGGGCTGAGAAATGTGCAGAGCACCTGTGTGTGGGTGATGAGGCTTAGCAGGATGGTGAGATTCAGGCTGAGTGTAATCTGAGCTGATCCTGTTGCCATAAAAGCCATGGTTTGAAGCATCTTTTGAGCAACAATGCTGTGCCCAGCAATTGCCTCAAGACGAGTCAGACATCTTTCTTCAACAAAGGTGGAAGGTGAAGCCTGGACTGATTATAAAAAGCCTCCTTGACTCTGTGCCCTTCACCAGTGGTGGCTTCTTGCTAGAGCTCTACATTCCTGCATATTGAAGGTTAAGTGCCCTTTCCTTGGTTGGGTCCTTGGGTGGTCCATTGGGTGATGATTGCGGGTGGTCACTTTGCAGTCACTGGGTGTTGGAAGCCACAACCCACACTTGCCTGAATACCTCTGGGCTTACATTTCATTTGGGGTCCAAGTAGATCATACCTTGCTGTACTAGGTAGACTCAGCACTAGGACTTTGGAATGGCCAAGCAAGTGTGTGGTGGGGACCATTTGAAGGGGATGTGTGGCCAAAGTACCATTACCCGAGGAGAACAAACAGCCTGGACAGCCATGGAACCCTTCCCAGGTTAGCTTGCATGACCAATACTCTCCAAATTATCCTCACTGATGGATGAGGTAGTATAGAACACCACGGGCAATTGAAACTGATTCTTTTAGACTTTAGACAGTGTTATATGCTCTTTTCTTCCCAATTCTATCCACTAATAAGAAATTCACCATGGATAAAACACAGAGCAGAGAGACCACAAAGTAGATTTAAAGAACAATATGCTTTCCCAAAGCCCTTGCTGCAGAAATAAAGGGAGATGGATATTGAGGAATGGAAAGAACTGCTGTTGGACCCCCTTGTTTCCTAGAAGGTTAACGTGAGATTAGAAGGATGTCTAAGCTTGAAGACTACTTGGAGGGAATCATCAACATCTTCCACCAATGCTCAGTGCAAGTGAGGCATTTTGACACCCTCTCTAAGGGTGAGCTGAAGTAGTTGATAACAAAGGAACTTGCAAACACCATCAAGGTTAGGTGATGTCCCTCTCATTACTCTCATTTTTTGGGGGGTCAGAGTCTCACTCTGTCACCCAGGCTGGAGTGAAGTGACACGCTCACAGCCACTGCAGCCTTGACCTGCTGGGCTCAGGCTATCCTTCAGCTTCAGCCTTCCAAGTAGCTGGAACCACAGGTGTACACCACCACGCCTAGCTAATATGTTGATTTATTGTAGAGATGAGGTCTTACCATGTTGCTCAGGTTGGTCTTGAACTCCTGAACTCAAAAAATCCTCTTTCCTTTGCCTCCCAAAGTGCTGGGATTACAGGCGTGAGCCACCACTCCCAGCTCCCTCTCATTTCAAACTTGCCCACCCCTCTGCCCTGAGGGGAGTGGCAAGGCCTGAAGGAAGATGGCAGGACAAGAACTGGAGTGAGGCTGGCCCCAGTTTGCATGCCAATGGATGCTCTCCTCCCTGCTGTGGAGAGGGGCTCTGCCTGCCTATCTCAACACTCACTCTGTCACTTAAGTCTCCACTCTCCTCTCAGTTCTTCTCTGTGGAGTTTGTCTTCTCATATGTAAAATCGAGAGAGGTAGGGGAAGGAGGATGGATTAGGTGAGCTGTGGTGTAACTTCCAGGTGAAGTCTTACTGATTCCAGGATGGTTCATGACAGTGGCGTCCTCTGTTTTGTTGCACTGGATTCTCCAACACAGTGTTGGCTATTTAGCTAATGATCCTGGGTCTCCCTAAGCTGAGCTCTGAGGGATGGGAGGCCTGAGAAAGGGTCTTGTGTGAGGTCTGAGCTCAAGGTCTTTGCAATGCCTTTCTCCTAGAATACCAAAGACAAATTTGCCATTGACGATAGATTCCAAAGTCTGGATACTGACTGAGATGGACAAGTCAGCTTTCCAAAATTTATAACCCTGGTTGCCTCTGTGCTGCGAACTGCCCATGAGAATATTCACAAAGAGTAGGAAACTCTGAGGCCTTTTTTCCCAGCAATGTCCCCAAGGAGGGTCTTTCCATCCCCTCACCAAATCCCTGCCTTTCCTGAGGGGAGAGTTAATAAATGTGTTTGCGAAAAGTTCTTAACGGAGCCTGTGTTTTTTTCTTTCCTATCGTCCTCAACTTGATATGCCTCACCCCTGCTATTATGACAGCCTCGTTTAAACCCTTTAGACTCCCTCTCCTTCATTTGTTTACCAAATATTTATTGACTGTCTACTTTTCATTTATTCAACAAAATGTTCACTTAGCACCAGACACCAAAGGCACAAAGTCCTTCTCCTCTTCAAGCTTGCATACTATTGGGGAGTGGCTAGAAAATAAAGAAATAGATACATGCAAACATATGTAACATGGCTGGGCATGGTGGTGCACGCCTGTACTTGGGGACTGAGAGCATAGTTTGAGCCAGGAGTCTGAACCTGTAGTGCACTGTGACCAGGCTTGTGAATATCTGATGCACTCCAGTCAGGCCAATGTAGCAAGACTAGCAAGACCCTGTCTCTAAAATCTATCATCTATCTATCTATCTCTACCACCTATCATATATCTATATCATATGATACATTAGTAGGTAATGATAAGCAATGTGAAGAAAACAGAAGTAGAAAAGTTAAGTTGGAGTGGAAAGGAAAGGAGGAGAATGTTGGCTTTATATAGGATGATCAGGGTATACATTTGAATAAAAATTGGAAAGAAATGAAGGAAAATAGCTTGCAGATATTTGATGGCCAAGAGTTTCTAAAAGAGAGACCAATGCCCTGAGGTAGATGCATGCCTGACTTACTCAAAGAACAACACAAAGTGAGCAGACTTGGAGTACAGTGACCGAGATGAGGGGTGGTGGGGGTTGCGGGCCTGCAGATAACAGGAAGGAAGTAACAAGGGATCATAGACTATGAGGAGAACCTTGGATTCATTCCAACTGTGCCAAGAAGCCGCTGGAAGGAGGGGAGGGAGTTAAGCCTGGAGTGCACTGTGACCATGCTTGTGAATATTCACTGCACTCCAGCCTGGGCAATGCAGATAACAGGAAGGAGGTAACAGGGGCTCATAGACTATGGGGAGAACTTTGGATTTATTCCAACTGAGCTAAGGAACCGCTGGAGGAAGGGGTGTGGGGGGAAGGGTTGACCAGGGAATTGAGATGATTCTGTGCATGCTTTGAAGTATCACCCTGGTTGCTTTTGTGAACATATTGTAGGGTACAGGCAGTAGTGGAAACTAGGAGACCAGCTAAAGAGATTCCCCAGGGCTGTACTGTCTAAGGAAATGTCACGTGGGCCACATGTGTAGTTTTAAATTAAATAGTAGCTATAGCTAAAAAAGTAAAAGAAAGGGGAAATTAATCTTAATAATGCATTTTATTAACCTAAGAGAGCCAAAAAATTATCACGTCAAAAATATAAAAATTATTATTGAGAGAGTTGACAGTCTTTTCTCTTGTTTCAAGCCTTGGAAATGCGACGTATGTTTTATATTTCTGGTACTCTCACATGTGTGGGCACATTTCAAGTGCTCGGTAGTCACATATGGCATAGTGATGGTGGTGATAAGGGGTGGTCAGATACAGGATACATTTTGAAGGCAGAAATGAAAAGTCAAGGATTAGTTCAAAGGTTTTTTTCTGTAAGCATTGGGTTGGATGCTGGTGATACAGAGATGAAACACCAAGTCCTTGCCTTAAGATGCTCAACTCTGCAGGGGAAAAACCTGGTTCAGCAGAAATCCTCATGCCACATGAGTTTGGCAGTAGTAAGCACAGGATGTTGTGGGAATAGGGGAGCGGCCCACTTTTGTGCACCATTAGGCTTCCTGAAGGAGTGGACACATGGTCATGAACTTTGGTGTAAAACCTTGAAAGGGGGAAAATAGTATGGAATTTGCATGTCCTTGGGTGTGGGATAGTAAAGAGCTTTCGGGGGTTCTTTTAAAGGGGAGAAGGGATGGAAAGGAGTTGGGAAGAAC
This sequence comes from Cephalopachus bancanus, assembly GCA_027257055.1. NCBI lineage: Eukaryota > Metazoa > Chordata > Mammalia > Primates > Tarsiidae > Cephalopachus > Cephalopachus bancanus. Next base: position 1,854,895 of record JAPVLO010000439.1, on the reverse strand, counting down.
AAGAACACGCTCTTTCCAGCATGGAGTGAGGAAAGGGAAGACTTCTTTCCTACCTGATCCAGGCTCAGTTCTCTATTAAACACTCCCCCAGGACCATGCTGCTCTCCTCTGATGCTCCTTTCTCCTTTTGTGATTCTGCATTCATTGACATGATTGTTTGTTTAACATCTATCTCCTCTGGTGGACTGGGCTGTTTGAGAGTAGGTGCTGATCACTAGTATCAGCACAAAGTCTGGCATGAGGTGGCTGTTCACTATGGTTTGAATGCTGGTGCCTCCTCCAAAATTCATGCTGACACTTAATCTCCAATGAAAGTATTAAGAGGTGGGGGCTTTGGGAGGTGCTTAGGCTGTATAAACTCTACTTTTGTGAATGGCTTATTGCCTTCTAAAGGCAATATTGCCCTGAGTAGGCCAGATGCAGTGGCTCACACCTGTAACCTCAGCACTTAGGAAAGCTGGGGCAGGAGGATTGCTTGATTCCAGGAGTTCATGACCAGCCTTGGCAACATAGTGAGACCTCGTTTCAACAAAAACATCAGAACATTAGCTAGGCATGATGTTGAGTGATGAAGGATTGCCAGAACCTAAAAAGTAGAGGCTGTGGTGAGTCAGGATTGTGCCACTGCTCTGTAGACTGGTGACAGAGTGAGACCTCAACTAAAATAAAAATAAATAAATAAAAGTACTTGAGTGTGCAAATATTCCTCTTCTGTCATTTCCACCATGTGAGGACACAGAACTTGTCTCCAAAAGATACAGAAAAAGGCACCCCGTTGGAAGCAGAGAGCAACCTTTGTCAGATACCAAGCCTTCCTATGCCTTGATCTTGGATTTCCAGCCTCCAAAACTGTGAGAAATAATTTTTTTTGTTTATAAATTGCCTACTCTGTGGCATTTTGTTATAGCAGCTCAAACAGACTAAGATGTTATTTGATAAATATATTTTCTAAAAAAATGAACGTATGAAAATCAGTAAGGCAGTTGGTTTTAGCCTCTATAAATGGTGTCAGGAGAAAATGGGAAGAAGGCCATGGCTTCAGGGAATAATGTCCCCAAAGTGTTGGTGTCATTGTTCCTTGGGGAGGAATGTAACTCGACTGACCAGAAGAAGTCACGGGGGGCCTCTTTACCCTCCAACCCCTGTGTCTTCCAACCACCTGCAAAGTCAGGTCTGGAACAGATGAGGAACAAAGAATTAGAAGTCAATCCCAGCCTCTTGGAGTCATGTTCATTTGGTGTTAATGTAAAGAGACCCATGGAAGAAACTGGCGGGGGTGTAGCTGTGGATTCTACGGACTCCAGTGACTGCTCCCTCTGGCTCTTCTTCAGCAAAAGGGACAGGCCAGAAGGTCTAAATTTGAGAAAGAACTTAAGAAAGAATAGATAACTAGCTGGAGCTCAGGTATGACAGATATAAGGAAAAGTGGGGGGAGGAAGTTTTTATCAGTGGGAGGCTGAGTTTGGCTTTTAGTTTATTTAGTGAAAAGCCATGTGGAGATGATGTGCATGAAGTTGGGATTCAGGACAAGTGACAAGTTCTGACCATCCAGACCTGGGGCAGAGGTTTTCTGACTCCCCACTTGAGGAAACAACTGCACCTGTGAGATGTGGATGTGAGCTGAGCAAAGGTGAGGCTGGAGGGAAGTGAGGAATTTGTGTGAGAAAGCAGGATCTTGTAGATGGGGCAGCGGTGAGGCTGAAGATGGGGGTGAGGTAAGACTGGTAGAAAAGAAAAGAATCTGAAACCTGGAGAAGGGGGTCCTGGAGTGGCTCAAGTCTTGAAGATTCTGTAATCAAATGTGGGTGAGAATGAGGAACATTCAGGGAAAGCCTCCCTCACTGTGTGACTTTGGGCAAACCACTTTGCTGCTTTGGGTCTCTGTTTTCTTTTCTTTTCTTTTCTTTTTTTAAGAATTAAAAGGAATTAAAAAATTTAATTTAGAAAAGTTTTAGACAAGGTGAACACCCAGGTGTCATCCAGTTTTAGTGTTCTGAGGTACTTCAGTTGGATGGAGGAAAACTTTGTGCTGGAGGAAGGCATCACTTAGAGGAAGGGTGGGATGCCAGCTGTTCCTGGGTGCTGAAGGAGAGCAGTCAAGGGTATGCATGTTGAGGTTATGTTTCTGGGTTCAAATCCTGGCATGACCACTTACTAATTATGAGACCTTGAATAAGATACTTAAAATCTTTCATCCTCAGTTTCCCAACCAATAAAATGGCATTTGCAGCAAAACCTCTCTTTCAGAGTTGGTGAGATGGTTAAGTCACCCAGGTGTAAGGCACCTGGAGCAGTACCTGATGCAGAGTGAGCACTCAATAGATGCTAGCAATAATAGCAGAATAATGAGTTATGCAGGAGGTAATGTTTGTAGCTGCCCCAGCCTCTACCAAAGAACAATAGGCAAATATTATTTTAACCCAAAGCAAAGATTGATGCTATTTTTAAGAGTGGCTTGGATAGTTAAAGTTGGCCAGTATGAGATAAACAAATAAGGATAATTATGCAATATTTTCCTCGAAAGACCTTTAAGCTACTAATCCTAGCTGATCTAGTTTAGATCTCACATGCAGATATATGTAAGTCCACACACCCACTTACATGTATCTGGGACCACTTCTGATGTAAGAATGTTAGAATCTATTAAAAACCAACCACAGCAACCAATGAGAACAAAACTCAGCATGTATGCTGTTGTGAAAACATTCAGCAGCTGTGATTTTGTTGCAAAATATACTAATGAGCCACAAGTTGAACTTAGATCTTAATTAGAAAAATTTTAAGAGCCGCTAACCTGGGTCAAAATCCATCAGTCAAGGGTGTCCAAGGGCTATAAAAAGAGTTATTGACTTGCAATCAAATGAACTTGTTTAGAGTCCCAGCTTCACTGCTTGACTCTGTGAGTTTGGGTGTATGGCTTCCCTTTTTTGAGCCCTGGTCTTTTCATCTATAAAGGGCACTGATTGGACTTGTGATCTCCAATCCATCGTGAAGACATAGAGACTAGCTTCTATGATGACTTTGGCAGGGGATATAAACCAAGCAAATGAACACAAGCACTGTTACGGCAACTGAGCCTCAGGGATTGCCCTGTCCTCTCTGTAGTCTCACTGTCAGCCTCGGTCCAACCCTGACAGCTCTGTTCTCTAGCCACTATGGAGCATTCTCAGGTTCCTGATGAACCTTTGACTTCTCAGTTTTGTTCCTGCTGTCTTCTTGTTCTCTTTGCTTGAAGTGCCCTTTCCTTCTTCATTCACAAATTTTTGTGTGTCTACTCTGTTGTAGGCACCAGGCTATAAGAGCCCTTCTCTGGCTGGAGCTCCTTCTTATACACCATGGCCCAACCAGACCATCACAGAATCTAGGGAACTCACCTGCTCATATCCCGCCCATGTATTTCCATTGATAGCAGATTTCAGATTCCTTCCTAGTTGGGGCTGACCTGTCTCTTCCACTCTTTGGCTCTTGCTGGGATTATTAGTCTGACAAAGGCAGCTGGGCAAAGGCATTATTTCATGATAAGGGGGCACTAAAGCCACTTGAATTCTGAAAGAGCAAGAGTTACACGTTCCTTCACTTTCTCTCAACCCCTGTCTTCACTACAGCAAAGAAGGCAGACTAAGTCCCTCCTCCTTGCTCTCTGGGCACTTGTGCTTATCACCCATCTTTGCTTGCCTTTTGCTCATACATAGTAGTGTATTGAAAATGTCTACTAGGTATCTCTCGCCCACAGTGGACTGTAAGCTCTTTCAGGGCAGAGGTTCTAGGGTGGTATTTGATGCAAAGATCAGGCTCAATGAATTTCCACAGCAGCCTTCTAACTGGCCCCATGCTTCTATTCAATCTACTCTTCATGATGCAGCCAGAATGATCTCCTTCAAGCATAAACTGTATCATGCTATCAGCCTGATTAAGCATCTCCAAAGATTCTCTAATAGGTTTGAAGTAAAATCTCTGGGGAGAGGATGCTGGTTTAGATGGGATAGTCAGAGTATACATTGGAACAGAAATCTGAAAGAAATAAAGGAAAGTGGTTTGCAGATATCTGGTGGTCTGAAGTTCCTAAAAGAGAGACCAAGGCCCTGAGGTGGACACATTCCTGACCTGCTCAAAGAACAGCACAAAGTCAGCAGGCCTGGAGTACAATCACCTAGATAAAAAGTGGTGGGGGTTGTGAGCCTGCTGATAACAGGAAGGAGGTAACAGGGGCTCATAGACAATGGGGCAAACTTTGGATTTATTCCAACTATGCTAAGGAGCCACTGGTTAGGCGAGGATTGACCAGGGAATCAAGATGAAACCATTAATGCTTTGAAGAATTACTCTGGTTGCTTTTTTTGGAGAACATATTATAGGGTAAAGGTAGGAGCAGAAGCTAGGAGACCAGCAAAAGAGATTTCCCAGAGCTGCGCTGTCCAAAAGAAATATCACATGGGCACATGTGTAGTTTTAATTTTACTAGTTGTCATACCTAAAAATGTAAAAGAAAGGAGGAATTAATTTTAATAATACATTTTATTAGCCTAATAGATACAAAATATTATCAATTCAAAAATATAAAAATTGTTATTTAGATACTTAACAGTCTTTTGTTTTCAGTCTTTGAATTCTAGCTTATATTTTACACTTCTGGTACACTCTCAGCCATGGCTGTTTCAAGTGCTCAGTAGTCACATGTAGCTCACAATCACCATATTGGACTCTGCAGCCCCAGATCATTTAAGATAAAATGGGAGTGATAATGGTGGGGATAAGGGTGATCAGATTCTGGATACATTTTGAAGATAGAAATGGTAAAATCAAGATTACTCCAAAGGTTTTTCTGTAAGACTTTCAGCTGAATGCTGGTGACACAGAGGTAAAGGTCAAGTCCTTGCATGAAGGTACTCAGTTTTACAAGGGGAAAATCTGTTTCAGCAGAAAACACCATGCCATGCCATATGTGTTTGGCAAAAGTAAGCAAAGAAAGTTGTGGGAGAATAGGAGAGTGGCCCAGCTTTGGGCATCAGCTAGGCTACCTGAAGGAGTGAACACATGGTTACAAACTTTGGTGTAGAACTTTAAAAGGGGAAAATGGTGCACTATTTGCATGCCCTTGGGCAGGAGATAGTAAAGAACTTCCTTGGGTTCTCTTAAAGGGGAGAAGGGATGGAAAGGAATTGGGAAGAACTTGAAATTGCTCTGTCCAGCACTGATTAAGGTGAGGGAAGACTTCTCTGGGCAAACTCTCCCTGCTGGTCCAGGCCAGTTTTTCTGCTAAACACTCCCCTAGAACTGTGCTGGTCTCCTCTCCTTTTGTGATTCTGCATTCACTGACATGATTATTTGTTTAACATCCATTTCCACTATTGGGCTGGGCTTTTTGAGAGCAGGTACTGATCACTAGTAAAAGCACAAAGCCTGGCATGAGGTGGGTATTTGCTATGGTTTGAATATTGGTGTTCTCTCCAAAGTTCATGCTGACACTTAATCTCCAATGCAAGTATTAAGAGGTGGGGACTTTAGGAGGTGCTTAGGTTGTATAGGCTGTACATTTATGAGTGGGTTAATGCCTTCTAGTTTATTTAGTAGTTGCTTTATAAAACTTGGTGCTTCTGTGTTGGGTGCACATAGGTTTATGATGAATATTTTTTGTTGATGGATTGAACCTTTTATTATTATGTAGTGTCCTTCTGTAACTTTTTAAATTTTTGATAGCTTGAAGGATTTTTTTGTCTAATATTAAAATTGTGACTCTTGCCTTTTTTGTTTTTCATTTGCCTGAAGGTTTGTTTTCCATCCTCTATCTTTGAGTCTGTGGGTGTCCTTTGTAGTGAGATGTGTTTCCTGAAGGCAGAATACTGTTGGGCCATGCATTTTTATCCAATTTGCCATTTTATGTCTTTTCAGTGGATTATTGCCTTCTAAAAGGGCTTGAGGAGGCTGAGTGCAGTGGTTCACACCTGTAATTCCAGCACTTTTGGAAGCCAAGGCAGGAGGATTGCTTGAGGCCAGGAGTTTTAGGACAGCCTTGGCAATATAGTGAGGCCTTGTTTCTACAGATGATTCAAAAAGTTAGCTGGGCCTGATGGCATGTGCCTGTAGTCCCAGTTGCCTCAGATCATGAGCTGAAAGGTGAGCCATGATTGTACAACTGCACTTCAGCCTGAGTGACAGAGTAAAAAGTGTTCTAGGGAGATAAATAAATAAATAAAAGTGCTTTAGGGAGTGAGTTTGCCATTCCATTCTTTCTACCATTTGGGGATACAACATTTGTCTTCTCCAAAGGATGCAGCAACATGCACCATCTTGGAAGCAGAGAGCAGTCTTTGCCAGATACTGAGCTTTCCTGTGCCTTGGTCTTGTATTTCCAGGCTTGAGAATTATGAGAAATGCATTTATTTTGTTTATAAATTGCTTCGTCTATGATATTTTGTTATAGAAACTCAAACACACCATTAGGTTGGTGTGCTGGTGTCATGGGAAAGATGCAAAGAATTGCACATGGAGTAGGTTAGAAAATATTTATTCTGAAGATAAATTAGAGAAAAGAGGTGGACTTACCTCCTCAAGATTGAAGATGGGGTCGAATACTGATGAAGCATTTGGTGCTGAATGTTTGAAGCTGGTTGCTTATAAGACTTCCTTTACAGGACTGAGAAAAGGAACATTTCTGTGAAATGTAATGGGGTTGGGGGTTGTTGTTTTCATGGTGATTAGCTAATCAGGATGGCAGCAGTCAGATAGTTGATTATGTAGGCAGAGAGAATAACCCACAATCTGTAAAAAAAATTTTCAGAACACAAACGTTAAGCTTCAACATCCTTGGATTTAGGGAACAAAAAGGCATTCAGCTGAGAGTCTGTTGATAGAATAATTGTAGGAGGGTTAAAGTCAAAAGTATGAGCCAATGTCAAGCTGTCTGCCTGCAATGGTCGAGGTAACCCCGTTTTTTTTCCTTTCATTCTCTTCTCTTGCTGTTTTGAAATATTCCTATTTCATACTGGGAATAGGGATGAAGGTAAGTTTTCTGTAACTGCTTCCTGCTGAACTGGGACATAGAGATGTCCCTACCTTTTTAGTATTTACATCCAAAATTTATAACCTTTTATTTACCCTGAATATAAAGTCTATGTGCAGTTTACCATAGCTTAAGATTTACATTAATAAATTTTGATATTTGACCACTGATGTAACTCAAAATCTCATGATTATGCTGATATTTAGATAACATTTGGGAATTTATAAAAGTTTACAATAAATCAAAAATTCAGCCGGGCGTGGTAGCGCATGCCTGTAATTCCGGCTACTTGGAAGGCTGAGGCAGAAGGATCGCCGGAGCCCAGCAGGTCGAGGCTGTGGTGGCCAGGAGCGGCCACTGCACTCCAGTCTGGGTGACAGAGTGAGACTCCAACTCAAAAAAAAAAAGTTTTTTTTTGGTATGTGATGCTATGCCAGAGTCAGATAGGAAAACCAACTTAGTATATAAGGTAGAAGGACAATAAAACTCTTTTAGTGAGTTCTTATTAGGCAGTGACTTCCCAAGTCTTTTAGTTGGAGATCTTGGTATGAGAAAAAGGTCAAGTTCTGTCCTCAGTTTTTCTATTGGCCAAACATCATTCTTAACAGCAGAAGGTCCTGTAGTGCTAGGAAGGCTCATTCCTAGGGTTGACTATTTTGTTTACTTTGCAAGTTTCCATGGAGCTAGGAAGCATATTTCTAGAATTGTCTATTTGGTGACAATAGTTTTTTACATCAGTGATGTTGGATTATGGAGGAAAGGACATGGCTTGACCTGATTTTACATCCAATTGTTTAAAGACGAGAAGGAGTTAAGCCTAGATTGGATTTATATTACAAGCTATTATGATCCAGACCCTTGGTTTTCTTCCTTTTTTCCCTCTATATTTGTCATATTATTTACAAGAGACATATGAAGATTACATAGCGACAGGTTTAAAAATGAAGTTTGATTTCAGACTCTATGAAGAATGATCTGGTTCAATGTTACTGGAGTATGCCTGCTTTAGTTGTTGTTTTGGAGACCAGCAAGATCCCAGGTTCTTTTTAAATTGTAGGCAGGTGTCAGTGGGTCAGCTCAAAGTTTAGGTGTGGTTAAAATGTGGTTGGGTGTTTGTCCTAGCTGTAAGATGTGACTTCAGTTTGGTGGGATTTAGCAAGAGTTACTGTTTTCTAGTACAAGAAGTTAAAGCCTTATAACTTAACAACACAAAAATTGATTAGTAGAACATTTGCTGGAAAGGTAACAGGCTTGGAACATTTTACTAACTTAGAATTGCCCTTTATTGTAAAAATAATGGTTGTTTATTTAACTGGGTGATAAACCTTAAAAGCAATACTAAAAGTTACATGGATGTAAAAACTTTCTTTTAAAGCTCAGTTTTCCTAAGTACTTCAAAACCTCTTAAGCCATAACAGCAGCTAGAACTGGAGAAAAAAAGGTATAGCCAACTTAATTATAGACAAGATTTCTTTAATAAATTCCCCCCTTATGAACCTTGTTATGACTTACACATAACATCAACAACAGGCTTGGACTCTCTGTTTTGCCCTATGCTTTCTTCTTTTATTTTACTTTAGGACAAAATTTTATCACACAAAATTCTTTTACATATAAAATTAGTCTCTTTTCTCTATGCCCTTTCTGATAAAAAAATACACCATTATGTTTTTAACTTTTTTGCATTTTTTTCTTTATTTACTTTTGGAAAAGCAGACTGGAATGACACTAGGCTGTTTTTTTCCCCTGCGAGTTAATAGGATTTCTTAACCAACTTGTGGTCCCTTTCTTTTAGCTGGTGAGGAGGGCTTATGGTTCCAGTTTATATTTAACTTGAGAGATATTTATGACTAAAAAGAAAACACAAATTTTAATAAGACCTTTTGCTCTGGCCATTTCCTTAAGGGGAAGCTGATGAACTGTTCAGGAGGTTTAAAGGGATGTCTGGAGTGAAGGTGGGCAGGTGAAGGGAGATGGTAAGAAGAGGAGGAGAAGGCACATAAGGCCACCCCATTTTTTTCCCTGCAGCTACTGAGGCTGCCACTGTGGTGTTATCAGGCAGTGAGGGAGAAGGTTTTGGAAAAGGAGGAGGCTAAAGAGGGAAAGGAGGGGGAGAATGGTTGATTGGGTTGAATAGTTAGAGAAAAAGCAAGAAGGCAGTAAAGTAATTAAAGAAGGAGCTAGTAATAGTATGCCACAGGAAGAACAAGGGTCTGGGAAGTGTGCTATTTTGAGAAAGCTTGTATACAAGGAAGCTCAGTCTATTTGTCCCCTTGGCAGCAACAGAGGTCAAGTTGAAGGAGAATATTAGCGGCAAGCAACCTGCCTTGAGTCTCACCTTCCAGTCACCTAGCTGGTTTGGAGGACATGTTTAGGGCAATTGTTCCTCTCTGGTGAGAGGGTTCTGAGACCTTCTAGAATGTATTTTTTTTTGAGTTGGAGTCTCACTCCATCGCCTAGGTTGGAGTACAGTGGCACGCTCATGGCCACCCAACATTGACTTGCTGGGCTCCGGTGATCCTCAGCCTTTCAAGTAGCTGGAATTACAGGCGTGTGCAATTACGTCCAGCTAATTTTTTATTTATTGTAGAGACGCGATCTCGCCAAGTTGCCCGGGCTGGCCGTGAACCTGCAGGCTCAGGCAATTCATTCACCTCGGCCTCCAAAAGTGCTGGGATTACAGGCTGAGCTACCAAACCTGGTCTAGAATGCATTTTAATGGGGGCCTTTAGCCACTCCATTTTGAGGATTTGTCATGAGGTGTCCTAAAGGGAGAGAGGGATTGGTCCTAAGAATGGTCCCCGGGAGGCCAGAAAGAGAGAGGTACCATCCACATCCTTAGCTGGCATCCCAAAAGAGGATCCATGGAACTAGCCTGAGTGTGTGGCATCAGGTGAGAAAGACTTTCCCTTGATCTCCTTGACCTACTAGAGGAAGTCCTTCTGTCCAGCGGCAAGACTGCAACATGCATTTGGGACACTTGGTGCCAAGATTTCCACTCCCTCAGGCAGTGAGGGAGGGCTCCAAGTCCAAGCAAAAGGTCCTCAACAGAACCAGAAGCCTCTCATGTTGGTTCTGAGATATTTTAGCAAGGAATAATGTAGCACATGAACTCATTTTATGTAACTTTGTACTGGATAAAGCTGAGGCGATGAGGAAAGTATAACCAAGGCAGATCTACCTGTTGGGCAGTGAAGGAGAGGAGGATAGAGACAGAGCCAAGAAGAGCCCTGGCCAGAACCATTAGTTGCCTTCTGAGTGTCAGCACAGTCCACAGAGAGACTTGAGTTAGAAAGGAGAAGAAGGAGGAAGAGGAGGAGGAGGTGGAGAGAGAAAAGACAAGACTTCCGTCTCCCTGTACAGGCCACCATACGTTGGGTCGATGTGCTAGTGTCCTGGGAATTACACAAGGAGTAGGTTAGAAAAAGTTTATTTAGAAAGTAAATTGAGAAAAGGGGTGGATTCACCTCCTCAAGACTGAAGAAGGGCAAAATACTGAAGAAGAATTTGGCACTGAATGTTTGAAGCTGGGTGCGTGTAAGGCTACTTTTAGAAGCCTGGGAACAGGAACATTCCTGTGAAATACAACAGGGGGAGGGGATTGATGTTGTCATGGTGATTAGCTGTTCAGGATGGCAGCAGCCAGATAGTTGATTACATAGGCAGGGAGAGTAGCACAAAGTCCGTAAGACTGTTTCAAGACACAAACATTCATTTTTGAACATCCTTGGATTTAGGGAACAAAAAAGCACTTAGCTGGGAGTGTGCTGTTGAAGGAGGGCTGGAGCCAAAAATATGAGCCAAGACCAAGTTGCCCACCCGCAATGGCCAAGGTAACCCCATTTTTTTGTTCTTTCACACACTAAGAAAATATTTGATAAATATTTTTTAAATGGATGAGTGTATGAAGACCAACACGGTCTCTTATTGATTTTAAGCTTCTAAATATGATGTCATTACTGGTTAAGCCCCTATAAATGGTGTCAGGGGAAAGTAGGAAGAACCTGGCTTTAGAGACTAATCTCTGAAAAGTGTTGGTGTCAGTGTTCTCTGGTGAGAGGTTCAACTCATTTGACCAGCAGAAGTCACAGGGGCCTCTTTGCCTTCTAACCTCTATCTCTTCCAAAACACTGCCAAGTCTGGTCTGGAACAGATATGGAGCTTGAACTCAGAAGTCAACCTTCTCCCCTTGGAATCACATTGGTTTGGTGCTAATGTCAAGATACCCATGGAAGAAGCAGCCAGGGGGTATAGCCTTGGGCTCTGGTAGACCCTCCAGTGGCTGCTTTTTCCGGTTTTTTTTCAGCAAAAGGGACAAACCAGAAGTCCTGAATTTGAGAAAGAACTTTAGAATGATTAGATAACTAACTGAAGCTCAGGTATGAAAGATATGAGGAAAAATGGGAGGGGCAGGTTTTTATCTGTGGGAGGGTGGGTTTAGAGCAACGTCACATGGAGATGATGTGTAGGAAGTTGGGATGCACGACAAGAATTATTATCCAGAATTAGGGTGAAGGTTTGCTGACCCACCACCTGAGGAAACAACTGCGTCTGTGAGATGTAGGTGTGGGCTGAGCAAAGCTGAGGCTGGAGGGAAGTGTGGAAATTGTGTGAAGAAGCAGGAGCTTGTGGATGAGGTGGGGGAGAGGCTTAAGATAGGAGTGAGTTGAAACTGGCAGAAAAGGAAGGACTCCGGAAGCCAGAGAAGAGGGCCCTGGAGTGGTTCAAGCCTGAATGATTCCTTTGCCTAATGCGGGTAAGAATGAAGGAGCATTCAGGGACAGCCTCCCTCAGTATGTGACCTTGAGGAAACCATTTTGCTTCTCTGGGCCTCTGTTTTCTTTATTTTTAAAACAATTCAAAGAAATTAAAAAACTTATTTTCAAAAGTTTAGGCTACGTGAACACTCAGGTGTCATCCAGTTTTAGTGTTCTGAGGTACTTCAGCTGGATGGAGGAGAACTTTGTGCAGGAGGAAGGCATCGCTTAGAAGGGAGGGCAGAATGCAGGGTGTTCCTGGGTACTGATGGAGAGCAGCCAAATCTATGAAGGTTGAGCTTGTGTCTTCTGGTTTAAATCCTGGCATGACCACTTACTAATTGCGAGACCTTGAATAACCTACTAATAATCTTCCACCTCAGTTTCCCAATCTATAAAATGTAGTTTACTATAGCATTTCTTTCTCAAAGTTGTTGAGAGGATTATATCACTCCACAGTACACAAAAAGTGCTTGACACAGCACCTGATACAGAGTAAGCACTCAACAGATGCTAGCAGTAACAGTAAGATAATAATTTATACAGGAGGTAATGTTTGTAGCTGATTCATCCTTTGCTACAGAACAAAAGGGAAAGATTATTTTAACCGAGGCAAAGATTGTTGTTACATTTAGGAGTGGCTTTGATACTTAAGGTGACCTTAATGAGATAAGCAACTAAGGACACTTATGCAACATTTCTTCTTAAGTCCTTTAAGTTTGACAAGCTTAGTTGATCTAGTTTCGATCTCAAAATTATTGTGATAGTTGACAGTCTTTTGTTTCAAGTCTTTGAAACCCAATATATATTTTACACTTTTGGAACTTTCACATGCGTGGGCACATTTCAAGTGCTCAGTAGTCAAATGTAGCTCATGGCCAAGATCATTTGAAATGAAGTGAGGGTAGTAATGGTGATGATCAGGGATGGTGATTCTGGATACATTTTGAAAGCAGAAATGAAAAGTCAAGAATTATTCCAAAGGTTTTCCTGTAGGACATTGGGCTGGATGCTGGTGAGACAGAGATGAAAGACCAAATCCTTGCCTTAAGGTGCTCAACTCTGGAGGGGGAAGACCTGGTTCAACAGAAATCCCCATGACATGCCACATGTGTTTGGCAGAAGTAAGCACAGGAGGTTATGGGAGACTAGGAGAGTGGCTCAGTTTTGGGGGTGAAGTAGGGTCAGTTAGGCTACCTGGAGGAATAGACACATGGTCATTAACTTTGGTGTAGGTTTTTGAAAGGAGGAAATTGGTGCAGAAGTCGCATGTCCTTGGACATGAGATAGTAAAGAACTTCTTGGGATTCTCTTAAAGGGGAGAAGGGATAGAAAAGAGTTGGGAAGAATCTGAACATGGAGCATGGAGTAAGAAGAGGGAAGACTTCTCTGGGTAGACTCTCCTAGCTGGTCCAGACCAGGTTTTCTGTTCAACTCTCCCCTAGGAGCCTTCTGCTCTCCTCAGTGTTCTCCTCTCTTTTGTGCTTCTGCATTCCTTGACAGGAAGATTTGTTTAACATACATTTTCTCTGGAGAGCTGGATTTTTTTTTTTTGAGTTGGAGTCTCACTCTGTCACCCAGACTGGAGTGCAGTGGCCGCTCCCCGGCCACAGCAGCCTCGACCTGCTAGGCTCTGACGATCCTTCCGCCTCAGCCTTCCGAGTAGCTGGTGAGACAGAGATGAAAGACCAAATCCTTCATGCGCTACCACGCCCGGCTGATTTTTTGATTTATTGTAGAGATGAGGTCTCGCTGCCCAGGCAGGTCTTGAACTCGCGGGCTCAGGCAATCCACTAACCTCAGCCTCCCAAAGGCGTGGGACAGGCTGAGCCACCAAGCCCGGCTAGGGCTGGATTTTTTGAGAGCAAGTGCTGATCACTAGTATCAGCACAGAGCCTGGCATGAGGTGGTTGTTTGCTATGGTTTGAATGCTGGTGTCCTCTCCAAAATTCATGTTGACACTTCATCTCCAATGCAAGTATTAAGAGGTGGGGGCTTTAGAGGATGATTAATCCATGAGGGCTCCACACTCATGAATGGGCTATTGCCTTCTAAAGGGTCTGTGATGGCCAGGCATGGTGGCTCACGCCTGTAATCTCACCACTTTGAGAGGCCAAAGCAGAAGGGTTATTTGAACCCAGGAGGTTGAGACCAGCCTAGGTAACATAGTGAGACCTCATCTCTACAAAAAGTAAATAATTAGCTGGGAGTGATGGCATACATCTCTGTAGTCCCAGTTACTTAGGAGGCTGAGGTGGAAGGATCTCCTGAACCTAAAAGGTCAAGGCTGCAATAATCTGTGATCATGCCAGTGCACTCTAGCCTTGGTGACAGATTGAAACTCCAACTAAAAAAAAGTCTTGGGGTGCAAGTTTTCCCCTTCTGTCATTTTTACCGTTTGAGGACACAACGCTTGTCTTCTCCAAAGGATGCAGCAACAAGGCACCATCTTGGCAGCAGAGAGCAGCCTTTATCAGATACTGAGCTTTCCTGCATCCTGATCATGGATTTCCAGCCTCCAGAACTGTGAGAAATACATTTATTTTGTTTATAAATTGCCTGGTCTGTGGAATTTTTTATAGAGGCTAAACAGACTAAGATGATGTTTGATGAATATTTCTTACATGAATGAATGTATGAAAACCAATAGAATTGGTTTATAAATTTGTAAATTTATAAATGGTTTCCGAAGACCATAGGAAGAAGCATAGTCTCAGGGAATAATCTTCGAAAAGTGTTGGTGTCAGTGTTCTCGGGTGAGGAGCTCAACTCATCTGACCAGCAAGAGTCATGGGAGGCTTCTTTGCCCTCCAAACCCTGTCTCTTCCAACCAACTGCAAAGTCAGGTCTGGAACAGATGAGGTGCCTGAAATCAGACTTCAACCCCATTCCTTTGGTGTCACGTTGGTTAGTTGCTAACGTCAAGATACCCATGGAACAAGCAGCCATGGCATGCAGAATTTGGACTCTGGCAGACCCTCCAGTGGCTGCTCCCTCAGGCTCTTCTTCAGCAAAAGGGACAGTTCATAGTGTCTGAGTTTGAGAAAGAACTTAAGAAAGTTTAACTAACTAGCTGGAGCTCAGGTGTGACAGATATGAGGAAAAGTCGGGGGGGTGATATTTTTATTGGTGAGAGGGTGGGTGGATTTGGCTTTTAGTTTATTTAGTGAAAAGCCACGTGGAGATGATGTGTAGGAAGTTGGGATTCAGACAAGTGACAAGTTCTGACCATCCAGGCCTGAGGTGGAGGTTTGCTGAGCCCCACCAAAGAAATAACTGCACCTCTGAGATGTGGGTGTGAGTTGAGCAAAGATGAGACGGGGGAAAGTGTGGAATTGTACCAGGAAGGAGGAGCTTATGAATGGAGAAGTGGGGAGAGGCTGAAGAAGGGGTTGAAATGAGATGGGCAGAAGAAGAAGGACTCTGGAACCCGGAGAAGGGAGTCCTGGAATGACTCAAGCCTGGAAGCTTCCATCACCAAATTTGGGGAAGAATGAGGGAGCATTCAGGGAAAACCTTCCTCACTGAGTGACCTTTGGCAAACCACATTGCTTCTCTGGGCCTCTGTTTTCTTTATTTTTTAGAATATTCAAAAGAATTAAAAATTTTTATTTTGAAAAGTCTAGACAAGGTGAACACTCAGGTGTCATACAGTTCTAGTGTTCTGAGGGACTTCAGTTGAATAGAGGAGAACTTTGTGCAGGAGGAACTCTTCGCTTAGAGGGAGGGCAGGATGCAGGATGTTCCTGGATGCTGAAGGACAACAGTCAAGGGTATGAAGATTGAGGTTATGTTTCCTGGTTCAGATCCTGGTATGATCACTTACTAATTGTGAGACCTTGAACAAGCTACTTAAAATCTTTCAACCTCAGTTTTCCAGTCAGTAAGACAGAATTTGCAACAACATCTCTTTCCCAGAGTTGGTGAGAGGATTAGATCACTCCATAGTGTGTGCAAAGCACTTGGCACAGCGTCTGATGTAGAGTAAGCACTGCTAGCAATAACAGTAAGATAATAATTTGTACACCATCTGCCACAGGACAACAGGGAAATATTATTTTAACCCAAAGCAAAGATTGATGCTATTTTTAGGAGTGGCTTGGATAAATTTGACCAGAATGGGATAAGCAACTGAGGACAATTAAGCAATATTTTTCTTGAAAGACCTTTAAGCTAGACAAGTCTAGTTGATCTATTTTGGACCTCACATGCAGATATATGTGAGTCCACACATCTACTTACATTAACTGGGACCACTTCTAACATAGGAGTGTTAAAATCTGTTAAAAACCAACATCAACAAACCAACCATAGCAAAACCCAGCATATATGCTGTTGTGAAAACATTCACCAGCTATTATTTTGTTTCAAAATATCCTGCTTAACCACAAGTTGAACTTAAATGCTAATTAGACAAATTTAAGATCCGCTAATCTTGGTCAAAATCCATCAGTCTGAGGCACCTAAGGGCTATAAAATGCGCCCTTGACTTGGAATCAAATAAACTTGATTGGAGTTCCAGCTCAGCTGCTTGGCTCTGTGAGTTTGGGTGTGTGGTTTTCCTTCTTTGAGCCCTGGCCTTTTCATCTTAAAGGGCACTGAATGAATTAGTGATATCCAATTCCTTCATGAAAACACAGAGACTAGCTCCTATGACTGTGGTAGGTGTCACGAACCAAGCAAATGAGCACAAACACTGTTAGAGCCACAGAGCCTCAGAGACTGCCCTGTCCTCCTTGGAGTCTCACCATCAACTTCTGTTGGAGCCTTATTCTCCAGCCACTTTGGAACATTCCCATTTTCCTAAGAATTTTTAACTTCCCGGATTTTGTTCTGTTGTCTTCTTGTTCTCTCTGCTTGAAGTGCCCTGCCTTCTCTTCATTCACAGTTTTTTTGTGTGTCAACTCTGCTGTAGGCATCAGGCTAAATTGGCCCTTCTCTGGCTGGGGTTCCAGCTTATGCACCATGGCCCAACTAGACCATCACAACCTCCAGGGAGCTCACCCACTGATATCCTGCTCATATATGTCCTTTGAGAGCAGATTTTAGATTTCCTTCCCAGTTGAGGCTGACCTGTCTGTTCCACTCTTTGGCTTTTACTAGGATTATTAGTCTGACAAAGGCATTTGGGCAAAGGTATTATTGCATGATAAGGGATGCCAAGGCAACTCTTTTGGGTGCTATATGCATCATACTTTTCACTCAGAAGGACATTTCAGACAGGCTGCTGGCACATCACAAGCCAAGTCAAGCTAGCCTGCGATGTAAAAGAGCCTTAGAACTCAGGAGAAGGATCTGAAGGATCAGTGCAATGCCTATCAGAAACTCTTGATATGAGAATGGCTAGGTCTCATCATTTCGACTTGGTCAACACAAGAAAGTTCAAAGAAAAGAAACAAGGCTGAATGCAGTGGCTCATACTTGTAATTCCAGCACTTTGGGAGGCCAAGGCAGAAGATTGCTTGAGGCCTGGAGTTTGAGACCAGCCTGAGGAACATAGCAAGGCCTCATCTCTACTATTAGTAATAATTATGATAATAAAATTATAAGACACACTAGATTGTAAAATCTGGTGCCTTGACTCCCTTTGGTTCTCTGCTCTCTCTCATTGCCTAACACAGTGCTGGGCACACAGAAGTGCATTTCTTGCCCTTTCAGAATTTGACTTAGGCATTCATCCGAGCACACATCCCTCATCCTTCTTCTGTCTATCCTTTCTTCCATCCCAGCAGAGAAGACAAACAAAAACCACCTGCTCTGTGCTGCCTGCGCACTTGTGCTTATCACCCATTTGCTTATCTTTTGCTCACAACATAGTACTATATTGAAAATGTCTGCTTGGTATCTCTGGCCCTCAATGGACTAAGGGCTCCTTTAGGGTAGAGGGTCTAGCACACAAAGATCAGGCTCAATGAATTTCCACAGCAGCCTCTTAATTGGTCCCATGTTTCAACTCAAGATCTCCCCAATCTACGTTTCATGCAGCAGCCAAAGTGATCGCCTCCAAACAAACCATATTGTGTCACCTGCCTGATTGCCTCCAAAGTTTCTCCAGTGGGTTTGGAGTAAAATCTCTGTGGAGATGGCTTCTTGTCATCTAGGCCACCTTTCTACCATTGCTTTCTCAAGGCCTTGCCTGGCTGCCGCCCCACCTGGCACTCTTGCTGTCTTGTCTCCCCGCTTTATTTTTTTTTAGGATTCATCTCCATCCTAAATGGGCTGGGTGATCTCTTCCTTGACTTACTTATTGACTGATTCTTCCCTAGACATAAGCTCAAGAGAGCAGGGACTTTCCATGTTTTGCTGACCCAGTATCTGTAACAGTGCCCTGCACTTAGGGACTACTCCATGAATATTTGCAGACTGAATGAACAATGGAAGAATGCTAGCTTCCTTGAATTGAGCTACTGTTTTCCTTTCTTTCTTTCTCTCTTTTTTTTTGACTTGGGGTCTCACTCTGTCACCTAGGCTGGTGTACAGTGGCATAATCTTGGCTAACAGCAGCCTCCATCTCCTAGGCTCAGGTGATTCTTCCACCTTAACCTCCTGAGTAGCTGGGACGTGTGCCACCATGCCCGTCTAATTTTTTAAATTGTTTTAGAGACGAGGTCTTGCTGTGTTGCTCAGGCTAGTCTTGAACAAGCTACTGTTTTAGAACTGAGAGAGTGAACAGCTGATCTAGAAGGCAAGGAGGATGCCTTGTGGTGGTGCTGGGAAAATGGGAGGGACTGGTGGAAGATGAACCGTGTTGCAAAGGGCTTTAGAGGCCTTGCCATGGAGCAGGCTCCTCTCCCTTGACCTCAGCAGATTTAAAGGCAATCATCATGGCTCCCTCGCTTCTCTTTTCCAGACTCAAATCCCCAGGCCCTTCAACTATTTTTCCTTTGTGGTTTTCTCCATCTGTTGTTAAGAGGAAACTCAGAAGCTGAACATCGTATGTTTTGAAGGCACCATCCCTGGTGAAGTATGACCCCTAGTTACTTTTCAGACATTGCCCTCCCTGAAAGCACCTCAGTTACACAGGGATGTGTCTCACCCTGGAGAACAGGAGGACGGAGAATAGAGAGGGAGGAAAAGCTCAGGGAGAGGATGTGGAAAAGGTAGAGAGAAAAAGAGAAGGGGCAAGTCAAGAAGGAATGTGGGGGAGAGAGGCAAGAAAGAGGTGGTAAGGAGGAACGGATGCAAACCAGGGCTGGGACTGCCACCCTCCTCTTCCCTCTTCATCCAGGGAGTTAGTCTCTTCTTTTCTCACTACATGCAGCAATTCTTGGTACATGGGGAGAATGGGCAAAATAATGGAGAAAAGGGAAAACCTGGGACACTCACAGAAAGATGCTGTTTGACTCTCCCTTGGGGGCTTCCCTTCCCTGTCTCTTAAGTCTGGGAGGGAATCTCTGAAGACAGTAAGTGGGGGTCCAATCTGCCAGGAACTTACTGGAGTCTTGGGATAGAGGAATTGCTTCAGGCTAGAGCCCCAAGAGGAAACAGGACTTGAGCAACCAGTTGTTTCAATCTTTTGTTATCACATTAGTAATTGGAATGTCAACATTTATGACACAGGGCTTTCTAAAATATAAGTTTTGAGCAACTGTTGGAAGGGGGCAGGGACCTGAGGTTGGATTCTGGAGTTTACTTCAAAACAGTGTCTGTGTCAGGGTTGTGAAAGATTGCCTCACTGACTGGTGAAAGCTGAGGCCTTCCTTCCTGGCAAGGTCTTAGTAAACCATGCAAAAACATCTTATTTATCCTACAGGGGTTGTGGGTTGTGCCTTGCCTAATTGAGACAAAGCCTAGGGTAGTTTGAAGCTATGATTAAACTGACCTTTTCTGAGAAGCACTACCTTGGACTCACTCTAGTGCACGCCTGTGCTATCAACAGCAGCCTCCTTGCAGGCCACATGCCTATGATCTCACTCCCACCCCAATCTATCCCATGCACCATGGATAGAGAGACTTCTATGAGGTGTGAATGTGATTAAATCATTTCCCTTCCCTTCAGGGCTTTGTCCCCATTCCACTGAATAGAGCATGGGTTCCTTGGTCTTGTACCTGCCCTGTTTACCTCTGTATCTCTCACCTCTTCCCCAACATCTCCAGTGCTCCTCATTCCTGCTCAAACCCTGCACCTGCCCACTTCCAGGCCTTTGTACACATGGTTTCCTCTCTCAGAATTTCCTTCATGTTTGTCCTGGGATGTCTGTTGCCACAAACCTCGACTTCACGCTGACACTCACCCCTCCAGGGAGATGGCCCCAGGGAAGGGCATTGTTACCACCTGAACATCCCACCAAACTTTACATCTCTCTGGACTTTTATTTTCCATGTAAAAATCATCTGGGGAGCTGTCTTGTCTCCCCTGCAGGCCTGAAGCTCCCTGACAGCATTGTCAGGCCTTATTAGTCATGGCCCCTCAGATATAGTGCCTGACAGACGGTAAGTCTGCAGTTAATGTCTGCTGAGTGGTGCATGAACAAGTGGATGGACAAGTGAATTCATTTCTTCCCCAAATTCTGAAGCCATCCACACCACCCAGATCCTTGAGCATGATCACAGCACCGTGAATCATCTGGGCAGAGCCCAGCAGCTCAGACCACCACTGCTTCTTCCTCATTCTTCCCAGAAAGGCAACCAGAAGTTCAGGTTCCTCTGCTAACTTCAGACGGGAGGACAACTCATCTTTGGAGGAATTGGTGCATAATCATCTGATGACAGGCTTGAGTCCCTATAATGCTGGGGAAATCCCCAAGTTTCATGTTTCCCAAAAAGACTCATAAATTGTAGAAGTAGTCAGCAATTCTTACTTGTTGTGGGACTCTTAACCTTGACATTGACATGCTTGCTGCTTTCTGTGTGAGAGAGAAACCTACTCCACTCTACTCAGTAGAACCAGGATTTTTGTTTAATGGAAGGAGCTAATGGGAAGGAAGAGGTTAAGTTACCTTGATGAGCTTTGCAAAACTATGTTGAAAGAAAACCCCATAGGGTCCTATGAAAGTAGCTTGCTGTCAGACTTTCCCCTGAGGTCTAGAACAATTTCCTACACTGAGTGAGCAGAGGCATAAACAAAAAGAGGAACTCTTGGTATCTGAGAAGATCTGTCTCCTGGGCCCTCTTAATACTCAGCTGCTCTGCCCTCTGCCAACCTGTAGGTCTCTAGATAGCTGGCATACTCTCTACCCCAAGCTCCTGAAAGCTAACCTCACCTCACACCCGCCACACAAACCCTGTACCCCTTGTGTGAAGGAGCTCAGCCCCCTTGGGTCCCAGGACCATCCTACCTTCATTTGTTCATTCACAAATGCTCACTGAGAGCTTGTTTCATGCTAGGATTTGGGATGTGGAGAAAGTCAGTCATACTTCCTGCTTTCCAGGGTTCATTGTCAGACCTGCAGATGATGCATTGCAATTCAGTGTTTGAAATGCAATGATACAGTTATCAAAGAGTTCTGTAGACCAAGAGGAGGAAAACCCTATATTCCTGAGAAGGGTAGATGGCTGAGGAGGTCTTCATGGAGGCAGTAGCACTGGCTCTGAAACTTGATGGATCATAAGGGACTTACAGAGATATCAGGATGAAATAGAAATTTCCTGGTAGAGAGGCAAAGAGGCTGAAGAGAGACTGGATGTAATTTAGGGAGAGTTTTTTTGAAGAAGTAGAGGAGTGGATGCAGGAATGGAAGGATAAATGGTATGGAATTAGATTTATTCTATGCCCTCAAAGGGGTAGGAGGGAAATTAGGACTAACACTTGGCAGGCATAAGGAGATAGATTTTTGCTCAGTGTAATGAAAGACATTGTAGGTGTCATTGCTACAGGAGACATACCCCTTTCCTGGAGGAATTCAGGCAAGGTTGGTTCAACTACTTGGCAGAGATGTTGGGGAGTATTACTCAATGGATGGGGCAGATTGAATTAAATCAACAGTTTTCAAACTTTTTCATGACAACAGTTTTCAAATCAATAGTTTTTAAACTTTATTCATGACTTTTTCCATGCCAAATTGCTTTCTTCAGATCAAACTGGTCTGATTGAACAAGATGGGGAGGGGTCTTTATATGCCATAAATGTGCTGGCCCTTACTTTTAGGCTTGAGATTCTATGATATTAATCCAGAAGTCTTCTATTTCCAGGTTTTAACCCTACTCTCCCCCTAACACCTTTCAACCCTACTCTCTTTTCCTAACATTTTCTCCTGAAAAGACAGCATGGAGTATGTGAGGAATTTAAAAACCTTTATACAGTTGATATTTGTTGAGAACCTGCTATGGACCAGCAGCTACTCTAGGTGCTGGGACTAAAGTATAAAAAAGACAGATATCATGGACTTTGCCCTCATGGAATTCACAATCTAGTGCAGGTGGCAGAGTCATGAACATGTTTATGATGCATTGTGATAAGTAATGGTGGGGAGGGGATGGGGAAGCATCAACTAGATGCATCAGGTCTCAGGCCTCCCAACCCCAGGTAACTTCTGTCTCTCTCGGACTAAGATGCCCTCTGAAGGGGCTGGAGATGGTGACTCCTCCCAGGATGTATGAGAGCAGAGGGCTGTCAGAAGATGAGTGCCCTCAGTTGTCAGGTCTCCAAGTCAGGCACAGAAGGGACTGGTGAGTGTGTCTAGACTCTGGTGCCTATGTTCACAGCCTGGGACAGTTCCTGGAAACACCCTCATACCTTCAAGTAGGAGCCCTTGTGCCCAGAGCAGAGATTCCTGCTCTGCTACAGGCATGTTGGAGCCACAGCCACAGCCAGGCAGTAAGGGGAGGTTGGCATCCAACCCTGGTGACTGGTGTCTTCATCCTCAGCGCGGGGGAGGAGGTGGGCGATCTAGCCAGTGGAGCAGATGTGATTCAAGTCCTTTTTCTCACTGCACTATTTTGTCCAACTTTACCACTGTTTGGCCTTGGACTAGTCTCTTCTTGACACTATGTCTTGGCTTCTTCATTTATAAAAAGAGGAAGTAGATGACTGCTAGCCCTTTTCTAGCTCTTCCAAATCCTAATTCTGTAAGCCTTCTCTCTGCTGAAAGGACAGGGATCAGGGGACTCTAACCTGGGCTTTGGTATTTGGAAGGCCCACCCTCCCTAGTTGTAATCTGGGAAAGGGACTTTACAGCCAGAGGGCAGGGAGAGGGCAGAGGAGTCACTGGGATGTCTCTGAAGTAAGCACTTGGATCTGGGGCAGTTTGTGGGGGAGTGGGGGTGGGGTGGCTGTGGCAGCCCTGGGCCAGCTGGGGTCAGGCCTGGCAGCAGGTGTGCAGGGAGAAGCAATACCCCTGCTGGCCTGAGCTCTCAGCTATTGACCAGGAGCTGAAGGTCACCTCAGGGAGGACAGCTGGCCCTCAAAGCTGAACATCAGACGCTTCAGGGCCCCAAGTCTCTCTGGATCCAGAGGACAGAGTCCTTGTGGTAGTCACTGAGCATTTTAGCTACAGAGCCAGGACTGGAATTTCTTTTCTTCTGATGGCTTAGCAGGGGCTCTTTTCTCACTGCCGTCTGCTGGGGTGGGCATGAGAGTTTACCTAGCATCTGCAGCTAGGACGCCAGTTCTGTTAAAAGAGACCCAACTGCCCTCTTGGATCCAGAAATGACTTTGAGGGTAAATACACCCAATTTGTCCTTGTCTCCGCTGCCTGAGCTGCAGTATTCTGCCCCAGACATGGCACCGTCGAGGTCCATTTTTGGATGACTTCAGAGGAATAGGGTTCTATTAGGAGAGAAGGGCCTGTTTTGACAGCAGTGGGTGGAGAGGGGGTCAGGGCCGGGTAGGAGGGTGGCTGACATGTTGAGGGGAAGGGATGCCCTACTTTTGCTTTCTGCAGTGACAAGGGCTATTTTGACAGGTTGGACAAGGAAATCTGAGATGGGACAGGGTGACTGGGACCTGACCAGTGGGGTCTGAAGTCAGAGGTGAGGACATGGTCAGGGAGGTAAGCCCAAGGGGCTGCCTCTCATTTTGTTTTTACCACAGGAGGGGGTAGAGCCACAGATGAGGGAGGGGCTGTCTAGTGCCCAGAGCTATGAAGAGGACGGGTGGGGGAGGGGGGTGGAAGAAGCATGCAAAGCACTGGTTTGGAGGAAGCCTTTATTTTCCCCCAGCCTCAGCCCCACAGCCAATGCAGTTTGGCATGACAGGCCCCAGGGCCATGGGTGGACAGGCGCAGGGTGGGCTGGCCTCCTGGTTAGTGGTTGTGGCTATGGCCGTGGCCGTGGCCATGGCTGTGACCGTGGCCATCATGGCCAGAGCCACTCTCTCCTAGGCCTGGCCCATGGCTGTGGCCTGGTCCGTGTTGACCCTCGTGCATCTTCTCATGGGAAGCATAGATCAGCCTCACTATCATGATGATGAACTCCTCGAAGCTCAGCTGCTTGTCCTGATTTGTGTCCAGGTCCTCCATCATGTGGTTGATTTCAGCGTCATCCTTCTTCACCTTCTGCAAGTGGGACAGAGAGAGTCATGAGGGATGGGTGTGGCCTGAGGCGGAAATGGGGAGCACAGTGAGTGACCAGATGCAAATGCACAGGGAAGCTTCACCCCGGTGGCTGGAGTTCAACATTAAAAGCAACCTTGGCCTGAGTGCTCATGATGGAGCAGATGCTGAACACACACTAAATGCCTTCCAATTTATTCCCCACACAAACCTGCAGCTTGGGTCCTGTAACTTCCTGTTTTATAGAAGCGGAAACCACAAAGTCACACCATGAGTGAGTCTAGAAATGTCACCCCACTCGGTCCTCACGACAACTTGGACATGTAGGAATGTGATCTCCCGTGAGGGAGAATTGAGGAGACAAATCCTAGAAAGGATAATTAGTTTTCCAAGGTTGATGGGGCCAAGAAGCTGCCACATGAGCATGCAAATTCAGACGTGACTTAGAGGCCAAGTCCACTCCCGTCATTCTCCTCCTCTTTACTCCATTCCCTGCCCTCCCCTCCCTTCCCTTTAGTGGTTACTAATTAGTGAAACTCATTCCAATCAACACGGTGGAGATGCATGGAGGAAACGATTTGGTAGGAGGCCCTGGGTAGTGGCAGAGAGCAACGTACATGCTCGCCTCCGTTGGCCCAAGGGTGTGATAAAATACAAAGAGGAGGCATCAGGTGAGGGGAGAGACCCAGGAGGGTCACAGAAGAGCACCAGCTGGCTGTAGCGTGGCTGCCCACCAGTGGGGACACCTCAGTTGAGTTCCCTCCTGGAGCCTGTGGGATGCTCAGCTGGCAAGAGCTCTGGCTCCAGAGCAGCCCCGCCACGAGACCCAGCTTCCCTTCACCGCCTATCACTTTGCTTCTGTCAGGGTATGTTGGCACGGAGGGTCACACGGAGGAGAAGCCTACCACACTCTTTTGGCCGAACTCTCTCTTGTCTACCCTGATCCAGCATCCAGCCTGCCTGAGGTCCTCAAACACGGAGAGCTGTCAGTGTCCCTGATGCCTCTGATGGCTGAATTCTTCACCTCACCAAGGTGGTGGGAGGGGCACCCGGAGGGGCAGGGACCTGCCTCAGGATGTCTGGCTCTGGGAATGGACTGAGATTAGGATCCATGTGTCCCCTCCCTTCTTAGTCCAGGCCTCTGTTTCTCCACATTTTCCAAATTTCAAAAGAAAACAAGGGAAGTGTTCTCCCTTTTTCCTGCCAGAACTGCCTAATCACTTTTGAATCAGGGGGAAGAAACTTCACATTTGCTCAGTGTTTTCCACATGCAAGTGCTGTCATGGTGGTCTCCACATGCTGATTCTCTTTCCACCACTGATACTTAGGATCCAAAAAGTTCTCTGAGTCTTCTACCCTAAGTCCCCATCTGAGCTCAACGTCCCTTCCTAACATTCAGCTCAGATGTCACCTCCTCAAAGAGGTCCTTCTAATCCACCCTAACTAGTCACCTCTGCCCTACCAGCCCAAGTCACCCAAGGGTCTCATTCATATTTGCTCTATCCTGGTTTCTTTGAGGCACTTATTAGCATTTGAAACTTGTCGACAACTTGCTGTGTGTCTTCCCCGTTCCCTCCTGCATCTCTCTGCCCAGAACAGGGCCTGGCACAAGGCAGGCGTCCAATGGAGCAATCTCTTGACTCTCATGTGGTGTAACTTTGAACGCATTCTGAGACAGGAACCTGCCCACCCCCCCGCCTCTGAAGGCTGCGATGCAGGAGTTAGAACTTTCTCCTAGATCCTCCTTTTTTGACCCTAACTGCCACGAGGCTGGCACAGTCCCACCAGAGTCCACACCCTACCTTGAGGAAGTTTGGCAGCTCCTTTTTTATCAGGTCTTTGAACTCTTTCTTGTTCAGGGTGTCTGGGTGCCCCACTCGTGCTGAGTAGTGGTGGAAGGTGTCGATGATGGTGTCCAGGTTTTTTTCCATCAGTGACTTTTCACCTGCCATCTTCTCACACTCTGTCTGTGTATTGGAGAAGCAAAGGTTGGGGCCCTTAGAAGAAAAGATTGTTAGGCTTCCTCGACACTTCCCACCTGCTGCTTGTGGGAATGAAGGGGGGAACGCAGGACAAAAAAAAAAGCTCAGGCTGCAACTTAACTGGGAGACAACCTGTGATATACATGTGGGAAATGATTTTTAAAGTATCTAGAGAATTCTAAAAAACCAAGCATTTGAGGGCAGGAAGCTCCAACAGAACATGACTTAAGAAAATGTGAAGGAAGTTTTAAAGCAGGTAGGGTCAACGAAGAGGGCTTCCAGGAGGAGGGTTTGGAAGGAAATTGGATGGGGGAGAAAAGAAGAAATGGGCCAGGCAGGTTTCTGCCTGGGGAAGCTGGCGACTCACTCACCAAAGCTCAGTAGCCACACAGTGTTTGACAGAGCAGTGCAGGGCCAGCATTTATAGGCCAGGACACTCGGCCCTCTCTCGGGAAGATTGCTTCACAGGTGAGCAGTGTGGTAATGCTGCCAGGAAGGGGGCTGGGGTGGAGCAGGAAGTGTTCACATGGAGGTTTTTGCCTTTTTGTGAAATTCCCACCCCTGGCCTGGAGCCAATCTGGGAGGAAGCTGGTTGGTTAACTCCCTTCCCCTCCGCCCCAAGCCCTTGCTCACCTCGAGCAAGCCAGCAAGCTTGCCACCCCTCTGACACCCCGCAGCCCCCAGTGCCATTGAGGCTGTGGAGTGCTGTCCCATCTGTAATAGTCAGAGGCTGGCTGTGGGCCGAGGACCCATGGGCCGCCAATTCTCTCACCTCCCTCATGTGGGTCTGTCCCTTTCCTTCAGTCCAATGAGAGATGGACTGAGCCTTCCTCTCCTGCTTGCCTGACTCTGATAAGTGCTCTTTGGAGGGTGAGAGGTTGGGGTGTGGTTCTTAGACTCACAGGGTGGGAGTTGGAGTTAGAAGGGTCCTCAGAATTGGTCAGTCTTCTTGCATTGTTGATGAAGAAATTAACACCCACAGAGAGACCCAAGCAAGGTCAGCAAGGTCACATAGCTGGTTGGTGACATGTCGGGACTTAGACCCAGATATTCTGGCTCCTGGTTAAGTGTGATTCTGATGATACCTCCCTCTTGCAGTCTTGGTGAGAGATCCTCAGGGCAAAATGCTTCCAATATCGTTTAACATCACTTCTCTGCATCCTGTGCCCAAAAAGGGCTCCAGGAACTTACAACCCAAAATACAACTTTTTCTATCGTAGCCTCCTGGTAGGCAAGATATCCCTCCCTGCAAAAACCTTCAGTGGCTCCCTGTTGTCCGTGGAGAAAGCTGCCATGCTTAGCCCAGCAAATGAGGCCCTCCCGGAGTGGACCCCGCCTGTCTACTCAGCTTCCCCTTTGCTCTCCCTACCCTGTGGGTGTGCCAGGCTCACCTCCCACCCTGCCGCCCTCGAAGTGCCCTTCCCCCACTCCACAGGGAAGTCCTGCCTGCCCCTTATGGCTCAACTCATGTGTGACCTCTTCAAGTGTGACCCCTTCGGGGACGCCTGCTCTGTCTTTCTCATTTGGAATCATCCTCTTCCTGCTTGACAATTATTTCCATTCCTCTTCTGGCTCTCAACACTTGCTTCCGGGAGTTTGTGCCTCTGTCCAAAACTGGGTTGTAGATCCTCAACAGGAGGGTCTCATTCATGTTCACATCCTCCCCACACAACCACAGGGCCCAGCATGTGGAAACCCCTTGGATTGGTTGCATGATCACGTGTTATCCACTGGCATCCCGCTCCTTGTCCCAGGAAGCAAGTACGGAGGACCTTCTGGGCACCTTCCCTTCCCTCTTGCTCGCCCCCGCCCCCTCCTTCCGTCAGGGAAGATGGCTCTCCCTTCCACCACTACCAGTCCTCTTGTTCAACCTCCCTCATTGCCTCAGTCTCCCTGACTGCTCTGTCCTCTGAAAACCCCTGTGTGATGAGCTTTGACCCTGAGCACGGCCTGCTTTACCCTGCTGGGATGCACACAGAGCAGTGGTTGAGTTCTGATTGACTGTATGACCTTAGGCAATGTACTTAACTTCTCTGTGTCTTGCTTTCCTTATCAGCAAAATAGGATCATAACCGAGTCTACCTTGAGGTCCACAACAGTACATGTAAAGCTGGGAGGAGCTCGGTAAATAAGAAGTATATTATTATTAGTGACCTTTTCATTTATTCATGCAACTAGTATTGGTTAGACAGCGACCGTGTTCCAGACACAAACAAAAGATGCTGGGGGAACCTGGTGAGTGAGTCACAATGCAGAATGGAGCCGTAATCTTATTTTTGTCTTCTAAAGCACATTCTAGACTCCTGGTGGTTAAGGACAGGGTCTGGCCCAGTGCCAAGCACACAGCAAGTATTTAATAAATGCTTGCCGAATGGATGCTTGAATGAATGAGTACATCATTTATGAATGAATGAACGGCGCAGACACAGCCAGGGAACACATGAATGGAAGCTTCTGGTCTAGTCCCTCACCAAGTCTATCCTCCATCGTTTAAGCTAATGGAAGCGCAGACAACAGCTAGTAGCTGGCCATGTGCCTGCCCTCCTCAGGCTGTTGAGAAATCTCCATCGTTTCTGGCAGTCTGGGGAGATGCCTTGGATGCCATTCCTGGGTGCTCCCATAGCGCCCTCTGCTGCTTCTGTCCCAGTACTTTCCACTCTGGACCAAGGTCCTCCCACACTCCCTTGCAGGAACAAGGTCCCAGGTGAAGCTGGGGGGGGGGGAGCAGGGAGAATGACTCGAGGCCTCAGGGTTGAGTGGTGGAGACTGTGGCGAGTGGGAGCATTCCTAATTTGAAGCAACAGCTGGATCTCCGGAAGGTCCAGGAAATCTGAATTTTTATGTGAAAACTCCTGTTCATAAAATATGTCAACTAATTTTAAAGGACAACATAAACACTGACAACAAAGTAGGGTATGTGCTGGCACCTCTGCTCTGCTATGGAGTGTCGATCTTCAGGTCTGACTCTCACACACGACTGTGCCTCTTCCGGTGGGGTTGCTGCTTGCTCGCCTCCAGGTTCTAGCTGGCTCTGTAGGCACTGGTGAACATATTGTTGAATGAATTAGTGCAGGAGAGCATGAATAAATGAAAACGTCAGTGTATGTGAAATGAACACTAGTCTGTTGCCCTTTGCGCTGTGACTTTCTGAAGAGCCCTTGACTGTAATTAGTGTTCATTCAGGATGAAAATGATATGGGGGAGAGGGGAAAGAAGGCTTGCCACTGGGAGTGAGCAGCCACACAGGGCTTCAAAGCAGACAGGAGTCACACTTGGGGAGCCCACGATGACAGTGGGCCCCCATCTCAGAAGGCCCCAGCAGGCCCCAGATCCCAGGCTAACCCAGGCTCAGGTGAGGCCAAGGCTGAGTCACCCGTTTCTGAGCCAAGCAGGCTATTTCTGCCTTGATCAGTGGCCTGATCCCACTTGCCTCTTCCCTGTTGGCGGCAGCCAGAGGTTGGACTGAAGGGTGATGGAAGCTGGGTCATCTCCTCAGGGTACTGATTTTCCAGGAAGACTCAGAGCCTCCAGCTAGGGTATGAGTTGGGTCTTTTTTCCTGAGTCTGGACAATGATTCTGAAGGTTGCCATTGGGAGAAAAGGATGTGGCTTTCTGGGTTAAAAACGAAGAAGCAAACCAACAAGCAGGCAGAGATTCCTGCAGCTACAATCAAACTGTCATGCTCCTCC
The DNA here is from genome assembly GCA_027257055.1 of Cephalopachus bancanus. Classification (NCBI taxonomy): domain Eukaryota; kingdom Metazoa; phylum Chordata; class Mammalia; order Primates; family Tarsiidae; genus Cephalopachus; species Cephalopachus bancanus. The sequence continues at coordinate 1,825,036 of JAPVLO010000439.1, read as the reverse complement.
CCTGACACCCAGAACCTACAGTGACCTGTGTTATCCCCCCTTGCAGCCTCTTGCTGTGGCCTCTCTGAGCACCTTGTCCTCTGTGCTATAATGGGGTGTTGTGCCAGGTGCACTGAGGGGGGCCCCGGATGGAGGGACTGAAGGCCTGGCTCCTGTCCTCACGTTCCTAGACTTGCTGTGTGGTCTTTAGAAGTCACGTTCCATGTTCAGCCTTCCACCTTCTTATCCGTTATGTGAGGAGATTGGGACAGCTGGCCTTTGGGTCATTTCCAGCGCTGAGATCTTGGTGGGTTCTGTGAACAGCACCAGACTCGAGGCTCCAGGCACTACCTTCTGATTTACCTGTTCCTCCAGCAGATGATGTCAGACCCCCACTCCTCACAGGGAAGCTGATGCCTAGGACCCAGCTGTGCATCCTCTTTCTCTACTCCCTCTCCTCCTCCTTGCTAGGGCTCCCAAGTGCTCTTCCATGGCGAGCTCTGGATCTGAGTTTTCTAACTACAGGCACTCTGACATCCCCCTTCCCTCTGGATCTCTGGTGCATTAGGATGGCTCAGGGAAGCTACTCACAGGTCACTCTAGACCCCATTCTGTCATCTTTGGGTTCAGCTCACAAGTCTTGACCATCCCTTGCGTCCTCATGTCCATCTTGAGGTCCCTGAGACGCCTGCTGATGGCAGCCCCAGTCCCTGCCCCCACGCTGGGCTGCTCCAGCATCCATGGTGAAGCCCCTCCAGTAAGCTGGCTTCTCAGATCCTCAACCTGAAACTTCCCCAGGTCTGGACAGATCCCCCGTCTCCACCTTGCCTGCCTCTGCTCATAATCCTGTGATTTCTGGGAGACTTTACCTTCCAAACTGAGAAAGCTGGTATTCCCTTTTCTGTTCCCTGGCTTCTGTTTTTCCAATCCTTCCTCCTCTCCTATCTCTGGTGAGCCTGGCTTTTGTCCTCAGAGTCCTCCAGAAATTCCTGGCAAATATCTCAAGATCTTGCTGTTGGCTTCCTCTGCCTCGTGGGAATCCCTTTGAAGTGTACAGCTGTTTGTAGCAAATAAAAGGTTTTCACAGACATTACCAGACTGGTTTTATAATTACTGGCCCTTGGCTCTGTCTCCCTCACCAGATTATTAACAACTTGAGAGTGGAGTTCTCAATTTACTCATCCCTGGATGATAAGCTTTGCTTATGAGCACCATCTGACAAACACTGGCAGACTAAAATAAATGGACTGACTTGGTTTGGATAAGACCTATGCTTAGGAGATTGTCATTTCCTGAAACTAAGAGGTTATGCAATACAGGAGAATGCAGAGAAGGAAAAAAGGAAGTGGAGAGGAGAGATGAAGAAACAAGGAGATGGGGCAAGAGTCCTATGGGTGGAAGGTGGCTCCGGATTTACCAGAGTGCATGCTGCCCCCTTGTGGTCCACCTGCCTAAGGATGACCTGTGGGATTCTCTTGGCCTTGGATTTTCAACTTCTTTGTAGAAATTATTAAATAGTTCAATGAGTTTTTGTGGATGATATACAGCAATATTTACTATATTAAAAATTTTAAAGGCCAGGCATGGTCGTTTGCATCTGCAATCCTATCACTCTGAGAGGCTGAGGCAGGTAGATTGAGTCAAGGGGTTTGAGACTGGCCTGGGCAACAAAGTGAGACCCTGTCTCTACAAAAAAAAAAAAATCAATCAATCAATCAATCAATCAATCAAAAAATTAGCTGGGCATGGTGGTGTGCACCTGTAGTCCCAGCTACTCAGGAGGCTGAGGCGGGAGGATCACTTGAGCCCAGGAAGTCTAGGCTATGGTAAGCCATGATCGGGCTATTGCAGGAAAACAGAGAGGCTGTGAAACCTAGGCTATCTTAGGAAATAGCAATTTATTAGTGCCGGTGTGACTCAGTGGGCTAATGCCCCAAGGCTGAGCACTCTGGAGGGAGAGGAGAGGGGTTTTATTTGTTAGTTTAGGTAAGGGAGGGGGTCAGGTTGTATGGCTATGCATTTTTCTTTGGAATTTGCAAGGTTGTACTTAGCAAAATCAGATTTTCAAAGAACAAATGGTCTCCAGGATATGCATAACAAGCAGGGGTTATAAACTGATAACTTCACAAAGAGAGGATTTGGGTTAAGGTTGTGAATTGGTTACTGTCTTGCATTTCCAGGAAAGCACCTTGTGGCTATTTAGTTTTCTTAAGCCTCCTGTCTATCAGGTTTGGAGCCTGCAGGTCAGTCTTTAAAAGGAATAATTTTAACTGTTTTTAACCCTTCTCTGCCACAGTGCCACTGCACTCCAGCCTGGGTGGCAAACTGAGACCAAGCTCTAAACAAGTTTTAAAAATTTAAAATATTTATCAATTCATTTAAAGTAGTATTAATAACCACATTATTTATGAACACATTTGAAAGGAGTTACCTATAGAAACCTCAAATAAACTTAATTTAGCCTTTTAGCCTCAGCATAGCCATTTTTGCTTAAACTTTTCCCCTGTGCTTTAAATCTAGCACAGGTTAGACATGGATAGATATATTTCCAACAGGCAGATTTCAGGAAGCGTTCAGACATTCTACTGCAGGCCAAGCGGAAGACTACCCCACCCTCTTGGTAAATCTCCATCAGATGTAAGACCAGGACAGTCCAATCTTTCAATTCACGGTTTAGCATAAGAATCTCTAGTAAACTTTCAGGTTCTTTGACAAGGCAAAAGATCGAAGGTGTCGTCCCTTGGCTGGCAAGGCAGAAGATGGAAGGTACATGTCCCTAGGGATAATAATAGGACCACCTCTTGGTCAAGAAGTTTGTGGATTGCAAATGTCTAACAAGTCTCTTGCAGGAAAACCTCCTTCCCTTATCTCCTCCCATCTAGCCCACCACTTGAGGGCAGGGGATGGTAATGTCCAGCGACCTCAAGATCTAAGACTCAACTGACTATAATCAACATAAAAGACGGCAGCCCTGGGCACTCCTTCAGGCCATAATCCCCCTACTGCAGGGCCCTTAAATATACCCATTTCGTGGCCCTTGGAGGCTACACTTGCCTCTGAGTGTCAGGCCCTTTCCAGTCTGGGAAAGGTGGATAATAAACTACTTTCTACTTTCTTACTTGGTTGCGATCTTGCATTATTTCCACAGCCCCAGCACTGGCTTCGGCCCACCTTGCCTCAGTTGACTCTTTCAACATTTTTAAAAAGTAGAAGTAATCATATATTTATTTTCAAAAGCTAGTGAAAAGAGTGTCATCTTTTTTTTCCTCTTACATTTTTGCAGACTTCTTTACTATATGATTTCGAAGAAGACAACTGGATTGTCATATCTACTTCTGCATTCAATGTGTTGCTATGTGTTTTTTTGGTTGAAGACACGAAGTGAAAGGGTTTAGTCTTTTTGCCTCAACATAACCATGAGAAAGGATTCAGACATTCTACTGCAGGACAAACAGCAGCCTATCCCATCCTCCCTGGGCAAATCTCCTTCAGATGCAAGACCAGGACAACCCAACCATTCATGGTTTAGCATAATAATCTCTAGTGAACTTTTAGGCTCCTTGTCAAGACTGAAGATCAAAGATCACACTTTGGCTGGCCAAAGTCATAAGAGTTTGTGAGTTGCAAATGTATGAGTTTGTGAGTTGCAAATGTCTAACAAGTCTCTTGCAGGAACTCCCACCCTTCCCAGGGTTAACCTAATCAGCCCTTTGTGACCTACATGACATAGATAAGCCCCACCATGGCAGCAATCATGTGACAAACCCACCCATCTGCCTGCTGTCCATCACCTGACATCAGTACCTGCACTTGCCTGCCCCTTTGTGATGATGTGGAAGCAGACCACCACCCAATCACCTTTATGATTTTCCCCCATCTAGGGAAATGGTTAAAAGGACTCAACCACAAGCAACCAACGGCCATTGCCCTGCTAGACTCTGGTGTAGCCATGTGCTCTTTGAGCTATGGTTGTTGCCATGCTTCCTGGCTTTGGCCCCTTCCCCCACTTTGGGGAGGTGAATCTTCTTTCTCCCTTCTTTCTCTCTCTCTAATTTACTTTTAAATAAACTTTTCTTTCTTAATCTTTTTGTGTGTCTCAATTCTTTGCAATTATTTGAATCTCTGGGTTATTTGTGTTGCGCCTCCCCTTGCCTCTCCACCTCTCTGTCCACCCTCACCCTGTCTGTACCCTAAAATGAAGAAAATCCAGTTTCCCACAGATAAGTAATTGGAAAAGAGATAAAAGTAATAATAGCCTTTAAACATAATTGTGAATAGTCTTCTTTGATAGTCCACCAAAACTCAACAAGTGGTAGATTAAAAAATTTTTTTTTAATTTTTATGAATTTATTTTTGAGTTGAACTCTTAACCTGTTACCCAGGTTGGAGTGCCGTGGCTCACTTACGGCCACTGCAGCCTTGACCTACTGGGCTCAGGCAATCCTTCCGCCTCAGACTTCCAAGTAGCAGGAGCTACAAGTCCAATTTTTTTTGATTTATTGTAGAGATGAGGTCTCATCAAGTTGCCTAGGCTGGTCTCAAATCCCTGGGCTCAGGCAATTCTCTCACCTTGCCCTCCCAAAGTGCTGGGATGACAGTTTTGAGCCACCACACCTGGCCTCTTTTTATTTTTCTTAAATGCATGTGTCTTTATTTTTGTTTTATTTCAGGTGGTAGTTTCTTTAAGGTCAGTTGCAACATAGAATCTGAAACCATATCAATGAATTCCTTGTACACTGTTGCATTAGACTCAATTGGTCTGTCTTGAAATTTGAATGAATCTTTTATCCAGTCATGACTTTTTGACTTCATCTATTAGTCATTTGGAAAATATTGGTTGATTGAGTTATATGCATCTAAGTGCTGACATCATTTATTACCCAATATATGTTCACATTTATATGTATTACACACACACACGTAAATAAACTGCATTTGTTAATATCACCACTGATCTCATCAGTAAAGTCTTCAAGCATTGGGAAGCAGTCAAACTCATAGTGTCAGACACAAACTTTCCAAAATTCTAATGTTTTCTTGAAAACTCCAATTTTATCATGCTAACAAATTCTATTAGTTGTCTTCCTTGAAGTGATAGGCTCACTTTGTTCATTTATAAGAAAAAGTCTGTCATATACCCAAATATGAATATCCATAGTTGGGCTGTTATTGGTTCTATGTTATTTGGGTGCTTTGCGAAAAAAGTGGTTGACTCAGCTCACATCTCAATCACACAGTGTTTTTCCTTGAGAGAATGTGGATTGAGATTTAATAAAATGAATACTTCTCACTGCTTCCTCAAGCACATTCTTTTTTTAAAAGTAAGTTTATTGAAATGACAGAGAGCAAGCTACTCCATAAGCAGAGTAGCCTGGGCTGATCTATAGGAAGAAAAGCAGCCAAGGACATTCTTCTTCTCCTTGGGGATTTATTTATTTATTTATTTATTTATTTATTTACAGATATGTGGGGGTACATGTCAGGATTAGTTACACCAGCAGGCTTTGTGCAGGTGAAGTTTGGCCTTCCAGTTGGCCTTCAGTTCTCCTGGTTTAGCACCAGGTACTCTTTGTGAGGCTGCCTCCTCCCTCTCTTCCTCCTCACTGCCTCCTCCCTCCCTCTCCCGGCAGTGTTCATTGACTGCCAACCAAGCACATTCTTTTTTTTTTTGAGTTGGAGTCTCACTGTTGCCCAGACTGGAGTGCAGTAGCTGCCCCTCCGGCCACCGCAGCCTTGACCTGCTGGGCTCCGGTGATCCTTCTGCCTCAGCCTTCCAAGTAGCTGGAACTACAGGCGCGCGCTACCACGCCCGGCTAATTTTTTAAAAAATTTATTGTAGAGATGAGGTCTCGCTAAGTTGACCAGGCGGGTCTCGAACCCGCGGGCTCAGGCAATCCACTCACCTCAGTCTCCCAAAGTGCGGGATTACAGGCTGAGCCACAGAGCCCAGCTTTTTTTGTTTTTTTAAGATGGAAAATTATAGTTTATCTAGAGAGAGAAGAGATTCACCTCCCCGAGGTAGGGGAGCAGGCCAAAGCTAGGAAACATGGCTTAAAGAGCCACGTGGATACACCAGAGTTTAACAAAGCAATGGCCCCAAGCACACTCTTTTTTAAAAAACGATTTTATTATTTTTAATTAAAAGGAAATTTTAAGTGGCTAATTTTATTTTAATTTATCTTTTCATTGTTTTATTTTAAAGATGTGGGGTACAATTCAGGGTTAAATATACAAATGTTCATTGTGCAGGTACCCTTGCTGATGAAGTGTGCCCCCTCTCCCCCGGCAGATTCCCACTACTACCAATCCTGCCTTCCTCTCTCCACCCCGGCAATTTCCTGCTACTGCCGATCCTTTTCTTAAAGTATGATGATAATTGTTCAAGGTTGGCTTATGAGTGAGAACATGTGATACTCAGTTCTTTGTTTCTGTGATACATCACTCAGTATTATAGACTCTAAGTTTATCCAGGTTGCTGTGAAGTTCATGATTTTGTCCTTCTTTATGGCTGCATAATATTCCACTGTGTATATGCACCACATTAAAAAAATCCAGTCCTTTTTTGATGGGCATTGCGGTTGATTCCATGTTCTTCCTACTGCCCAAGCACTTTCTTAAGTGAGTCTCTCTTTCTTGAAAGAACACATTGTGAAGAATACAATCACTGCTAGTGCCGCTTGGTGCCATGCCTAGATTCATGCTAAGTCACCAGTGGTTTTACCTACCACTGTTTTTTTGTCATCAGGGCAAACATCAGCACAGTGAGGAAAGTGAGGGGCTGGAGGTCTTGGTTTGTGGGCAGCTTCCTGTTGGTGGGCAGTTCAGGGTGTATTCATCCGGAAGGAGTTTTGACCTCAAGGACCCCTTAAAGAGTCTTGGCGTTCCCCCAGGGCAGGAGCCACTCTGAGAACCACTGCCTTAGGTTCACAGCCCGTGTGTCTGTTTTTCTTTCTTGTTCCTTCTTTCCATACCTTTGAAAAGCATGACCTGTTGTGCCAGGCAGGTACAGAGACAGACTTGGGAGTTGCCCTCGAGGAGGTGAGAATTACAATTTGTGACAACCGGTGTGACGGAGAGGCAGGACTCTGGGGCTCTGTAGGTTCTGACTGGTTACAGAGCCCTCTCTGAGGAAGCCAGCCCACAGTGGCATCTCCAGGCTGGAGTGAAGAGTGAGGCAGGGGCACTTGGGTAGGGTCTTTCAGGGCAGACGGGACCAGGGAGCAATGGGAGCCCGTTTTGGCAGAGTGGGATATGAGGTTGGTGAGGGAGAAAGGCTTAGCAAGGGTCAGGTCATTTCTGGACCTCGGAGGTCCTCTTAGGATTTTGGTCCTAAATTCACAGAACCAGAGAGGGGTGACCAACACGGTTCTCTTCCTTCCTCCTGACGCCCTTGTTTAGAACAGATGTTGCAGCAGGAAGACCTTCATCTTGTTAGTCCCCCCAAATTTGCGGGTCCCTGAATGGGGCACATAATTTGTCGGTCCTCTTAGGCAGTCACCACCCAGGCTCTTTGGGCTTCCGATCTGCAAGTCCCCGGCCCCCACCCCCCACTATCCCTCCCACCTTGCTGGTGGAGAAAGAACACATGGTGAAGAACACGATGACTTCCAGTGAACTTGGGAGTCAGAGCCCAAGTGCTCCATTCCTAAGCAGGGAGTGCCCTCTAGGGCCAGGGAGAGTGAAGGACAGAGGAGGAGATGCTGGAGGAGGACTGGGCCTGGAGACCAAGTCTGGATGGGAAGACGCTGCCAACCAATGAAGGGCGAGCCCCCTGCACCCTGATCTGCTGGGCTGGGGCAGCTCAGGACGCACAGTTATCTCAGAGTGTGAGTGTGTTTCTTCTTCAGAAGCCCTCTCCCAGCAAAGGGCCTGCAGTCCACTAGATGGCGTGTTAGCTGAGGGGAACTCAGCCCGCAGGCCCTCTGGGTGTGAGAGATATACTGCTAGCCAGGATGGGCAGAGCCAGGGAAAACAACATGCCCCTAAGGTTCGAGAAACCTCCGAGGTCCCTCCAGTCCTGTCCCCAGGCTCCAGCTCTCCATCTCCTTCATCTGGCTCTGCCCCACATATACCCTCAACCCAGGACAGAGCTTAGCAGCTTCTGCTCAATTACATGGCTCCAGGTGCATGACTGGGGGGAATGCCAGGTGGACCCCATGCACATTCAAGGTCCCCTTCAAGAGAATGTTTCTGGGGACCAGGTCTTGAGAGCGGGACTGCAGCTCACTAAAGATCACCTTTCTGGATTTGGGGCGTTTCTTCTGTGTCTCAGGAGGATGCCCCACAAGCTGGAAGGTGGGAGGCCCTGCAGATCTGTGTGGAGGCTGCACCTTACTGCCTTCTTAGAAAGTGTCCCTTAGCCGGGATCAGTGGCTCAGCCTGTAATCCCGTGCCTTTGGGAGGCTGAGGTAAGTGGATTGCCTGAGCCCGCGGGTTCGAGACCCGCCTGGGCGGCGAGACCTCATCTCTACAATAAATCAAAAAATCAGCCAGGCGTGGTAGCACCATGTAATTCTGGCTACTGGAAGGCTGAGGTGGAGGGATCGCCAGCCCAGCACTTCGATTGTGGGGGCCGGAGGAGCACTGCCTCCAGCTGGGGATGGAGTGAGACTGAGCTCAAGAATAGAAAGTGTCCCTTAGCCGGGCTCGGTGGCTCAGCCTGTAATCCCTGCCTTTGGGAGGCTGAGGTAAGTGGATTGCCTGAGCCCGCGGGTTCGAGACCCGCCTGGGCAGCGAGACTTCATCTCTACAATAAATCAAAAATCAGCTGGCATGGTAGCCGCTGTAATTCCAGCTACTTGAAGGCTGAGGTGGAAGGATCGCCGGAGCCCAGCAGGTCGAGGCTGAGATGGCCGGGAGCGGCCACCGCATTCCAGTCTGGGCGACAGAGTGAGACTCCAACTCAAAAAAAAAAAAAAAAAAAAGAAAGTGTCCCTTGAACAACTTCCGCATTACTATAAGAAAAGGATCGAAAGTGGTGGGAAACTGCGGGGAGGGGGGTGGGAGGGTAAGATTGACAGTAATGATATCTGCCTGGGGAAGAGGGGGCACACCTCATCAATAAGGGTACCTGCACGGTGAATATGTATATACCTAGCCCTGAATTGTACCCCACAATTTTTTTTGTGTGTGTTGGAGTCTCACTCTGTCACCCAGACTGGAGTGTAGTGGCTGCTCCTGGCCACAGCAGCCTCCACCTGCTGGGCTCCAGCGATCCTTCCACCTCAGCCAAGTAGCTGGAATTACAGGCATGCGCTACCACGCCCGGCTGATTTTTTTATTTATTGTAGAGATGAGGTCTCTCCAAATTCCCCAGGCGGGTCTCGAACCCGCGGGCTCAGGCAATCCACTCACCTCAGCCTCCCAAAGGCGCGGGATTACAGGCTGAGTCACCGAGGCCGGCTTACCCCACAATTTTAAATAAAAAAAATTTTGATAGCGATGGCATTGAATCTGTGGATAACTTCAGATAGTATGAATATTTTAATAATATTAATTCTAATCCGTGAGCACATAATATAGTCCCATTTATTTGTGCCTACTTTAATTCGTTTACCAATATTGTATAGTTTTCCATGTGAATATCTTTTACCTTTATGGATAACTTTATGCCTAAGCTAAAAAAAAAAAAAAAAAAAAAAAAAAGTGTCATCTGGCGTTTCCTGTGTGAGGATTCAAGGACCCGGAGCCCAGGGCTGCAGACTGGGAAACGTGGGTAGGTGATAACGAGAACATGGCCTTGAACCGGGAGTGGGTGAGGGGCTAGGAGACTCTTGGTTTGTGGGAGGCTTCCAGTGGTGGGTGACAGTTTGATGCTTAGGGTGGGGCGAGGTAGGAGGAGGATGATGGACAGACATGTAGGCTACCAGGTCAGAATGAATTCTAGTGATGATGCATTGCCAGCTGCCTCCTGGGAATGAGCTCTTCTACTTCTCTCCCTCCGTCCTGCCCCGGCTGGTGGAAGGGGACAGGGTGGGGGTCCTGGGGACCTCATTCCACAGCCTTTAGACTCCTGGGGTAGATCTTCGTGGGCAGGAAGTTCTTAGATGTCAGGTATACAGCCCCAGGCCCATAGGCTTCCCCAGTTGGCCAGGCATACCTAGGGCTGGGGTGAGGAAGGAACTCAGGGGGTGTTGGGCAATCGTGCCCTTTCCCAGGGAGGAGGTACCTGGGCTTATTCACAGGGCGGGTCCCCAGGTGCTCCCAGCTTGGGTCTGATCCTGCCTGAGTTTCTCTCAGTGCTGTGGAGGGAATCAGCTTGGTGCCTCAGCCCTCTGCCCTCCTCTTTTCCTCCATCTTTTCTTGGGGAACTTGGGCTCTTCTCTTTTCCCTGGGAAACCAGAGCCCAAATGCTCCATTCCCAGGTAGAGAGTGCCCTCTAGGGCCAGGGAGCGTGAGGGCAAAGGAGGAGGCACTGTCTGGAGAAGGAGTGAAGGCCAAGTCTGGAAGGGAAGGAGCTGTCAGTTGGCTAATGAGGAGTGAACCCACTGCACCTTGACCTGCTGGACTGGGACAGCACAGGACACACAGGGTAATTCTGAGTTTGAGCGTGAGTGTGTTTCTTCTTCAAAGCCCTCTCCCTGCCAAGGGGCTTCAGTCCACTAGATGGCGTGTTAAGACCAGATTCCCTCTCCCTTAGACCTGAGACTTCCTCCCTCCTACTCTTATATTCTCCTCACCTGGCCCATCCCCAACTGGGAAGGACTTCTCTGCCGTAGATCCATTCATGTGAGTTCGTGTTTCTTGGTTGTATTATCTTTGGATCTTATTCCCCTCGCCTATAAAAATGGGGGTTGACAGTCCTTCGTTACAGGCTGAACGTGAGGATTAATTAAAGGAGACTGCATGTGCAAGTGTGTACACAGTAGGCATTCAAGGAAATTGCATTGCTAGGTTCACAGCAGAAAGAGGGTGTTGACACCTGTGGTGTGTTGGGACCCTGAGAAGCCAGAGCCAGCTGTTGGCCCTCAAGAGCCCACAGGATGGTGGGGTGGAGGTGGTTGGCGCCCCATGCAGTCTGGCTAGGGGTGGTCTGTTTGCAGAGTGAGTAGAGTCATGTGAAGAATTGTGTCTCTCCCAGGGCCGCTGCCGACACTCTCCTGGTCAGTGTCCTGGGGCCACGTGAGGATGCTGCCGTGGATTCTGGTCTTCTCCGCTCTGGGTCTCCAGGCCTTGGGTATGTTTTCTTCCCCTGGACTGAAGAGCAACCAACCGGGAAGGGTCATGCTAAAGTCTCACCAGAGGAATTCTTTAAATGCCTGTTCTCTCTTGGGGAGAAAGAACATTTGAATTGTTCTTAGGGCACAGAACTTAGAGTCTGTAGACCTGGGTTCAATCCTTGCTCTGCTTCTAATAATGATTTTGAACAAATCTTCAGCTCTTTAAACCTTAATCTTCCTACCTGAAAATTGAGATTGTGACCTTTGGAACTTTCTGTGAGCATTAAAGGAGATATGCACAGGAAAAACATAGCCCTTGGGCAGTAAGAGCAAATGGAAATAATGATTATATTTTTATTACTATGATGTCAATCAGCCTAACCTATGACTTGGGTTTGTGCTCGTCAAGAAGAGAAAATTCCTTGGGGGTCGGAATGTCCATCAACGCACCTGCCCATACCTCATGGGCCTTCCCATGGGAGAGTGGGTACAGCAAATGACCCCCAATTCAATCCTGGGGGATCTGGCCTGATCCATGCAGGTAATTCTGACCCTTTCTCCACATGCTCTTCCCAATGCTCAGGTAAAATTCACACAGCAGAGGACTTTGTGGTTTTGAAGTGATTGAATACATTTCTGGGTTGCTTTTTGCCAATTGTGTATATAGATGCAGCTCGTGAGAAAAGGATAATATTTCCCACTCCCCAACCTCACCTGTTTAAACAGGGGGATTACAATTACCTGGAGATGGTTTTGGTTTTGGAGGAAGAGTCATGCCACCTACTGTTACTATAGGTGGTCCTTTGGTCAGCCCAGAGGGGTTTCTTGGGCTCTGAGATTTGGAAAGACAGAGGGGCAGTAAGGGGTTGGGTGTTTCTGACCAGAGCTCGTGCCACGGTGATGGCTGGTACTGGAGCTCTCTGAAGGAAGACCAGTACAAAATGGGAACATTTTTTTGCAGGTGGTTCTTCCTGGAACAAAACACAAGCTAAACAGATATCAGAGGGACTTCAGTACCTGCTTGGCAACATTTCCCAGCTCACTGAAAAAGGCAAACCGGGTCTCAAAGGTAAGGAGAATTGGGACCTGGCTGGGGTTTTTCACGTGATTGGAAATGTGTCTGAGGGCTACACAGCTGCATGTGACCGGGATGGGGCAAATGGGGTTTAAATGCAGAGAGTAGCTCTGGCAAACCACCTGCACAGATTGCTCTGGGTCTTTGGGTGTAGGAGTGGTCCTGGGAGGAGACAGAAACCCAGGAAGGGGAGAAACAGCCTCTTCAGACGTGGAGCCCCAAGCCTGAGGATGGACACCTGAACTCTGTTCCTCAAGGAGTCCCGAGACACAGGGGGAGACACAGCCCCTGTTCTGAGGGTCCCCCAGATAGGGAAGAGATGTAGCCCCCTCAGAGTGTACTCAGAGCTACAGAGGTCAGTGGGCATCTCTGGGCTCTGGGCTCTCCCCAGAGATGAGCAGGTGAGATTGAGTTGCTCCTTGTAGTGGGGGGCCTGGGCCAGAGCAGGGAGGGAGCTAGAAGATGGGGTCTGTCCATGGTGGTGGGGGGGTCCTAGGATGGGGGAGCTAGTCAGAGGCAGGCTCTGTGTTGGGGGTGAGTGTCAGTGAGATAGAGATACAGAGGTGAGCAGAGGAGGGTGTAGGCTTTTATCCTCGGGCATAGTCCACACCTGCATGTGCAGCCCAGGTGGCTAACAGCAATGATGAGGCAGATGCACCAAGTGGTGTCCCCCTGGCTTGCTCCTCCACAGATGTCTCCACTATGGTCTCTCGCAAGGCGTGGGGAGCAGAAGCTATTAGGTGCAGCACTCAGCTGACCACACCAGTGGATGTCCTTGTCATACACCACATCCCCGGACTGGAGTGTCACGACCAGACCGTCTGCAGTCAGAGACTGCGGGAATTGCAGGCCCATCACGTCCACAACAATAGTGACTGCGATGTGGCCTACAAGTAAGAGGCTGGGCCTGGGACCCGAGGCGTGTAGTCAACATTGCTCCCCTAGGGTGCTTCTCCTATCCCATCCCATCTTAGTCCTCGTTTTCTGGGTTGTGGTTCTACAAATTTTATAATGAATAAAACATTAAAAATTCCCATGAAATTCCAAACTCTGGAATTTTCTGTGTGGTCCCTGCCTCTGAGATCTCCCAAAAGGAAGCAAGAAAGGTTAAGTAATAACTACGCTCTACCCTCTTCCAAAACTGGCTTGCATAGAACAAATCACAGGCTGGAGACAACCTCCTTAAACATGAGAGCATTTGCTCTCCCGATAACCCTGTGTGGTTAGTAGTTAAGTCTCGCCATCTGTATGTTACAGAAGGGAAATCTAAGGTAGGGGGCGCTGTCTGATTTCCTCAAAGTCACACAGGCATGAATGTGTGGAGTCTAAGTTGGCCCAAACTGTCTCTCACTTGTGGCATGCTCCACCACACCACATACAGAGGCTCTGACCTTGGTGAGGTGACCATCCACCTGTGAGCCCTCGTGATCACCCTAGTAGGTCCTTCTGATGCCTGGACCTCATGCCCTTGGCCCACCTTTGACTTTGGTTAGCAGTGAACAGTTCCTGAGTGTGATGATGACTTTCTAAATACCTGATGTGTCTCTCTGCTCTCCTGCAAAAAACCTGCCCCCAGCCACTGATAGTGACAGGGAATAAATGACTCTGTGACGAACAGCAGGTGATGGACAGCCTTCTCAGCCCTCATCCTTCTGACAGACAGTTCTAAAGTGCATGTGTGTAGCTCCTCGGAAGACCACAGGTCAGGCAGGGCCACTATAAGCCCGCCCAATTTCACACACTTTGCTGGGTTTCTACCTTCTGTCTCACTCTCATGGCTTTCAGAATCCCATCCCAAATAAACTACCTGCATCCACTTCCTTGTCTCAGGCGCTATTTTATGGGATGTCTATGTAGGACAGTTACCCAGCAGGGAGAACGCAAAGGACCGTGCAGGCAGCCTGCACTCTGGAGAAAGGAGGAAAGCCTTGTTTAAGAAAGTGTGGAGACCGAGAAAGACCTTCCATTGTGTGGTTGGGTTGGTGATAGTTACTGTGCAGAACCCCTTCTCCTTCTGGGTATGTGGAATGATTTATATAAAACTTCAACATCTGAACATGGGAAGAGGTCGAGAGTATGGGAGTGAGTCCTTCTGAATTCTAAGGATGAGTACATATAACTTGATCTTTCCATTGTCTGGTAAAAGTCCCTGCATATTTCTTTTAGTAAACATTGTTTGAGCCCCTCTTCCTTTTGAGGCCAGGTATGTGGTTTCCTCTCTCAGGGATATGCTAAGTGACAGCCATTAAGCCCGTGTTTTCTTGCTCCATAGCTTCCTGGTTGGAGATGATGGCAGAGTGTATGAAGGTGTTGGCTGGACTGTCCAAGGTGTGCACACTCAAGGCTACAACAACATCTCCCTGGGCTTTGCCTTCTTCGGCACGAAGAAAGGTAATGGTGACCCCAGCTGATCTTCCCCAAAGCATTCTCTAATCCTTTGTCTCAAGGTATCCTTGAGACATCTTTGTCTCAGGCACCATTTCATGGGAAGTACCGGTCTACTGCCCTGCTGTCTTCACACCCATGCCATATTTCTCTGAAGACCCGCTCTGACTTGGAATTCTCCCTTGACTTCCATGACATGATGCTGTGAAGTGCCTTCTCCTGCTGCTCTGGCTTCTCTTGTCCTCTAGCTATCTTGTGGCTCCTCTTCCTTGACCTCTAGCCATCTTGCAAGTGGAGATGCTAACCACTTATTTCTCTGCAATCCTATTCTCCTCCTCTCTTCTTCAAAAGACCTGGGCACCAGCTGTCACCTCCATGTCAATGAGGATCACATCTTCCTCTCTAGCTCTGATTTTTCTGTAGCTGAGGTTGTGTTTTCCAATTTCCTGCCAGGTACCTCTTCCTTCTATCTCTTATTCCTTGATTTTTAAAATGTTTTTATTTTACTTATTTTTTTTATTTAGTCAGAAACTCATTCTGTTGCCCACATTGGAGTACAGTGACATGATCATGGCTCACTGTAGTCTCATTTTCCTGGACTCAGGAGATCTTTCTGCCTCAGCCTCCTGAATAGTTGGGACTACGGGTGCATGCCACCATGCCCAGCTAATTTTTTTGAGTTTTTGTAGAGACAAGATCTTGTGATATTGCCAAGACTGGTCTTGAACTCCTGGGCCCTGCCCTGGCCTCCCAAAGTGCTAAGATTACAGACCTAAGTCACTGAGCCTGGATGATTTTTATCTATATAAAAAAAATCCACTCTGAGGCCTCTAATCTCTGACTCCCTTCCACTTCTTTCTAGTCTGTTGCTCTAAATTTCCCTGTCACATACATCCTAGCATACATGCTCCAGGACCATTCCTTTGAATTTGGACAACTTTCCTGTTTTCAGAGATCTTGCATGCCTAGTTTCTCATGTTCCCTTCCCAATACCCTTTAAGAAAGTCCAGGTAGATGTCGTGATCCATTTTATACACAGGTGCAGCCTGAGTTTCAGAGAGGTAGATGATCCAAAGTGTCATAGTTAGAAGGAAAGGAATCAGAGCATGAGTCCATATCTTCCATTACCAGCTCCAGAGTGGTTTCCCCAGCATGCCAGAGGACTTTTGTGTTCAGCTTGTTTTTTGTTTTTTCCCATGATTACTCATTGCCACTTGTGAGCTTGGGATCTTGAGCATGTTACTTCTTGGAGCCATGAGTTCCTCTTCATGAATAATGGGGTGAATCCTCCCATCTGCCTCAGAGGTTCGTGGTGAGGATCAAATGAGTTAATGCAGGTAAAGAGCCTGAAGGATCCCTGCTGATGGGAAACCCTGACCTGGCCAGATGAGTGCTCTTGAGCGTGGTGCTGCCTTTAAGCTCTTTCATGGAGAGTGGGAGTGAAGTCTTGGCAGGTGTTTGGGAAAGGACTTCATCCTGAGCCACTACGAAATCTATGCAGGCAGATCCTTAATTTTCAGGCTCTCCAACCTGGGATATGGCCTGTTCTCCTTTCCTCTTTGCCAACAGCAAGTAGGGACCAGCAGGACATCCTGTCTTCCCACAACAGATCTCCTGAAATTTAGGCCAGCCCAAGGTTTCCCACAGATTACTTGATTACTCTTTCTTCCAGGCCACAGTCCCAGCCCTGCTGCCCTGTCAGCCATGGAAGGCCTAATCTCCAACGCTGTCGAGAAGGGCCACTTGTCATCCAGGTATGTCCAGCCACTTTTTGTGAAAGGCGAGAACTGCCTGGCTCCTCGGCAGAAAAAGAGTCTGAAGAAGAGAGGTAAGACCTTTTACCCTGCTAAGCCTCCCTGCAGACTCACCTCCTATTAACTCTCAAACACCGTTGGGAATGGTCCTTTCAGTAGGGCTCTCATTGGTTCCTTCTGATAGGCAACTGGTCACTCAACTCTCTGAACCATTAGGGTTGGCAAACCTTGGGAGGAACCCTCCAGGCCACCTCTCTATCCCCCAGATTCCTAAAATGATAAAGCCATAGCATGATGCCTGGTGTCATATATATATACTCATTTCTTCAATCACTCAACAAGTATTTATAGCTAGCAGACCCTGAAGACATACCAGGGAACAAAACACAAATATCCCTGACCTCATGAAGTTTCAATCTAGAGGGCAGAGAAAGACAAATAACAATAATAAACAAACAATGTATTTTATATGCTATAAGGTGAAAAATACTATGGAGAGAAAAAAAAAGTATGAAAAGGGATCAAATATGCTTCTACACATATTTATATGTTCATATGTTTATACATATGTGTTCATGCACAAGCACACATTTTGAATACAAAATCCAGACCAACTCTAATAGACTAAAGTGCTAAGAAAAACTGAAGTCACCATTTATACCAACTTCAAAGGAAGAGTTTAACATAATTTGGGTAATGAAAGGTAGACACTATTTTAGGTTTAACAATCAGCAACATTAAAAACAGCAATGATAATAAGCACTTTCAGCCTTTTCTTGGACTTGAAAAAACTTGAAAGAAAATTTTCTCTATTAAAATAAAGTCACAAATACATTTAATATCTGCCTTTGGGCTGGTGCCATTCATCAATATTAAGGATTGCTTACACTGACAGAGTTTTATGGATTACAAGTGACTTTCAAAGATGCACTTTCAGAATACAGCATCCATGTCTCACTGCTGGGACATGATCCACTCTCAGGTTCCGCAGTCAGGATCAGGGTGGGAGGTCCCTCTGAGCTCTGGGGTGTTGAGGACTCCTGAGTGTTATGTTGGCCTTCAGTAGTGAGCTGGCTGACATGGGTGGGCTGAGTGGATCCTCCATTTCTTTTGCCCCTCCTCAGTTTGCCCTAGCATTGTCCCGCGGGCTGCTTGGGGGGCCAGGGAGACCAACTGCCCCCGGATGATCCTCCCGGCGAAGTATGGCATCATCATCAATACTGCGGGGAGAACCTGCAACATGTCTGATGAGTGCCGCCTGCTGGTTCGGGACATCCAGTCCTTCCACATGGACAGGGTCAAGTTATGTGACATTGGGTACAAGTAAGTGGACCTGAGGACTGTGGGCTTCTCTCTCCCTGGGGGCAGACTCTGGCAAGAAAATGGAGATTTACTGAGAACTTACCATGCAAGAAACCTTTGTGAACACTATGTGGATTCTTCACACAGCCCTGGGAGGGTCTTAGTTGGGGATAGCTAAGTAGTGGGTGGCCATTTCCCCAAGCATGTTCTCCAAACCTGTGTGCCTTTTAGGGGTAGTATATTGACATGACGGATGCCAAGACTCTGCTGAAAAGACATTAGAGGAAGTAGTAAGCTTACAAGACTGCGAAGCCTGTGGAAAAACGAATCGAAAGTTTGTGTCTTGTTGATGTAATTGCCTTCGGCTACTCAGAGGGTCAGGCTCTGCCCCTCAGTTTGGCCACAGGCTGAAGTGATTCTCCCTTGAGCTGGACTTACATTGCTCTTCTGCTTCTAGAAAATATCAACCTCCTTTGGGAGAATATCTTCCCTGTCTGAAGGCAGGGGGAGAGACCAGATACAGGAAGTCGCCAACATGCGAATAAGTTCCATTCCGAGAGCACTTTTAATTCCAACAAAGTTAGCCTACATAACCAACAAGCACAATTGGTCATATAGTACTGTATATATTTAATAGGCTATTCTGACATCCGATGGAGAGAAATAATACATAAAAAACTCAGGTGTGCATTGTTAATGTTCATAATTTGAAAGTTCGTATGTAGGAGACTTACTGTAATATCTTTTTTTTTTGAGAAAGCAGAATTTATTAAGAGGACAGAAAAGCTTCCACAGTGGGAGGGGACCTGAGGGGGTTGCCCTTGATATCTTTTGATTTCTCTAACACCAAGGTCTGTGATTCTTTAATAAAGAACATATTGACCTAATGGAAGAGGAAAAAACATTTTTCTCATTAGGTATTATTTTGATGGGTCTCAATATTCTGTGCCAGATTTTTGATCAAGGTGTTTCCATAAAAAAGCACTGATTTAAAATGCTAATAAAACTGCCACATGTACATACACTAACAAATGGTCCACAAAACAAGTAGAAGTTTCTTGACAAATGTTTTCAGAGCTAACACATGAGACATCTGGAGTTAGATTCCACCTAGTGTCCTATCAGAAGCAATCATGCTAAATTTTAAGTTTTGAGACAGGCCACTGCTGGCTCCTATGGCATATGTGTACACATTAATAGAAGGAGCCCCTACCTCTAGGGGCATTCATGGCTTGGTGAGGGGACCCGGATTTTAGTTCCTACTGTTCCCAAGCCAGGTACCTTTGTGCAGGATGTAACCTGCATAGCCATACTCAGTAGTACTACCTTACATGAATTTACCATCACTTGGTGCATGTTTCTGGGTGGAATGTCCCTCCTCTCTGTCCCCATTATAGTAGCACCCTTGATAGAGGGAGAAAACATTCCCTCCAACATTTATTGTCTATCAGAACCTACCAAGTGCCTTGCTAGGTCCTGCCATACAGAATTATTCATAGCATTGCTCTCTTTAATTAAAGTAGATATTTGAAAATTGATTATAAATTTGGAAATTATAAACTGGAAAGTGGTAGAGGTGAGGGGAGGTTCACTTTTCCAGTTGAGGTTTCAGAGAGCGCTTACCTGTCCCTTGACTTTTTTTTGGTGCCCCCTTCTATTAAAACTTCCTGACTTCATTTTGTTACCTTGAGATGATTTGTAGTCAGGATCAAGCATTCAATTACTCATAAGGTGTAATTCATTGAACACGTGGTTGAGTGTGCACTCTTGGTGGGCACAAGGCCATGCTCTGGGAATGCTAATCAGGTGCAGCACAGATATGATTCTTGTCTTCTTGGAGCTAATACTTTAGTGAGGAAGAAAAACAATTGGACAAATGAGTCCTAATAGGGTACCTTAAATGTTATGAGAGAGGACATATGGAGGGTAGACAGAAGGCTTAGGTTGTTGAAGGAATAGGTGTGAAGGTAAGCACTCCCCCAAGGGAGCATCAGATTATCTGGGGCCTCCTGGGTGAGTGGGAGCAAGTCAGAGGAGGATGTGGGAAGAGGATTTCAAGGGGGAAAGGGCTTCTGTGGAAAAACCTGAATTCCAGCCTGAGAAAGGTGCCTTTGAGGAGCTGAGAGAAGTTTACCAGGGCAGATGTTGATACCAAAGAGGGGTGTGGGAGAAGTGAGGCTGAGGAGGCAGACAGGGGCTGTATCATGAAGGATCTAGTAACTCAATCTGGGGTGTGTGACTCAATGCTGAGGGACTGATAGTAGAGTCTTGGCATGACAAGATTTGTAGTTTAGAAAGAACAGTCTGGCTGTTGCTTCAGAAATGAATTGGATGGAAAAGGATAAAACTGGAGGCAGTAGGATCTCAGGACTGTGCAGTACTCCAGGCAAGATGGGGTGGTGGTATGACTAGGGCTGTGGTAGCAGTCATGGAGGAATTTGAGAGATAAACGGAGGTTAGTGGTTAATGACTAAGGTGCAGAGTAGATCATGGAGAGTTATTGGGAGACACCTCTGATAAACCTTGGTTAATGAGTGGATGAAGTGAATGAGCCGATGCTCAGATTGCCAGCTGGGACCAGTGGGTGGGTGGAGAATGGTGCCTTTCACTAAGATGAGACACCAGAAAGGGGAACAGGTGGGGAAAGGTGAGTCCAATTGTTAATTTGTGGACTTCCAGGAATGGCAACTGAAGCCAAGGATGTGGGTTAGTCAATCCCAAGAGAATATGTCGAGTGAGGGGAGAAGAGGGCTTAGGATAGCATCCCAAGGAACCCCACATTTAAGAAAAGGAAACAGGATGGTGAGGTTCAGACAGGGAGCAGCCAGAGAAGAAAACATTGAAGAGGGTGTGGTATGATGGAAGCCAAGGGAAGAAAATGTTTGGAAAAGATAAGAGGGTTGACAGGGTTAAATGAACAGAGAAATCAAGTTAGGTGAGGTCAGAGAAGTGTATATTGTACTTAGTGGTAAGGAGGTTCACCTTGGGGGAAACAGTTTCCTTGGGGAGGTGGGGAATGACTTAGGATTGAAGACTGTCATTCTCTTTTTTCTTCATTGGCTGTGAGCTACTTGTGGACAGCAGTGGTGTGCTAGAGTCAAATGAACTTGTGCCAGTTCATGAGAACTGGTTGTTTGAGATTCAGTATTTTGAGATCCAATTGTCAAATTGTTGGTAACCTAAAATAAGTCATAGTGGGAGTTTTATACCACAGAAGTCAGCAAATGCTGTAAATTGGGATTCTTTCTCCTCACTTGATCTCCTCCATTTCCCCAAGCTGGTTTACCGGCACACCACTATAACTCCGTGTTTAGAATTTAATAGATCACCAAAATCTGATGAGTAAAGACACAGATAAATTAATGAATGAAGAGAGAAACAATCCCAGAGTGCCTGTCTTTCATGCTGGTCTCCATTTCCCCTTGTGGTCCTCTAGCTTCCTTGTAGGCCAGGATGGCATCATTTATGAAGGCGTGGGCTGGAATGTCCAAGGCTCTCACACTCCTGGCTATGATGACATTGCCCTGGGCATCGCCTTCATGGGCACCTTCACAGGTGAGTGGACACTTTGGGTAGCAGGGTCACTGCATGGTATTGGAGGGGGAGCATCTGACATGGAAGACAAAGTCCCAATCTCAGGCATCCTTTTAGTGCCTGCGTATGCTAGACTGGCCCAGCTTCAAATTTGACACTTGACTCAGCTGAGCGTGACCAGAGGTGATTCTCAGACAGAACGGTCACCTACATCTATTTTTTTTTGAGTTGGAGTCTCACTCTGTTGCCCAGACTGGAGTGCAGTGGCCGCTCCCGGCCGCCGCAGCCTCAACCTGTTAGGCTCAGGCAATCCTTCCACCTCAGCCTTCCGAGTAGCCGAAATTACAGGCACGCGCTACCGTGCCTGGCTGATTTTTTGATTTATTGTAGAGATGAGGTCTCGCCAAGTTGCCCAGGCAGGTCTCAAACCCGTGGGCTCAGGCAATCCACTCACCTCAGCCTCCCAAAGCGTGGGATTACAGGCTGAGCCACTGAACCTGGCTTACATCTACCTCTTTTACACCCAGACAAATGTCTCTCTCCTCCAATACCTAAGGGACATGCAAGGCAGGGGGAAAAGATATTTGTGCATATTTTCATAGCATCTTGGTCAGCAGATGCCTCTCCTCTTGGTTACTATGGCGGCAATAGGGAGACACTGTGCCTTATATGCCAAAGTCATGATGTGAACTAGTCTCTGCACTGAGAGTGCATACTGCAAACTGTCATGGCTGTTATTTAATAGATTTAGGGAGTAAAAGTTGAGTTGCATGGATATATTGCATAGTGGCGAAGCCCTGGGCTTTTAGAATAGGATACACTGTACCCAATAAGTAGTGTTTCATCCCTTACCTTCCTGCCATCCTCCTACTTTTTGGAGTATTCAACATCTATGGTTCCACTCTGTATGTGCATGTGCACCCGTCGTTTAGCTCCCATCTATAAGTGAGAACATGAGGGCTTTGACTTTGTTTCTGGATTATTTCAGTTACAATAATGGGCTCCATGTGGCAGCAAAAGGCGTGATTTCATTTTTTTAATGGTTGAGTAGTGTTCCATGGTATATATCACATTTTCTTTAGCCAATCGTCTGTTGATGGACACTTAGGTTGATACTATGATTTTACTACTGTGAATAGTGCTGCGACAAACGTGAGTGCAAGTGTCTTTTTCATATAATGTTTATTTTTATACCCATTATTGGAATTGCTCAATTGAATGATAGTTCTGAGAAATTATTGAGAAATTACTGAGAAATCTCCACAGTGTTTTCCATAGAGGCTGTACTAATTTATATTCCCACCAACATTGTATAAGTGTTCCCTATTCTCTGCATCCTCACCAACATCTATTGTTTTTTGGCTTAATAATAGCCATTCTGACTGGTGTAAGAGGGCACTTTATTGTGGTTTTAATTTGTTTCCTGATGATTAGTGATGTTGAAAGTTTTTTTCATATGTTTGTTGGCCACTTGTGTAATATGTATTTGTTTGAGAAATGTCTGATCATGACCTTTACCAATTTTTTTTAATGGGGTTATTTGATTTTTCCTTGTTGAGTTGCTTGAGTTCCTTTTAGATTTTTGGATGATAGTCCTTTGTCAGATGCATAGTTTGCAAATATTTTTTCTCATTCTGTAGGTTGTCTGTTTACTCTTTGATATTCTGTTGATTATTACTTTTACTGTGCAGAAGCTTTTTAGTTTAAGTAAGTCACATTTACCTACTTTTGTTCTTGTATTTGCTTTTGAGGACTTAGGCATAAACTCTTTGCTTGAGCCATTGTCTAGAGAGTTTTCTTAGGTTTTAATTTATGATTTTTATAGTTTCAGGTCTTACATTTAAGTGTTTTATTCATCTTAAATTGATTTTTGTGTATGGTGAGATATAAGGACACAGTTTCATTCTTCTGCATATGGCTATCTAATTTTCCTAGCATCATTTTTTTGTATAGGATGTCCTTTCTCTGGTGTATATTTTTGTTAGATGTGCCAAATATCAGTTGGTTTTTTTGGAATTATCTCTGAGTTCTCTATTCTATTCCATTGATCTATGTGTCTGTTTTTATCTCAGTACCATGCTGTTTTGGTTACTATAGGCTTCTAGTATAATTTGAAGTCAGGTAATGTGTTACTTCCAGCTTTATTCTTTTTTGCTTAGGATTACTGTGGCTATTCAGGCTTTTTTTGCTTCTGTATGAGTATTAGGGTTGTTCTATTCTATTTCTGTAAAAAAATAACTTTGGTAATTTGATAGAAGTTGCGTTAAATCTGCAGAATGCTTTGGGCAGTATGATCATTTTAATGATTTTTTTTTTTTTTTAAATCTATGAGCATGGAATGTTTTTTCATTTGTTTATGTTTGTGATTTTTTTTCCAGCAGCATTTTTTTCAGCAGAGTTCCTTGTAGAACTCTTTCATATCCTTGTTTAAATGCACTCTTAGGTATTTTATTTTATTCTTTTAGCTATTGTAAATGGAATTGAGTTCTTGTTTGATTTTCAGCTTGATCATTATTGATGTACAGAAATACTACTGATTTTTGTGCTTTAATTTCGTATCCTGAAACTATGGAAGTCATTTATCAAATCTAAGAGTCTTTTGGAGAAGTCTTTAGGGTTTCCTAGGTGCAAGATCATATCATCGGTGAACAGAGATAATTTAACTTTCTCTTTTTCCAACTTGGATGCCTTTTATTTCTTTCTCTTGCCTGATTTTTCTACCTAGGACTTTCAGGACTGTGTTGAATAGGAGTGGAGAAAGGGGACATCCTTTTCTTGTTCCAATTCTTAGGGACTGGATTTTTGTGCCTATTGTTTTTGTTTTTGAGTTGGAGTCTCACTCTGTTGTCCAGGCTGGAGTGCAGTGGCACACTCACAGCCACCCCAGCGTCGACCTGCTAGACTCCAGCGATCCTTCCGCCTTAGCCTTCTAAGTAGCTGGAACTACAGGTGCACGCTAACACACCTGGCTAATTTTTTTAATTATTTATGTAGAGATGAGGGCGCTCCAGGTTGCACGGGCTGGTCTCAAACCAGGAAATCCACTGGACTCAGCCTCCCAAAGTGCTGGGATTACAGGATGAGCCACCAAGCCCGGCCCATTTGTGCCTATTTATATTGCATCTTGATCAGCAGATGCATCCCCTCTTGGTTACTATAGCAGCAATAATGGAGACACTCTGCCTTATATGCCAAAGCCGTGGTGAGCTCTGACCTCTGCATTGAGAGTGCATACTGCAAGTCGCCATGCCTCTTTTTATTTATTTATTTTATAGATTTAGGGGGTACAAGTGGGGTTGAGTTGCATGGATATATTGCAAAGTGAGAGACGTTCTTAGGGGGAGTTCTTTCAACTTTTCCCTGTTTACTATGATGTTGTCTGTGGTTTATCATATGGCAATTTATTATTTTGAGGTCTTGACCTGGTTTTCTTTCTGTCTATAGGGTGACTGCCAACGATAACATATACTAGCTTGGTGGGTGGTGATGAGTGTGGGGTAATGTCTGGGAGCATGTTCTGTCCTGGGAAGGGTACCCTGGAATCCTATGGGTAACAGACTGCTGTCTTTTGCAGGTACTCCACCCAATGCTGCAGCACTGGAGGCAGCTCAGGACCTGATCCAGTGTTCTGTGGTCAAGCAATACCTGACTCCCAACTACCTGCTTGTGGGTCACAGTGATGTGGCCAAAACCCTGTCTCCTGGGCAGGCTTTATACAACATCATCAGCACGTGGCCTCATTTCAAGCACTGATAGGTTCCTGGCTCCTCCTGAGACTGCTCTCCCTCCCCTGTTGAACTCTCTTGTCCTCACCATCCATCCACCCGGGTTCAACACCTTGTGTCCCC